>OX243826.1:25082079-25186079 GCA_945859605.1 Lumbricus rubellus | reverse complement strand
TGTTGACCTCAATTGGAGCTCTTTTAGGCTCTTTTTTGACAGCTATTTATGAACAAGAAAATCATAGGAAAACGGGGTCTGGGGCGTAGCCCCAGCCACCAACGGATTTTTAGCTCTGTTGACCCCAATTGGAGCCCTTTTTACGCTCTTTTTTGACAGCTATTTATGAACAAGAAAATCATGGGAAAATGGGGTCTGGGGCGGAGCCCCAGCCACCAACGCATTTTTAGCTCTGTTGACCTCAATTGGAGCCCTTTTTACGCTCTATTTTTACAGCTATTTATGAACAAGAAAATCATGGGAAAACGGGGTCTGGGGCGGAGCCCCAGCCACCAACGCATTTTTAGCTCTGTTGACCTCAATTGGAGCCATTTTGGGCTCTTTTTTGACAGCTATTTATGAACGAGAAAATCATGAAAAAAACGGGGTTTGGGGTGGAGCCCCAGCCACCATCGCAGTTTTAGCTCTGTTGACCTCAACTAGAGTCCCTTTTAGGCTCTTTTTGCCAGCTATTTATGAACGATAAAATCATGAAAACTTAAATAAGAAGTCGTTTTGCAGAGTCACAGCTACCAGTATAAGCATGTCAAACTTTTATTGTAAAAGAAATGGGTTTAGTCTTTACTATAATCACAGAAGTTAAAAGTTTTGGCCTATAGCCTAACAAGTTTATAAGTATACAGTATACTGTCACATGGGTAGGCCTACTATATATAGAAAAACCCTAGGGGCATGTAATATGTAGGGAATTTTACGAGTACAACCAGTGGCGGCGCCAGGATTTCAGGTTTGAGGGCTGAAACCCCAAACCCTTCATCCCAGTGACGCGAGTAGAACATTTTCCTTAAGGGCAGTAATTTTGCATGCGCTGGAGACGCAAGCTGCGAGTGCCGAATGCATGAAGCATTGAAGCTCATGCTGATTAGGGGTTCTGGGGGAGCGTCGTAAGTTCCCCCAGCGGGATCTAGGGCAGAGCCCCAGAAACCAGCGCGTTTTTCGCTGTTGACATCGACAGGAGCACGTTTCAGGCTCTTGTTTGCTAATTTTTTATGATCGATAAATTCATGAAAAAGTTTTGAATTTCCACATTGCAATAATAGCATTTTGGGCTGTCATTTTTGCTAAATAGCTCATAATTTCAATGCTGAAAGTGGATATTGGGGAACTTCAAAAGTGTCCCCTTGTATATGCCATTGTTAAAATTTTTGGATATCAGCACTTTAATGGTAACATTTTAAGCTGTCATCTCAACAAATGTCTCATAATTATTTCATAGCTGAAAGAAATGGTTCACGAGTTCAGCAATGTTCCTCCACATTGTATAAATTATCGAATTCCACACTGCAAGGGTATAGCAGTTTTGCTGTCGTCCTAGCGAAAGTGTTCATGATGGATAAACAGTAGATAACACCCTAGAAATTTATAATGACATTTTGGAGATATTTTTGAAATATTGGGGAACAGCATCTCCGTCCACAACCACAAATTTCGGGGTCTCGTACGTGGACCGTCGACGCCCTGGCCTCCAAGTCTCCGCCCATGATTGCTGTTGCTAAATGAACACCCCATTTCCCAATGTAAAGTTGTGTAGGACTACCGGCGTAGCCCCTCAGGAGGCCGGCGGGCCGGACATGGTGCACATAACCTCATCACGGTCTGCGGTGCATTCTATTAGCATAAGCATCGACGCGCTATTGTAGCGAAATTCAAAATTGCTGTCCTTGTGAATCTCAGCCCCTTCCTCCGCCAACCCGGACTCAACACCCTTCTCCCGCCAGCCCAGACTCACACCGAGCCAAACCTCAGCCCCCTTCCTCCGCCAGCCCAGACTCACACCGGTCCGGACCTCAGTTCCCTTGCCCCCTCGCGCAGACCTCAGCCCCTTCCTCTCTCCTCCGCGCCGCCTCGGACCTCCAGCCCCTTCCCCCGCTAACCCGGGCTCAGACTGGTCCGGATCTCAGCCCCTTCCTCCGCCAGTTCGAACCCTTCAGTCCTCTTCCCTCTTCCAGACCGGTTCGGACCTCAGACCGGCCCGGACCACAGCCCTCTGTCCCCTGCAGCTCCATTAGGGTATACATAAGAGGACTGTATGCATGCTGGTGTTGAGTCGCAGGGAGAGTCGATGTCCGGGAGTCGAGCCCAGTCGCAATATGTCTCACATGTGAGTCGATGTATGACTGTCCGCCGTATAGTTGAGGTCCGAAAATCAGATGATAATAATAACTTTTAAGCCGATACATGGACATTCATTGTTTTTGCTTTGGGATGAGGCTGAGTCACTTTTAGGGGCTTAGCCCCCTAACCTCTCCCCTGGTGCCGCCAATGGCATAAGCATCTACAGTTCTACACTATGATAATATATTTGATTTCGTTGCCGTTGGTCATTGTCTAGTTTCCTTTTTACGAAGTAAGCCGTTTTAGACATTTTCAGCTTTTTGCTTTGGGGGGGCTGAGCCACGTTTAGGGGGGCTTAGCCCCCCTTACCCCCCCCTGGCGCCGCCACTGGCTTCAAGCCTACATTCTAGGGCGATAATTATTATCGCCCTACAATTTTCCTGAATAAGCTCGTGTTATGTAAAGCATATTGGAAAAAACCACCACGAAAACATGGAATACCCAGTTACCCAGTATACCCAGTTGTTAGCTAGCATACTGGAAATACCTATCTTACGCATGGTTAGCCCATCAACCCAAGGCAACCTTTCTGAGCCGTGATAACGGCCAGGTGTGTCAGTCCACAAATAGCTTTTTAAATTGTATCACACGATAGAATTCAAAGGCTGACTCATGATTTTGGGTGTGAGAAAGAATCGAATTTTATCAAAACCGCTGACATGACAATGCGTGACATGTCAATTCACAGACGTAGGCTCCTATAGCCTCCTATATACACGTCCATTTTTCAAGCAAAGTTATAAAGGCATGCGAATAATGTAAAAATTGTAAATAGGCTACCACGAGAGTTGCATGTAGGCCTATGCATAATGAAGGTATGTAATTGAGTGAGTAAATAAGAATAGGGCATATTCTTTATTAGACCACTAACACACGCACAGCAGTTTACAGATGAAATAAATAACAGAAATCATTAATTTTATGCAAAGTTACGCAACATTCGCATAGTAAAACTTCTTTTGGCGAATTAATCAACTCAAGGAAGGGTATGTATATAAAAGCAGCTTATTCTAGAATCTAGATGTAGACATTTCTAACGTTACGTTGGTCATCGTTTGACGTCAAAGTTTTGTAGCTTTAGCCTACGTTTAAATTGACATTTGCGCGATTCCATCAAAACGATAAAAAGCGCATTAGATGTAGCCCTATGATGAAAGTTACAGTGTTTAGATGTACTGCTTGTAAATAACCTATACATTACATGCACTATCTTTGCTGGGATCGTTTTTTAAAAGGAAACTCACTATGAGTAATTAGGCCTACATTGTATTGCATATATGACCATTTGTTTTGCATTTGACCAAGGCTGTTCTCTTTAATAGCCGTGGTTGGGTCGGAAGCGCTTTTGAATAGATACTCTTGAAGAATCGCTATATAGGCTAAATGTCTGAAATGAATGAATGAATAATTTTTAAGTGCTTCTCTCAGCAATAGCTTTTCATAATGCGATCGACTCCGAGAGAAAAGGCAAGATTTGGGGTGAGAGAAAGACGAGAAAAGACTACCCGAGAGAAAAAGCGGAGCGAAGTGTATAATTATTGTATAGTCTAGGGCCCCTAAATCCCTAATGCTCGATTATCTTATCATATAGTGGCCCCACGCGCATTCAATCTATGCGTCCAGGAACAGGAAGCAATTCGTAGATGGTCTGAAAATTAATCCTCTTCTGCTTTCAGACAACTAAGCTTATACTATAAGAAAACATAGGCCCCCTAGTCTATTATAAACTGCTGACAAAAATAGGAGAAGGAATTTGAAGAGAAAAATTGCGCATTCAATGACATTCCAATTTTTATTTATGGTCCACTAAATAACGAGGAGTCTTTCAAGGAACAGTGTTAGCATGTTTTTAACTGCATTTTATGCATACTAAGTAGGCCTATGACAATTGTTGACAATTAACTGGGGTCAGACTATGACCCACGATCGTTTGGGTGTGTGCAAAGAAGACTTAATTATGATGTCTTAAGAAAAACTGAGGACTGAAACCAACTCAAACCACTGGAATTCTCAGCATTGGCCTATCCTACTGCTGATTCATAATAATAATAATAGGGCCTATCTTCTTTATTGACATTCAATCTGACAAACCGCAGAATGATTACAGGTACAGGTTATACAAAATACGGCCCACTGTAGCACGACACGCAGGTCGGCTTTACAGCAGTGGGTTCGGTAACTTAACACTATTGGCCTAAGTGCTGGATCACTCTTGGTTCGGCCAATCCAGAAGTGGGAGGGGCTATCTTATTTTCAGCAGAACCCGAGTCAGGTAACACAACAGCAAAGCGCCTACGGCAGCTAACAGAAACTTTTAAAAAATTTGCCCTTAGCGAGGCTTGAACCCGAATCGCGATAATGACAACTCAGTTGATCGACCAGCGCTCTTCCACTGGGCTACGGGACCCCCACATGCAATGGCAACATGACTATATCCGTTGTTATTAATATTTACATTTGCGGCTGCATGCTCATTACATGTATCTCATAATATGAAATATTATTTCTAGCCTTTAGAAGACGAAATCAACCGTTGCTGTCAGATCTGCTGATCATAATTGTCTGCTGAAAAGCGACTCTTCAACCAAATGGCCTACGCAACCAACGTTGTCGTTTTGCTGGTGATGATCGTGTTCGAGTCCATCAGTGCAACTGAAAGGTAACACTTACTTTCTACTACTAATGGTACTGCTGCTGCTGTTGCTACAGCTACTACTACCACTACTGCTGCTGCTGCTCCTACTACTACTACTACTACTACTGCTACTGCCACTGCTACTGCCACTGCCACTGCCACTGCTACTGCTACTACAACAACAACTAGGCCTACTACTACTACTACTACGACCACCACCACCACTACTATACTATCACCACGACTATATACATATATATATATACTATATAGTTTATTCAAGAAAATTAAGCTGGCAGACTGCAACTTTTCAAATGAAGAAAAGAGAATATAAATGGTCTAAACTAACATTTTCTGCAAAATTGTAGGTTGGGTGCATGGGAAAAAGAGTGTTTACTGGTTCCTATAGAAGTAGAACAACATTTCAAAAGAGCAGGATTTTTTATTACAGTACAACTTTATTAAAAATAAAATTCAAGAATCAAGAACGATTTTGAAAGGTTAGCCGACTTATGTAAACGAATTCTCAATGTAGCCTACAATTATCGCATGATTCTTAAGATAAACACGTTTCAGCTATTTAAAATTGCAGACATTTAAGAAGCTCTGGCACTAACAGTATCATTTAAATACACATCGAAATTATTTAATACAAATTGTTCCCATCATCATTAGCCTAACATTCTTTCGAGTGGTTCACTGTTATGCAAAACGGAAACGAGTTAAGACATTTTTCTTGCTCTTCGGACGCATACTTCTATCATAGAAGATATTCACTATCTCGCTCCTCTCTCTGTCGTAATGGAAGCTGTAATGAGAACGGCTCCCGTCTTCAAAATGCAGCGGATGATAAGTTCCCAGGTGATTGAAATCAGAATCTAGCAGCTCGATTCCTTTGCATGGATCGATAATCATTATTGTATCGTTTTTATCTGCAAAACTGACGTAACTCATCTCCCCTGCTGTTGAATTATATTGACGTACAACGCTCCCATTCGTATCCATCTCCACTAAATACATGCAGTAGGCTAATAGTAGGTGCAAACATACGACAACACAACGTTCCCATTTGATTTCTGAAGTAATCTCATGTAGTAGGCCGCATGAATATCTGGAGGCAACAGTCAAGGCCGTAGCCAGGATTTTATTTCGGGGGGTGTTTTCAGTGGCGGCCTAAAATTAAAAAAATATTTACAATTTTCGCCGCGAAAATTTCTGATGATGGTCGAAATCTGTGAAATATTTTCCATTTTCGTCGCAAAAATTTCTGACGACCTTTTTTTTTTTAGTCATTTGGTCGAAATCTGTGAAATATTTTCGCCGTCAAATTTATTTCACTTCATTTCGGCATTTCGGGGGGTGTTTTCATCACTTTTTCATGATTTTTTGCATGACGAACTATAAAAATGCAATAGATTTTTTTCTCCATTTTCCATTTCGGGGGTGTTCAAACACCCAAAACACCCCCCTAAATACGGCCTTGGCAACAGTATCTTATGTTGCAGGAACCCACTCGCGTCATAGACGCTTACTGCATTACGCTCCCGTACATTGTGCATTGAAAAGAGCAGTATATCGCCGTTTCCTTGGACGTATACTGGAGAAATTGCCAGTTTCTGATCTGCCATAAACGGCGATATGTCAAATTGATGTTCGGCGACCTTTGTTATGCGTAAAATGGAAAGGCTCTGTTTGACATCAAGACAAACGTAGACACAGTTTGACACGTGGCAAGCTGTGATGCTGCAAGCTGTTTGCGGCAACGGGATGACATGCTTCACCTTTGCCATATTGTTGCGGTCGAAAACTTTGAGAAAGCATTTCTTTATACTTATCACCTGTGTGTCCAGCACAAATATTTCATCGTTCACAGGAGAGATATGTGTGACTCGTGTTTCGATGGCCAGCTGGTCCAACATTTCCAAATGAACCGTTTCCGCGTCTGAAAAATTAATATTAATCTGCTGTGTTTATTGCGGCACATAGCCTACATAAAACGCATTAAAACAGAGGTTCTCAACCGGTGTGTCGCGACACACTAGTGTGTCACGAAGCGACCGGAGGTGTGTCGCGTAAAAGTGTTGTGTCGCTGGTGTGTCGCGAAGAATTGGTGTGTCGCGAATTCTCACAGCATACAACCGTCGTTCTTGCATTACATTGACTTGTTCAATTTAGCAGTTTGGCAGACGTAGGCTGTTAGAATATAGGCTATTCGAAGGACTCCATTTATCTATTCCATTTGATCTCAATCAGGAGCAGCCACAATGTTTGCTTTATAAGCACACATGCATGCACTCCATATAATGTAGTCCTACGACCTACATGACATGGGCTACTGTAACATCAGGCATATAAGACGTCAGCGAGCGCACCGATTAAAATTTTACCCAAAGCTGTAACCTTCGAAAATTATGGAGAAAATTATCATGAAGAAACAAAAATTTTGCGATTCTAAAAGTGATTACGTGGAAAGGTTGTTTGTGTATTCAGAGCGTGACAATTTACCATTTATAAGGAGGGTGCACAAAGTCAAGGGACCTAGAAGTCCAATGGCCCGTTTTCAACTAAAAAATTGCTGCAGGCCTGCGCTTTCCAGTTTCCGTTTTAATACAATTATTCGACGTTTTGAAGGGCGTTTAGTTTCGGTATAGTACTCAGCTACCTTTAGGCCTATCCCATGTTTTCTTGTTTTGCCTTGAGCTACCAGAGCTAGGGGTTTGGACTATGGTCAATTTATGGGTTTTTTAAATCTAAAATTCATATAACTCATAAAGCCTGTGGATCCTCACCTTACTATGATCCAAAGAAAATCCAGGAGCAAAAATCTCATTAGGCCTAACTGTTAGGACAGACAATTAATGAAGAGTCATAAAAAGACGTAGAATCGTAAATTTAGATTAGTAAAATTTTGAAAGTTAGAATAATTGGAAAATAGAAAGCATTCAGTTTCAACAGTCATTCATTAAAATTTTTAGCTGTTTTAAATATATAGGCTAAACTGGCTTAGGCCTAATTTAATTTTTTAACGATATTCACATGACGATTGCATGGTGTGTCGCGAAATTTGGTTGCAAGTTTAGGTGTGTCGCGCGCGGAAAAAGGTTGAGAACCTCTGCATTAAAACAGATAGGCTACTCTTAAACTGTGGAAGATAATTATCAAGATACAATATTATTATTAATGAATTCTCAGCTTTTCACAGGTGTTCATTCTAGACCGAAAAGGCTAGAAAGTGACTGTACTGAAGATGCAACTTCAAACGTCAAGGACCATGGGCAATTGACTTAAATATTATTTAAAATTAACTTGACGCGTGTTTTAGCCGAAGTTTGCACGCAGACTAGAAGGATAGGCCTACTCATAATTAGGCTTACTGAATCTGCATACGTGAGTCGGCATAAGTTGCTATTTTGTTTACATTTATCCATGTATTTCGTCCGTATAGATAGAAAGTTTAGAAACCAATTAAGCCTATAGGCTTACAGGCAAAGGCTCCTGATTGAGACATGGCGGTTGAGACGCAGGGAACAAAGAGTTCCATGACAAAGTGTCAAGCGACAAAATGTGATGGACAAAATGGCGGGAATAGGGATCTTAAAACCACATAGTCGCCACATATAGGGGGTGTTGAAAGGGCGCTACAAAAATTTTGCTCGATTGATTGATTGAAGTGCATGCAAAACAGATTAAGCTTAGCCTACATATAATTATAGGTATAGCTTATTTTCATCAACTGACCAAGAGTTCTGTGCAGTTTAGTTCGAAAGGAGTTAGTCGAAAGGATGTTGGTCCAGTGCGAACTGACGGATTTCAGCCTGCTAACAACCGCATCAGCATTTTCTTTCCAGTAGCTTTTGACCAAATTCCTCCTTTTCACTTCCATAACAACGGCTTTAACGAGAATACATTCATGTAGCTCTATCGGTAGATCTTGTAGCTATACACGTAAATATAAACACAATCTCCCCGTTTATCAATCGAGATTAGAAACCGCAACCTGTTACAACACAGACAAATTAAAACACAGACCGTCAATTTTCACAGTCTACTTTTGCAAAAATGTTTTATAATTATATACCGATTCCTACATTTGTTAGCCGATTGTTAGCCTATTGATGCTATGCAAATGTTAGAACGACAATCGATCACAAGAATTTCTATAGCGCCCCTTTGAGATTACTGCTCAGAGTCGCTCCCAACCCAGGCCTAGCTCAAAAGGAAGAGTGCTATGAAGACGATAAAAAGAAGCGACTGCGTTTATAATAAGTTTTTTAAATTTAAGTTTATTATGAAGCTTTAAACAATACACAGAGACCACATTTTCATTATCAACTTACTTATTATTATCAAGCTGATAATGACAACTTATAATTATTAATTAATTATAATCATTTGTGGGGCGCGGTGATGTATTGTAGTGGGTTTGTTTGTAATATGCCTTGCAGCCGGAGGATTGCTGGTTTGACTCCACCTCAAGCCGCCACGTGGGGACCTTTAGCCGTGGTTGGGTCGGGAGCGCTTCTGAGTAACTACTCTTGAAGAAGCGCTATATAAATGTCTGAAATGAATAAATGAATGGAAGTCCTGTATTCGCAATTGTTTGGGCGCTTTGGCGTGAAACTCCGATGCGGTGTCCGCTCTGTAGTCGCGGGAGCGCATCTTCCGAATTTCTAATATCTTTTTTAGGTTTAATTTCTTTGATCTGCTAAAACCCTGTCACGACCTGCTGAATTTTTTTATAGCTGTTCATATTGACAATGACTGTGTCAATTCTGTGAAGGACGCATTTCGATTGGCCTAGCCTACATGCTGTTTCCTGCACATATAAATATTGTACTGTATTACCCTCTACTTAGCCTAAGTAGCGGCAGTAGTAGCCTACTAAAAAGGTAGCTGGGTCGAGAAAAGGCACAGACTACAAACCACACACTGCAATCCAGTCACAAAGTTAGTTTAGGCTAGATCTAAAGAAGATTATAGTTCGAACTGTGTTTTCATGTCACGTTGCCTACCGTTGTGTCGCTCAGTGGGTCCAGCTTCACCCGTTTAGCATTGCTGCCCTGTTGGAAGGCTGGTATACAAAAGAGAAATAAACATACATGTAACTAAAGTCAAACAAAATTAGTTGCCTTAATTAGGCTTAACACAGAGAATTTTATATTATTAGATTAGTTTAACATGGCCACGTCAAGATGTAGGCTATTCGTCATCTGTGCTGACCTACTTTTGTGTTCCTGGTTCTGTTTTAGGCATAATTGCAGTATCGGGGACCGTGAGTCTCGGTTAGGGTAAGATATGGTGTCGCGATGATCGGTTAGGATCAGGGTTAGAATTAAGTGTCGTCATGAGATACTGCATATGCTTCGGTCCATCGATACTGCAATTATCCCCTGTTTTATTCTTACAGTAGTTTACACATACTGGATGTATAATTTGAAAAACTCCTTATAGGCATAATAGGCTAAAGCAAGCAATTGAAGACTTCTTTGCATAAACTTACGGTCTGAATCATCTTCTTCACTCGTGTGTTTCTTATTACAACTGGATCCAGATGCCTCTCGTTCCTTGGACATGGTGAACGGCGTCCTATGGACGTCAGCAAACTAAGTCTATGGCAATATGTTTGATTAATTTGTTAACAGTACCAGGCAGACCCTTAAAGTGTTGAAAAGAATAACGGCGTCTTGGAACTGTGCATTGTGACGTGACGTCACACAATGGCTCATAAGTTTTAGACTTGCTGCCGTCGCTGCTCCAAGCCAGCATGTTACCCTGATTGCATCGTATCTGTCACTATCTGGCCATTTATAAAGCGCTTCTCTCAGAAGCGCTCCTAGTAAGTGCAGCCATAGGCGTACGGGAGATTTCTGCAGTGGGGGGCCAAGATTTTACTTCTGCTCGAAAAATAAATCCGGAATAATGACTTCGTGGATTGAAATCTCGTGGTGGGAAATACTATTTTTCTCCAGACAAAAAAGTGTACGACCTCTTTTTAGTCATCGGGTTGAAATCTCATGAAAAATACTATTTTTAGTTTTGTTGCTATTTACCCGGGTCTACTTGCCCGAAAAATGACTTGCCCGAAATGTGGGGGCATTTGCCCCCTAGACCTCCGCCTCGTACGCCTATGAGTGCAACCCCGATAGAAAACGGCAGGTTGTGAGACGAGAGAAAGATGAGGAAAGACTATGCCTACCAGAGAGGATGACAGAGCGAACCGATGGGAAGGTGATTTTTCCCCGGTGGCGCATTGGTTAGCACACTGGCTTGGAGATCAGCGTAGGTGAGTTCGATTCCCGAAGCCCCGTAGGATAGACGTGCTTTGTATAGGCTGTTAGGGCATAATAGCGCTCTTGTATTGCAAGCTGTCCGTTCTGTCAGTTGTTAAAAATTGATGCTGATTAATTTAAGATGACTGCGCATGACTGTTACAGTAGGCCTATAGTGCATACTGCAATCGGATTGTTGAATGAACGCAGTGGCGGCGCTACGGGAGGTCGCGGCAGGTCCTTTGACTTGCCTATTTTGCTCACGACCTGCCTAATGACCTGCCAAAAAAACTTTGGAATTTTTAATATATTTTACATTCTTTTATTTAAGAGTTTTAAATGAAAAATCAACATAAATGTTTTTCTTCGCCCAAAAGATCACTATAGTGTGTTGGTGCAATTATTATATCCAACTGACTTTTACGTCTGATCTTATCTAGTAGGTAAATACATGTAGGCCTAGAGTCTAAGCCTATGGGACATGAGGTTTATAGGAAACTTATAATTATATGAATCAAACAGAAAGGATAAGAATTGGAGGGGGTCTCAGAGGAAGGAGTAACTGGTAAAAGGATGAGGCAAGGGTGCCCACTATCACCACTCCTCTTTAATTAACATAATTATAGCCTACACAAAAGAACTAATACAAGACGCAATGGAACTAACAAGAGAGGGTAAAACTAGGTTGAATACTCATACACTGTAATAGTCCAGTAGCCCTAAGATTTACCGACGACCAAGCAATGTTGGCGACTACACAGGAGGGCTGAAGAAATAGATGGATCAACTAAATAAGTTAATTGGACCTTAATAAAATACAACATAAAGATAATTATCGGAAAGACAAATAATATGTGGATAAGTGGAGGAGAGGAAGAGGAGATAGCAATGAAAATAACAATAGGCCTAAATGGAGAGGAAGTAGAACAGGTCAAGAGCTTCTGCTACTTGGGAAGTGATAACAACAGATGCAAGATGCCATAGTGATATAAAATGAAGAATAGTATTGTGAAACGATGTGTTCACGAAAAGAGGAGAGTTGATGAGAGAAAGTTTGAGCAAAGATCTAAAGAAGAAACTTAATCGTCAAAGAACTGGTATGAAGTGTGGTACTGTATGGGTCGGAGACGTGGACCATCAGGAAAGAGAATAGCGAGAGATTGGAAACCTTTGAAATGTGGCTATATGGAGAAAGATATGGGAGCTGTGAGCTGGACGGAGCGAGTGACGAGTGAAGAGATGTCGCAAAGAGTAGGAGAAAAAAAGATAACTGCAGATGACAACTGACTAGGGATATTGGAGGAAAAGATAAAAGACAGGAAGACCGAGACAGATGATGCTGGGATGGATGATGACTGACGTACAACGAACTGAAGAGAAAAGCACAGCGAAGAGAAGAATGGCGTCAATGGAAGCTGAAACCTGCCGAAGGGCAGAGAACTTAAAGAAGAGAAGAAGGCCAGTGTGTGCTTCAAATTCAATCATCATTATTTCTTCGACCTACCAAATAGTTCCCATGACTTCGATGCGACCTGCCGAAATTTTAGAGCTGGCGCCGCCACTGAATGAATGAAACATTATAATTATATTAAGTACTTACACTGAGTTGATGTCCAATTTCCTCTGAAACATCGCTGATTCATATTTGCTGCAACCATTCATTCACTGTAAATAATCTCTGCCTTTCTTGGGCGGTTCTTGTTTGACTTTCTGTCATGTATAAGTCGGCATGCAAACGCGATGCTGTTGATTCTGTTGTCGACGACTTGTCGTGTAGGGGTACTGACATTCCTATTTCATGGGCTTCAATTTTTATCACCCCTCTCCGCCACAGGGTAGATCTATCTTAGGATAGCCTGGGTCTGTCTCAAGCCAGGATATAGAAGAGGATAGTTTTATTTTCTACGATAGATGAAATTAAAGTCCCTGAGGGGTGCTGTACATTTCGGGATATAAAAAACCCAATAAAAACAATTGCATAACTTGTATTAGGGCCTATAGCCTAATGATTAAGAGAAAAGTACAATGGACTGGTAGCTATGTAGGCTTGCATACACAAAACTCATGTACATGTAGGCTATCTATTAATTAGGCACCTTGTAGGCCAATGTCTCTGCGTCTGTCCAAAATTATCTTTAATTTCGACTGTCTTCTATTAAAGTCTTTGCTTTAATTGCAGAGAACGGAAAATAATGATGACGACGATGATGATGATGATGATGATGATGATGATGGTGATGATGATGATGATGATGACGACGACGACGACAACGACGATGATGTTTGAACGCAGTAGTGTTCATTGGCATTTTCGCCAGGCAGAAAAGCGACGGTTGAGGCTATTTTGGACTAATTTTTTAACAGTGGCTAGTAATTAAGTCTGATAGTTATCATAAATCACCAGAATAAAATTTGAAAAGTAAAAAAATAATTTAAAAGATGATGACAATAATAAAGACCACAGAGAACAGTTAGTTGCTAATGTGAAATGTCCATGTGAAATCATCAAATATGAGACATACCTTGTTGCTGACCTATCTCAGATTTTGCTGTAATTTTGCTATTTTGAAGTTTGACTGCTACAGTGCTATGAATATTGTCAAATTCAACTCACAATTGAGTTTTTCGTCAGTTTTGCACTCATATTAGTGAAAAATTATTTATTTCAGTTTTGAATTATCTACAAAATCAGAAAGTCCACCAAAAGTTGTATAAAATACGAAAATTTTGCACTCCTATGTACATCCGTTCTGAAGATACTGACCTCTGAACTAGCCACCAAATGCATACATGTCGCGAGTGCTCTGTACTCCCTCTACGTCCGTCAGACATAAAATACAGGAACATGGTGATAGGCTTCTAAAAATTTGCATATGATGTACAAACATATCAAACTTCAAAATAGCAAAATTACAGCAACATCTGAGATAGGTCAGCAACAAGCCCTTGATGATTTCACATGGACTGACCCTAATGTTACATGTGTTCACATATTTTCAGTCATATTGAGAAGTATACGTACTACACGACTATCACCCGACAGGACTGCGTGCTGAGATCGCAAGACGTGTGCACTCGTACGTTGTTTTGGAGACGTTGCAGGACCAATTAGTAAGTGGCACATTCATTTGAAATCCCATAAACTGTCGAAAACAGATCAGTTTCATGCCATTGTCTTCTGGTGATGATGATGATGATGATGATGATGATGATGATGATGATGATGATGATGATGATGATGATGATGATGATGATGATGATGATGATGATGATGACGATGACGATGACGATGACGATGACGGTGACGGTGACGGTGACGGTGACGGTGACGGTGGCGGTGGCGGTGGCGGTGGCGGTGGCGGTGGCGGTGGCGGTGGCGGTGGCGGCGGCGGCGGCGGCGGCGGCGGCGGCGACGGCGACGGCGACGGCGACGGCGACGGCGACGACGACGACGACGACGATGATGATAAACCGGTGTCGTGCCCAGATGAACCACTCTCGTTTAAAATGCAAAAGTTTTATCAAAGAGTTCGTTAAAGTTTCTTGAAGTTTAAATTTCATAAACGAGACCGTTAACATGTTCTGTAAACAGCGGCGCCGCCAGGATTTTTTTTCTGTACGCACAACTTGCACAAAATAATATGAAGCGAACAGCGATCGATACGAGCTTATATATATATATATATATATTATATATATGTATGTATGTATATACCGTATATGCCTACTGGCGATTATGAGGTATCAAAAGCATAAGCTTTTTGTTCCCTTTTGGGTATACGCATACAGTGGCGGCGCCAGGATTTCAGGTTTGGGGGGCTCAAGCCCCAAGCCCAACTGGAACAATTTTATGTCACGCCGAAGGCGCGAAGCTGCGAGTGCCGAAGGCACGAAGCCAATACCGACTAGGTGGTCTGGGGGAGCGTCGTAAGCTCCCAGCGGGGTCTGGGGCGGAGCCCCAGCCGCCAAAGCATTTTTAGCTCTGTTGACCTCAACTTGAGCCCTTTTTAGGCTCTTTTTGCCAGCTATTTATGAACGATAAAATCATGAAAACTTAAATAAGATGTCGTTTGTAGGGGGATTTACGGGTACAATCAGTGGCGGCGCCCGGATTTCAGGTTTGGGGGCTGAAATCCCAAGCCCTTCCTCCCAAGAACGCAAGTAGAAGATTTTTCTTAAGGGCGGTAATTTTGCATGCGCTGGAGACGCGAAGCTGCAAGTGCCGAATGCACGAAGGTCATACCGACTAGGGGGTCTGGGGGAGCGTCGTAAGCTCCCCCAGCGGGGTCTGGGGCTCCGCCCCACAAACCAGCGCGTTTTTCGCAGTTGGCATGGACAGGAGCGCGTTTCAGGCTCATGTTTGCTAACTGTTTATGAACGATAAAGTCATGAAATTTTTTGGGATTTTCTACATAGCAATAATAGCATTTTGGGCTGTCATCTTTTTACTAATTAGCTCATCATTTCAATGCTGAAAGTTGTGAATTATGACTTCAAAAGTGTCCCTTTGTATGCCATTGTTTAAATTTTGGATATCAACACTTTAATGGTAACATTTTAAGCTGTCATCTCAACAAATTTCTCATAATTATTTTATTGCTGAAAGAAATGGTTTATGAGTTCAATAATGGTCCTCCACGTTGTATAAATTATTGAATGCCACACTGCAAGGGTATACCAGTTTTGCTGTCGTCCTAGAAAAAATTGTTCATGATGGATAAACAGTAGATAACACTCTAGAAATTTATACTGACATTTTTGAGAAATTTTTGAAATATTGAAATACCACAAACTTCGGGGTCTCGTGGACCGTCCCCCGGCTCCCAAATCTCCGCCCATGACTGCTGGTGCTAAATTAACACCCATTTCCCAATGAATAGTTGTGTAGGACTACCGGCGTAGCCCCTCAGAAGGCCGGCCGGACATGGTGCACATAACCTCATCACGGTCTGCGGCGCATTCTATTAGCATAAGCATCGACGCGCTATTGTAGCGAAATTCAAAATTGCTATCCTTGTGAATCTCAGTCCCTTCCTCCGCCAACCCGGACTCAACACCCTTCTCCCGCCAGCCCGGACTCACACCGGGCCAAACCTCAGTCCCCTTCCTCCGCCAGCCAGGACTCACACCGGCCGAACCTCAGCCCCTTCCTCCGCCAGCCAGGACTCACACCGGGCCAAACCTCAGCCCCCTTCCTCCGCCAGCCAGGACTCACACCGGCCGAACCTCAGCCCCTTCCTCCGCCAGCCATGACTCACACCGGGCCAAACCTCAGCCCCCTTCCTCCGCCAGCCCGGACTCACGCCGGTCCGGACCTCAGTCCCCTTGCCCCGCGCAGACCTCAGCCTCCCGCCGCCTCGGACCTCCAGCCCCTTCCCCCCGCTAGCCCGGGTTCAAACTGGTCCGGATCTCAGCCCCTTTCCCCGCCAGTTCAAACCCTCCAGTCCTGTTCCCTCTTCCAGACCCGTCCGGACCTCAGACCGGTCGGTACCTCAACCCCCTGGTCCGCCATCGCGGATCTCTGCTTCTTTCCCCCCCGCCAGACCGGTTCTCAGACCCGCCCGGACCTCAGCCCTCTGTCCCCTGCAGCTCCATTAGGGTATAAATAAGAGGACTGTGTGCATGCTAAATTGCTAATATTGAGTCGCAGAGAGAATCAATTTCCGGGAGTCGAGCCCAGTCGCAATTGAGTCGATGTATGACCGTCCGCCGCAGTTGAGGTCCGAAAACAAGATAATAATAACTTTTAAGCCGATACATGGAGATTCATTGCTTTTTGCTTTGGGATGAGGCTGAGTCACATTTAGGGGCTTAGCCCCTGACCCCCTCATCTGGTGCCGCCAATGGCATAAGTATCTACATGTACACTATGATAATATAGTTGATTTCGTTGCCGTTGGTCATTGTCTAGTTTCCTTATTACGAAGTAAGCCGTTTTAGACATTTTCAGCTTTTTCCTTTGGGGGGGGGGGGGGCAGAGCCACGTTTAGGGGGCTTATCCCCCCTTAGCCCCCCTGGCGCCGCCACTGTACGCATACAGATAATTTTCACAGTTTAAACAGGCCTAACTACCAACAAAGCGTAACAAAATTCATCCGCCAGCCAGTTACATTTTACCTATTTATAAAGTATAGAGCCTAACCGGTGTAGGTCTAAACTCTAAAGGTTTCAAATTATAACCCCCTCCTAAACACTACCCCCCCCTGCAAACTAATTTGCATCAATCATCGCATTTATTGGACTAAAAATTTAATATTTCACGCTTTAATTCTTTAATTTACAATTTGTAAAAAAAAAATTTTTAGCATTTCCGCGCTGTACGCACTTGCGTACGTGCGTACGCCTAACGGCGCCCCTGTCTGTAAAAATCATTGCAGTTTTGAAAATCCAACAACAACAAAATTGCGTTGTCATCTCGTCCTGTGAATTTGTTTACCAAGAATAGGCTAGGTATTGTAGCCACGACTATTAGCGGATATGTTGTGAGAGGTTGGCTTTATAATCTTCGTAGTTTATCTTCTTTTTGGCTTTATAATCTTCGTAATTATTCTTTATCTCATTAGTTGGGCGGACTGTTCGATCGTCTACGACACAGTTCTACGTGAAGGACAGAAATGCCAGACAGGATGGACGTCCACTGATTGCAATATTCGTAAGCAGAAGTCCAGTGTAATGATGATGATGATGATGATAACAATGATAATAATGATGATGATGATGATGATGGTGATGGTGGTGGTGGTGGTGATGATGGTGATGATGATGATGATGGTGAGGTGAGGGTGAGGGTAAGGGTGGAAGGTGAAGATGACGATGACGATGTCGATACAGATGACGGTACAGATCAGACGATGACGATACAGATGACGATGATGACGATGGCGACGACTATGACGATGATGATGATGCACCTAATCCGGAGATTTTAGGCCTGATTGTAATTGGCCACTAGATGCGCAGATTCCTATCCAAAACGAACCAATAAGCTTAGGCTATCTATTCGAATCCAAAGGTTGTCAGCTTGTCGTGAAGAACCCACCTTGGGCCATTTTTCAATGAGCTCGCTACTGAAGATTTCGTATTCGCGACCTGGCGATATTTGGGCTACTTTTCAAATGCCCCCGCTGTCGCAACGGCGACATATGACTCCTCACAAAATGATCGCTTTAGCTCACTAGATTGCTGTTACTAGCTAGTCTATTATTCATAATGCGTACCCAGTTACATAGATAGCTTAAGTAGCCTTGACCACGTTTCACACGCCTCTGCAACAGAGAGCATGCAGACCGCAGTTCGCTTACCGAATGTGGTTTTTGTCAGGATAGACCTAATAAAATCTCGGACCCACACGTTTCTTGAACGGGGTCCCTAAATAATAAACCGGCGATTATAATAATGAAGTTTCTTTCATTCAAAAGGAAGATTGGTGGTTAAGGATCTCACACCAGAATGAATGCATTGAAAAATGAGCCGGGCCGAGGTTATGTAGGCCTATAGGCCTAATAGGAATGGTAGAGAAAATTGAGCAGGCGCAAAACATTTCATAATTATGTGGTGTTGCTTGCATAATAAGAAATACATGCTATACGGAATACTCTTCTGTCTCCTATCTTTAATTTCAACAGGGTGAGAATTGCCGGTGGTTGTGGTGTCAAGGCTTTCTTTGGGCCCATAGTTGAGCCTTCTTTGCAACTCCAGGTGTATCATGGCCTGACCCCAGTAACTAGCCTAGGCCTACTATTCTTTCATAATGTCCCATCCCTTTCTATCTATCTTTCTAGGTCAACTGATCGAATTGTTCTTATCTGTCTCGCTTTCCAACTCACTTCTCAAGTTCTCAGCCCCCACCCAATATAAATACTTATTGATGGTGAAACCGTCTGTTCGTGGATTTACTACAGCAGTCTGCAGCACCGCTTGCATAGATGGAAAGGTGTGCACAGCTCCAGATACCTGCTCCTGTCTTTCAACAGGCGGCGGCTGCTCATCAGGTATTTTAATTATATTTATTTATTTTTATTTTCAATTATAACGTACATTTATTCCACAAGCATAAAAAATATTTGGTCACATAATGAGCATGATTGTTTACATTTCTACACCCATCCTATGACATCATTACTATCGTCTGCAGTTGTTGACTGATAAAGTGCCTTGCAGGTTTTCACGTAGGCCTAATTTAACAATAGCCTACATCATAGAGCTGTAGCCTGTAGTGTAGGCCTATTTATACATAGACCCACCAATAATAGATGGTCTTTTAGTGTCAGGTTCTATAAAAAATGTATTGCTTATTATCAAAGGTTATTTCTTTTTAATACTGTATGATATTGTGTGCTAATATGCAAATTTTTTGGCGATCCTTGTTAAAATAATATGAACTCCATGACACGTCGAAATTAAAATAAAGATGATGAACGTTGTCGTCCCTCCCCTTTGTCCAGGCTTCAGACTGGCACTATATTCTAGCAGAGACATGGCAAAATTATTCTGTCTAATCAAATAATATTAACTTTAAATTAATTAAAAATCAGAATGTCTGTGACTTAGCTCGCACCGTTGAAGACAGCCACGATTGAATTTATTTTTGCAGTGCCGTGTAGTGCCGATATAAACTGCTATCCTGGATCATGTGTCGGCGGTAGCTGCAACTGTACCGCGGGATTCTCTGGACCAAACTGCCAAAATAGTAAGTACAGATAACACTGCACCTCAACTAAACATTTCGAAAGACCAATGATGGCATGTCTGTAAAATGTCGGAGAGAATGACCCTGAAAGAAATGGCGGGTCGCGCGTAAGGGACATGGGGTTTTCCAGCAGGTCGGATAAATGAAACGGAGAGAAAGTATCAAATTCCAACCAAGTTTTGGCAGATCATAATAAAAATAATTCTATCTTTAGCGCATATTAAAATGCTGTATATTTTTGGAAAAGAGAGAGAGACGTGAGTCGATGGTAAGATGGGAGGGTGCTCACTGCTTAGGGTCATGGAGAATACTATGGCACGCAGGGTGCGGGCTCCCGGCTCGCTTCCAGCGACCCTCCCCTAAAAGCCTACTCGAATGTCTGGTAGGCAGATGACGTTGGTAACCAAGTAAGCTGAGCAGCACATGGGAACCTTGCATAGCTACCGATTGCTAATAAATTGGACTCCTTTAATAACTAACCTTGTGATCATCCGTTCATTACTGATTGTGATCATACTGCATTTTGTCAGTTTAAAAGTAAACGAAGATTAGGCCTATTTATGAGTATTTACCATTAGGCCTTATTATTGATATTAATAATAATGATGCTTTTTGGGTTGTAATAATAAATTGATATTATCTGCCATAGGATAGAAATAAAATGAATAATTGCTTATTTAAACAGTCGACAAAACACCCGACATCAGTGCCTGTAAGATCCAGCTCTACGACAGTTCGCAGGCTCTTTTCAAGGAAGTCGCATGCGAGCCAGCCATGACCGAGCCACAGACAACTACATGGATAAGTACAAGAACACTTGGACAAGTACAAGCCAAGTGGACATCGAATTACGTCCAGCCTTTCTCCTTGCCCGATCGAACACATGCGCCGCATGTTCAGAATTCACCTGTTCCGATTGGTGTTAGTGAAACTGGTTTCACGGTCTCGGTACAGGGAACACCTCCAAGTACGTAGGCCCTAATAGTTTATTAGCGAATCTATGATAATTATTAATGCAGCAATTTGATATAGCGCCCGTGAAAAGGTGGCCACTCAGGAGCGCTCCCAGTCCAACGATGGTCGAATTGTCCTATTCGATGTCTTCCCGGGTCATATTTCTCACTGTATACAGTGAGAAATACGAATCAGGACGTTTTGGCGCCGCCGTTTTGGCGCCGGACGTTTTGGCGCCGCCGTTTTGGCGCGACCGTTTTGGCGCCGGACGTTTTGGCGCCGGATTTTTTTCCCCCTCGTTCTAGAATATAAAAATTATGATATTGAAGGTAATCGTAGGAGGCTCATTTACACACATTTTGAGGTAAATTTTGTAATGATATTCCACGCCATTCAAAAGTTATGCCCGAAATAGCGAAGAATGTATGTATAAGACATGCGTCGTGAGGGTCGGTTTGGGTCAGGTTAGGCGTCGTGAGGGTCGGTTAGGGTTAGGTAGATGGTTATTGTAGTCATTCGATCCCATATAGGGTACAGATTACGGCTAATTATTACACCACTGAATGAAATTTGAAAAATAAATATTACACTTCGTACTGATGTATTTGTAAACTGAACTGAAAATAAGCTGCTGAGATCAATTTTTATAAAACGGCGGCGCCAAAACGGCGGTGCCAAAACGGCGGTGCCAAAACGGCGGCGCCAAAACGGTCGCGCCAAAACGGCGGCGCCAAAACGGTCGCGCCAAAACGGTGGCGCCAAAACGTCACGTACCGGAGAAATATGACCCGGGAAGACATCGCTATAGCGTTGAATGAGCGCAGCATGGCTATTGACCCAGTCCCACGGGGACATCATGTGTTGTCCTCATGCGGAGACATAAAACAAGTCAAGTAGTACACAGCTAAGTTCATGGGGACATTAACTAGGTTTTTCCCATGTTGACTTTATGACCTCTATAATTATCGCGCTACGGTGTAACATCAGATTTGTCATGGCCTATTTGGTCTATATTATGCTCAAGATCTATAGTTTAGACCGTTGGCTAGAAAACTACTTTGATTGAACACGGCTAAATAGGCCTATGCATGGGCAAAAATAAAAATTGAATTTTTCATTACAAGCCAACCAAAAAAATTAAAACTTTTATTATTATAGACCTAATCTCAGACTTTTCCTGTAGCATTTGAACCGTTCAAAAGTAATTGTCAGCAGAAATCAGCGTCTTATAGCAGTTTAGTCAAAGGTGGTATAGGCTACACGCCTGTAGGACCTATCTGCTTACACGAACCATTCTCACACAGACACTCGCACACACTTACGCGCATGCACAATCATGCATGCACGCAAACATCCCCAAATTTCCACCAAGGTTTTTGCAAATGTTTTAGTTTTTCAATAAATTATTCTTAACTTCAGGTGCAAGTTCAAGAAAGCTGTGTTCCGAAGCAAGCTCTGATACTCCTAAGGACACCGTCAACTGCGACGTTCCAAAACAATGGGCCGATTATGGAATCACACCAGTCCACAATCAAACGTTAGCATTCGTCCATTTCAAATCGTAATTGCGATAGTGAACTCCATAATTAATCTTGAATGCTAGTCGTCAGTCTCATCGTTTAGTTACTATACTGTTGGATAATAGTTATCTTCGTTGTTACATATAATAAAGAATGACATTCATTTATTAATTCGTAAAAAAATTTATTTTGCGCCCATTGAAAAGAAAACTACTCAGAGGCGCAGGCGCTCCAACTGTAACGCGGCTAAAAAGAACAAATATACTGAGATTGTATAGCGCCTTTGTAAGGACATGGCTGTGTTACGGCGCCATTACAGATTTTCATAAATATTGTTGTTGTTATTATTATTACTATTATTATCATCATCATCATCATCATCATCATCATCATCATCATCATCATCATTACTATTACTAGTCTTGAGTTGAGTAGGCCTAATGAGTAAAGAACGTTGGAAAGCTTGTCCTGGTAAGAGGTGAAGTCTCCCTGACTGAATTGAGACTCTACTTGGAACAGTCTTGACAACGAATCACAGCGACTCCCTTTCTACGATACATAGTTATCTCCCCAGTTATAATTTTTTATTGGTCAGTGGGCCGCCAGTGGTGTTGCATAATACTGATCTTATTCCATAATCATGATTATATTCCACAATCATGATCCTATTCCACAATCATGATGCTATTCCATTATCAGGACCCTATTGCATAATTCGTGATCCTGTTCCATAATCATGATACCATTTCGTTATCAAGAAAGATTCAGGATCCTATTGCATAATCCGTGATCCTGTTCCATAATTATGATACCATTTCGTTATCAGGAAAGATTCAGGATCCTATTGCATAACCCGTGATCCTGTTCCATAATCATGATACCATTCCGTTATCAGGATCCTATTGCATAATCCATGATGCTATTCCATAATCATGATAAAATTCCATAATCATGATACCATTCCATAATCTTCATACAATTCCATAATCATGATCCAAATCCATAATCATGGTCCTGGAAAAGGAACAACCAGTTGAGAACAAAATAAATGACTAATTGTATTGTGTTATTGTACTGTATTGTATTTATGATTTACTTGCGCAGTATCAGAGTGGACGTCATCTCGAAACTCGGTGGACATAAGGACGGAGCAAATTCCCCGACTATCCCAGGGAGCAACTTTCAAAAGCAATACTTCACTGGAGCGCCGCTCACACGAAGTGCCCTCATCAGATTCGACCTTGTTCCTCCAGTTCATTGTCTTAGCAATCCAAACAACGATTGCAGACTCTTTGCAATTTACCTGGAGCAGGACATCACAACAGTAGGCCCTCGTTATACCTCGTTCGAAGTTTACTTTCACGCTTATAGACTTAACACTTTGACCGTATGAATGTAGGCTTAAAGTGTGGCAGGGCGGTCATCGACGGCGTCCTGGCACTTATTTTCAAATCTCTATGTCGTACCGTACTGCCACTTATTTGGCCAGCACACCTGAAAATATAAGGGCCGTCCTGGCACTTCTTTTGGAAATGTAAGGGGCGTCCAGGCACTTATTTGTTACACTTTTAGCACTGTAGGTTACTAAAAGCAACTGGAAGCACAAAGTAGCAGGTCGTAAAGTGGTAAATGGCAGGAATGGCAGCATTGTGTGCACAGAGTTCGTGCAAAAGTTTCCATTGCCATGCACCGTAGCGCGCATTAACTGTATGCTAATCGAAATTCCCATTTGTTTGCTTGTAAAATAGAAACTAATGTTTAGATTCCATGGAATCTCGCCGGTTCTGAGATCGGCAACTTGAATTTGAGATCCGATACATGAACTATATATGAGATCAGCTACCATAATGAGTAGGCCTTATGAGATCGGCTACCAAAACGAGTAGGCCTAATACTGCCACCTAAATTAAGTATCGAACTTTTGCCGCAATTATCGACATGTTTTGTTTCATACAGTTTATATTTTATCCGATTAGAGAATGGTAAATATATAAAGGAAAGGTGATTGATTAAGTTTGCCAAATAGTCTTAGACTTTAGATTTGCGAAATATTGGAATATCTAGGAGCGCTTCTGAAAGGCTCTTGCTGCGAGAGGAGCTTTATAAATGGTCAGATACAATACAATACAATCTTCCATCTTTAAGTATAGACAGTTTAACCACTGGAGAAACTGTTTGTTTAGAATCCAACCATCGAAGCGAAGTTCAATAACTGGACGGATGATGGATCAGGGATCTCTAATTTCCACGCCGAAGTGTTCTTCATGCAACCAGGTGCAGACAATCTTCTCGTGAACAGTGGAGAAGCTCTCACGAAAAAGAACATCACCCCATCTTCAAACAACTTCATCTACACTTGCACAGCATCTGGAGTCTACTCCATCGAGCTGACTGTTCAAGATCAGGCTGGCAACTCCGCGAAAGCCAGAAAGCTTTTCATCTTCAACAAGGATTCGATGCTGAAAACCGATCCCAACAAACCAGTGTATATCAAGGAGGCCAATCCAGATAGCGGCTACATGTACATAACTAAGTTCGACAATCCACAAAACGGGGGAAACATCCCACTGAATTTAGTGTGGACCGGACATTTCTCAAGCAACGCGAAGTTTGACAGTGCTTGGGGATTTGCAGCCCAGCCGTGGAGCGTTCCAAACGCTATCGACGACAGTTACAGGGACAGATATGGCCGCCGTTCGATATCCAGCATCGACAACATGCCAGGTGGAATCATCTCCTACGGAGTGGCGTATATTGTTGACGATACAAACGGTGGAAGAGGACTCGTCCCTCAGAACTGGACTTATCTGAACGCAACCAAAGAAACGTATCCACTTCCCATAGCCAGTCTCACCGATGGAAGTACCATCGTGGCTTGGATACAGTGTACCGATGTCTCTGGAGGAAGTATAACGGAGCAGATCGTGATTGGCGTTGATAGAACGCCACCTAGTGTTCAGGAAGGAACGTTTAAAGCCAACGAAGTTGATGAAACAACATCGAGGTAAATAATCTGGAAGGTTCTTCCACTACTAAAGTACTTAGTATAGGCCCACTACTACAATTCTGAATGAAACTTCTTTCAAATGTTTTTTTTTGTACATTATCGAAACTACATTCAACATTGATATTGAGAAGTCTTGCAAGATCCCCAAAATAATGACTTTTTAGTCGATTTAATTTTAGATTATTTAGGCTATTTACTTGTATGTACTTATGACATTTTTGTCCATGACACGTTGTCAGATGACACTTTGTCATTATGCCATTTTGTACCTGCCATCTTGTCCCATGGATGAAATTTTGTCGCAACTAGGCCTATCTTGAAGACCATAACAAAACCGTTTTGGTGTGTGGCCTAAACTTGTGCAGACTCTATTATCAATACTGGACATCAGATTCTGTCTACGATTCTGTTTTAGGATGTCTATTAAGACCTTTGACACCGCGAGTGGAATTCGTCAGATTTCTTTTGGCATTTACGATTCGAAGATAAAGAATCTGGTATATTCTGGTTCATCCAGTCCTCAGAAAAGAGATTCGTCAACAGGTTCAGGCCGGAGAAAGAAAAGGGTTCGTTAAACAGACCTATTTCTATTGATAGGATCTGTATTATCGTATCTGACAATTTATAAAGCGCTTCTTGCAGCAAGAGCCTTTCAGAAGCGCTCCCAGTGCGTTCATCTCCGAGAAAAAAGGCAAGTTTTTAGACGAGAAAAAGACGAGGATACACTACCAGAGAGGATGGCAGAGCGAACTGATAAGGGAAGCCCATTCCATAAGGAGGGACCAATGCAGGCAAATGATGCTATTGATGCTATTGATATGATATATTGATGCTATTGATAGGATATATTAATGGCATTGATAGGATATGTTTATGTATTGATCCCACAGTCATTAAGTTTGATAGCTGGAAGTTTCAATTTAATAGGTTTTTCTACGTGTAATTTTATAAGTTATGTTATGCGGAAAAGCATGTCAGACAGCCACAAGATGCATGATGTTAGTATAAACTATTTTATACAATGATTACATATTGAAAGATTATAATTATTATATGGCAGGCACGTTTGTAGGACGGGTGATTTGAGCCATTGCGAAGTGGGGTGTGGTGGTTTAGAGTTACCTGCTCGGTGCCTTGGAAGGCTTGGAGCCGAAGGGTTGTGGGTTTGAATTCGCCTCAAGCCGGCGCGTAGAGACCCTGAGCTCAAGTCCTTCGCTCTCGATTGCTCATGCGCTTCAGCGTGAAACCCCGATTCAGCGTCCGCGATATAGAAATAACGAAGGGCTCTAAAAAAAGTGCTCACACATACATTGCACTCATTGTGGCCTATTACATGTATATTATTTGTCTCCTTATGCGCTTTGCAGATAGTTCCACCATGTAAAGTGAACGACACGACTTGCTACTGCATTCCATCAGGTGATTGCTACAACTACATTCAGACGGTTGACATCGATAACTGTTGGCTGGATCGACTTCCAGGTCATTCGTTCGAAATCAGATTCACAGTCACGAACGGAGCCAATCTGACATCTTCCGAACAAAAGACAGATGTAAGTATAACTGTATGAATCTACCGGACTCACAGACGGCTGTTGGTGAAAATGGGATTTATGAAGTCCAATCAATCAATGAATACAATACAATACAATACAATTCACTTTATTGCAACCAGAAAACAAGAAAACAATAAAAGTACAAAACATGCATGCATTGGCTACAAAGGGGGGCCCAAAAGGGATGGACATCCCGCTGGGAAGGGTCACCCAAGTAAAAAAAGTCCCAAGAAAAATTAATCAAGATAGCTGAAAAGAAAGAGACTAAAACAAATTAGGTGATGACAGATTGCAGAAAAGCTTATATTGTCAAGAGCATATAGAGAAACAAACTTAACTAAGTACTTAACTAAAATCTTAACTACACATGGTCATGTGCACTTCAAGTAGCATTAGTGGAGGAGAGTAGAAGAACACGAAGTTTCTTTTTAAATCAATCAATGAATCAATCAATTAGTCAGTCATTCATTCAACCAATCAATCAACCATTATTGACTGCCAGAATAGTAATACAAGCACGCAGTTTACAAAATTAGTGTTCAGGTTGTCAATGGATAAAACCCAAATGAACATTGTTTTGGTTTTGATAACCGGGTTGCCTTACTTACATCATTGATGATCATCATTTGATAATATACTTTCATAAGTCTGTTAGTCATATTATAAAGTGTCAACAGCTGATTTTATGTGTTTTGTCCCTTTGTGTGTCGTCTAATTTTAAGATTAGGCTAATTTTGTCTTAATTTCTCAGTCTAAGCATCATTATGATCCATGGTTCTTTTTGACTGTCTTGGCCGGAAAGATGAATAAAAAAAATATATCGTTTGCAATAGCCTACCTCATTCATCCCAGTCATCATCAATTTAGATTTCTTAGTTTAAGGCTGATAGGATGTAAAAAAATGTCTTATATTGCTATGGATAGTCATAGAATTTGAGAATATGAGATGAAAGAATATTATTGGTCGGCCCAAACGTTTGCTTAGGCCTAGGCCTTCTTGTCTTTCGGTCATGTCTATCGCGCATGCATACATGGCCTAATATACAGTGCTCTGTGTATTTTGCATGTAATCTTTAGTCTGTATCTGTAACAGAAAATTGGTTGCAATGTATAATCTGTGTTCTACACCTCTGTTTGGTATTGTTTTTCCAGCTCGGTGAACTAACTCTTGAGTGTCGCCGTAAGTAGAACATAATCAATCAATCAATCAGTCAATCAATCAGTCAATCAATCAGTCAATCAATCAATCAGAGTTTATATAGCGCCCTGTCATGGTCACTTTCAGGTGCTTTCATTAATCACCAAAAAAGCAGATGCCTATAAAGTTATCGAGCGAATACTCATCTAAAATTTTGTAGGCTAGTCTGGCCATTACTATAGTTAGGCCTATGTCGCAGCATGAAATAGCCGCGTGTAGGCCCTACAGCAAATGCACCAATAAAACTAATACAAAATAATAATATAATTATTATGTTCTTTGAACAGGCAGTAGAACGAAACTGAAGATCATTTTAAAATTAAATGGTGTCTGTTTGATTGCACAAGTAGGCTGCTACATTGCAGTCAATAGATGGCATTTGATTGTAGGCTAACTCTTGACAAAATCGATTTCACGACACGAAATGAGGATTAGAGATATATCGGCTGTTTATATACACTGTGTCCCAATAAATCGGGCACCCTTTTTATAATGTGAATAAAACTGGTAAATCTTAATCGATTTTCAAAATTTCAAAACTGTTTTTATCCTGAGATAATTATCTACAAATTGGTAATTTATGAAAGGCTATCACTAAAAGGTTACGTCATAATGACGTCGTTAATTTACATATCGAAACCAAATGTAAAAAATCGTTGGAGAATGGCGTTCAGCCAAGAAGACAAAATTGTAATAAAATTCTTACGGAAAAATTAACATTACGGCTCAAAAATGTTTATTCGAAAATTTCCGACAAGGGATGGACAGTGAGCGGTCTAAATAAACTTCTAAGAAAAATTGATTTGACCGGTTCGTCGGAGCGTCGCGCTGGAAAAAGTTGTGTTCGGTACTTAACATTTGAATTTTCTGATGCAAATGACGTAACTGTGACGTCAATATTCATGCCAGAAACTTCATATTTGAAACAGGGTAAGATAATTATCTCAGGATAAACACAGTTTTGAAATTTTGAAAATCGATTAAGATTTACCTGTTTTATTCACATTATAAAAAGGGTGCCCGATTTATTGGGACACAGTGTATGTTTGTGTGTGTCCGTGCGTGTGTTTGCGTGTGTGTACGTGTATGTTTAATATTGTTTATGTGCGTGGACTTGTGCGCGCTCGTGTGTATGCTTTCATCTGTGCAGTGCGCGTGTTCATTATAGTTTCTATGTCTTGCTTTTGTAGGCTATCAACCACCGATTGCTGGTATAGTAATAGGTAAGTGTAACAGTAGATGCATCTACTATTATGCTGCAGCATTCTGCAATATTTCATATGATATAATCTGCATTGAAAAAATGTCGTATTGCATAATTATAGTAAGCGCCAGAGTGATTTTATTCACCAATATTTAGTTTGGGCGTTCTGACAAATTATTGCAGTAGCCTTAGTGCGCGTTACAATTATTATTCAGCATAAAAGATAACACTACTGTGCAACTGTAGGCTATACATGCATACCTAACATGTACTGTAACTGTGGGTGAACAAGCGACTCCAGGATGAACCAGGCGTAGGCCTATAGGCTGTATTATAGCCGAAGGTAGGCTGGAGGTTAAGTATTGAATTAAGTTCTAGTAAGCTTGTTCTTACGTCTAATACTAGTCTCCGACTTTGGTGTGGATATTACTTCAAGTAAGATGACTAAATTTATGAATTTGTGAACCAACTGTAGCCTAATCACACATTAGAAAAAAATAGCCAAAAAACTCTTTCGTTAAAATAATTATGGCTATCGATTCCAGTGTTGCTATGCCTATATCATTATTAAACCCATTGCTGTAGCCTAATCGTTTTTCATTTTGTTATAATTATCGCTATCACTATCAGTAGCGTTACCGTTGTCATTATTGATATTATGATTCAATAACGTGAGGTAAAACGTGACAACAGCCAAAGAGTTCGGCAGATGTGACAGGTTAAAAATGCAACGCTTGGCTCAATAATATTATTGGCTCAAAGGGAGAGTCCTGAAATGGCCTAAGCTTCGCAAACAAGGGTCACTCTTGAATAAACATTGGATTGAACGGTGATAAGAAGGTAGTCGGGATATGACTGAAGGTATGGGTTTGAGTACGCAGATATGATCATTTATAAGGATCATTATAACTGAATGTTTAGGTCTAAATGCACTGATAGGAGAACATTGCAGTTTCTACAGAACAAAAGCTTAAATAGTTAGCTAATGTGCGCTTGAGGCAAACCTAGCTAACCTGTGAACAGAGCTAAGCAACGTGACTTATACACCTTTTTAATTCTCTGCGGTTGGGCTTAAGCCTAAATCTTGTTAAGCAAGACTGACTGAATAAGCTGACGAGATCAGCTACAACGCGTAACTGCGTGCTCTATGAGTGAAGTGAAGAGATTTAATGATGTCTCGTGATGACTGCACAGGTCTTTCACTCTATCGCACTTTCCGCCAATTCTGTTTTGGATGTCTATGTAGGCTAAACCTACTTGTGCTTAAGGAATGCAGAAGCGCTCGTGGCTTAACATTCAAGACCGGCTACTGCGTGCTGTTTTGCGACTTGACTCACACGTCCTGACTAACTTGTTTGCTCCTACCGAGGATTCATAATAGACTCCATAAGTGGTCCTCGTAGCATGAAACTTCCGACAAAGGGCGAAAGAAATTACCGGTACATTTCCTGAGTTGCCTACTGTACACTCGGCCATGGCCATCTCTATCTGACTTGCACCGATTGGATTGAATTTTTACAATTTTTTTAGAATCGTTCTATTTCATTGTAGACCTAACTGGCTGCGATATGTCAGCATCAAAAGCTAATTAAAACGAATAGATTATATACAATAAGGATTCAGATATTGTGGTCAGATCGGGATCTTCCGATCGAGTTGCTGCCTTAAATTGTAGTCATCACCGTTTCACGTCTCATGGTACAGCTTAACGAATCTGTAACACTAACGCCTTGGTGAGTTTAGTGTAAGGCGCTATATAAACGTTCATATACATACCCACACACACTGGCGTGTATACACGACAAGCTCTTCACACGTTTCACAGGTTTCTCAATCACTGAACCCATTTTTTATTTTGTAGGATGCATTCTGGGATTTCTGGTGTTGGTTGCATTGATCATCGCCATCGTGCTACTGGTCAGAGTCTACGTCTTCAAGAAACCAATGCCACATCAAATAACCAGCGCACAGCAGACGATTCGAAACAAGTTTTCCGGACCACAGTTTAGTGAGAACATCATCTACGACCTTCACCCAAACAATAAACAATAGGGTTGCCAACCGTCCCGGATTCGCCGGGACAGTCCCGGAATCGGCCCTATTGTCCCGTGTCCCGGGCTGACCCCAAATTGTCCCGGAATTCGATGAGGTCTGACGTTCACTCAGGATTGTATGTTGGACGGCGCTATATTCAATTAACTCTTTAAAACTTTGGGGATCACTGAAAGTCTGAAACTCGATTGTTTCATTTTTGTCATAAATAGGCATGTATTCCAATTTCTGATGCTTTTAACGATACAGTTTTCAGCATAATGAACGACCTATAATCTTAATCGCAATTGCCTGAGTGCCTATAGGCTTTGATCTTGCTGAACTTTTGTCGAAAATAACTGTTAGCATGATAGGTGCTAAGTTCTATGACTTTTTACGCAGTGAGATGAAGCTACTTAAAATGTCAGCAACTCGGCAGAAGTAGGCTTACAAGTTTTGCTCTGTCGCCGCAGATCCAGACTTCTGCAATTTGCGTGTAGGCGTATAGGCCTATGAACTTTGCTCATGCTTTTAACGATACAGTTTTCAGCATAATGAACGACCTATAATCTTAATCGCACGTCACGTTATAAGCCTGATAAGGATTAGGCCTACTGGAATTTATTTACCGTTTTCTTCTTGAAATCGATTCAGATATTAAAACAGACTTATCTTTTGATGTTTACTATTGACGACTATTTCAGTAGACTGTAGAAGGCATGTGGTCCCCATATTTTGAACATGAGCAAGGCCTATTCCATTTATGTGGACGAGTAGACCTACAGGCCTATTGGTAATGGCCCATCGAGTGACTGCGGGCGTCCCGGAATGGCAAAGTCAAAAGTTGGCAGCCCTAATAACCAAAAGGTTTATTTTATACACTGGATTGTTTCGTGATAATCTGTTGTTGACCTCTACATCGGCATAGAAGCATGAAGACAGAACAAAGCCAATTTTAAAATATCTCTACCCGGCTAACTCCGCAACTGATTGCACTCTGCCAGTGCATGTCCCAAGCCTGGGTAAAGGAGGGTGGCGTCACTAATGATCTTTCGTTATCACGCAGTAACGTTAAACTGCAACAACTACTCTACCCGGCATAATTCAATATAAAAATATTCGTTTAATAATTCAAACTGACCCCGCAGTGTAATTTTCTTACATTACTGATTATTTATTTGTTTAATCGGCTGGAAATTTTTCAATTGAGACTGGTTGGAGAAACGTCAGAAACCTAAGATAAAATTGACAACCATAGGCCTATTGTTTGAATCACTTAGGCTAATTTTGTTCAGTGTTTTATTTTTTGTAAATGCCGAACTATAAAAAAAGAAGATTGAACTGTAACGAACTCTAACTTCGTTACGAGAGATGGGTTTTTGCTCTGTAGTGGATTAGGGCAGCTGGCGTTTAGGGCGGGCTGATAGTTTCATTCGCTAGAGGGCGTATGGGGTATAAAAGCTTGAGCTTCGCTTGGAACAGGAGAAGAGACCTGAATTTGGACGGAGAGGGCAGAGTTGTCTTTGAAACGGAACGAGAAGGTCGTCACGTGACTGTGGAACCGGGAAGAAAGTCTTGTGCGATTGCGTAGTTAGGCTTCGATAATTTACGCTGAGTTACTAGCTTTATGGTCGAAACCACGGTGGAAGAAGAAAACACGAAAGACGGTTCTTGCAACGGAGGAAACAGCTGTGGCAGTAGAATTCTTTTGGTCGAGTTTCGTTCGTCATGCTGTCTGGAGGAGTGACGGGAAACGCCCCTCTGAAAACGGGTAGTAATTAGAACTTTTATTCATTTGTGAGAAAGAGTTATTTAATTGTAGGCCTCTGCTTAATTAAGGACTAAAATATTGTCTGGGTTCTCAGGTGTTTCCGTGCAGAAGCTATGGCTTTTGTGAATTTAATATTAACTTCGCTACTTTATGTTGAATGAGTGATATTTGAGAGTGGTAGTCACGTGTACTTGAACTATTTAATATTCGCTTCGCTACTATAGGCTGAATGAATGAATGATACTTGAGAGTTGTGGTTACGTGTACTTGAACTGTTTAATATTAGGCTCGTGAATATTAGGCGAACGGGTAGTAGAACCGTCTAGCACCTTAAGTGGACTATTATTAATAATTATTGTGACTTTACGAGCACTTTATTAGATAGTTAGGACTTTGATATATTAACCTAGAGTAGGTAATCTCTTCTATTTAGTTTGATGGTTCACATTACATTGTTCTTCTGTGCTAATTAGGCGTAACCATTGCATTACCACGTCTGTTCCTTTGATTACATTATCATAAAGCAATGGCTTCTTCCTCTCTAAACTTAATGGTAAATGAGGGGGATTCAAACTCGGGAGAAGAGGAAGAAGGAATGAATATTTCCCCTGAAGTGGTCCTTGACCCCCTTTACACCCAACTGGTGTCTCATCTTGATAAAATGAGTGACGCACACAAAGGGATGAAGCAGGAATCCGTGGAGATAAAGGCCCAACTGGAGGAAATGTTGGAAGACATGACCGAAACCAAGAAAGACAGAAAAGAGTTACGGACTGAGGTTATGGAATTGAGACAGACCCTGACTGAGGTCACTGGTAGACGAGACGAGGAGCAGGAGGAAAGAAGGAAATTGGAAGAAAGGGTGGAAAGATGGGAGGAAACAAATATTAGGACGCTCACAATAGGTGCCCCAACGGACCCAAATACTTTGGACTCTGGTCCGGAGGTTGTCTACCGACCAGTGACCGCGCCTAGGCCCTCGAACACCTCGCTTCACTATGACACTTTTCCCCTCCGAAGGGATTTGAACCCGAACACGGGAGCGAGACCAAAGGAATTTGGTCTGACCGGTTCATTTGCCCCAGGTCCAACGCACCTATTAGAAAGTATGGCCACCTCTCCACGGCAACGATCGGGAGTAGCGCCCCGATCGGGAGAAAGGTGGGCCTACGAGCGTTACAGAACCTCAATCGATTTTAAATTGGGAAAATAGAGAGTCTTGTTGAATGACCCGTTATGTAGACGTTTAAGGCTTTTAGGATGAAAATGTTTGACATTGTCCCACTCTTACTCTTTCGAATTTAGGCAGCGGCGGAACCAAATAAATGGACGCCTGCGCCGAATGCATCAAAAGCGGAGGAGACGTGTGTGTACAGTTCAAGAGTTGGATATGACAACAATAGGTCCAGCTCAGCTGCTGAGGCTGACTCGTCTGCAGATGCGCTGATCATTCTAAACAAACAGCTGAGGCTTGGAGAGAAGATCGGTAAGGGTCGATTTGCGGACATCAAAAAAGCACAACTGACGCAGGGAAATGAAACAATCCCTGTGGCCACAAAGGGACTTAAACGTGAGTCATTTGGTGTCTTTTACCTTTGTAGTAGTTGTAGATGTAGCATTATTTTTACTTGCAAATCCACTAATTCAATAATTCATTCATTCAGAACACTCATGTCGCGCCTCACCTACCTCAGAACTGGCGATAAAGAACAGTTTGTATAATAAGTGTTTGTTAAAGGTCTATGCAAAAGCATACGAACATGGACTTTAATAACCAGTACAAAATAATTATATATTTTATATCTCGGTTGTTTCAATATGTCCAAAATGACTAATAGGCATAACACTCAGTGGTGACGCAATAGCAAGCCATGCTAGGGCAAATTCCTGGTTAAAAAAAGCCACTGCATTGGCCGTTGCCCAGCGGGAGTTTTGACCTACTGAACATATTATTTGCATGACTGCCCTGACTCTGCCCTGAATACAAAGAGTGACTGGTGCCGCCACTGATAGGCCCAAGATGTATAGGGAGGCGCTTGAATTGCAATGTATGTGTGCACTTGTTACAGCGCCCTTTAAATTTCTACTCAGAAGCGTACAGCGCGGACACTGAATCGGAGTTTCACACCGAAGCTCTGAGTAACTGCGAGCCGACTTGCCCAAGGTCCCTACGCGGCGGCTTGAGGTGGGTTCGAACCTGTAACCGTGTAACCCTCCGGCTGCAAGGCAACGAACATACCCACTAACCACCGCGCCCCACAATCGTTGCACACAATGTTTTTTTCAACTTTGATGCTCAGGTGTTCAACATAAACATAATAGATTAATTAGAATGTGTTTTGTAATTTTTGTTTTTCCTGTGCAGGTGGATATAGCGATGCCGATGCTGATCTGATGAACAATAAAATTGGATTTCAAAGCAGAATTCCTTCTCATGTCAATGTCGTGAAGTTTCTTGGACAACTAGAAGGCGCAAGCGAAACTGGTTGGCACTCTTTTTACCGCGAAAATTAATTCATCTGCAGGACCAGCAATAACAAAAATAAGACAATCCTTGTGAATGACTTTTTTGATAAAATTTCCAAGCATAGTAGCAAATTTATGAATTTTTTCGGAAAATGCAACGCTTATGCTACAGAGAGAATAAACAAACTATTTATCTTTCATTGTAGCTATACAGTAAGCCTACCACAAATTCCACAATACGAGAGCTGTGTATTGTTTTTTGCAGATTTTGATATCAAAGCTCAAAGAAGCTAGCAGCTATTCTGACTAGACATTTCTAAGAGTCTCTTCAAATACTCACTCATATATTGAATTACATGCAGATCCTTATAGGCATATTTGACTAAACCATACTAAACGTTATCTTGATAGGGCACTCGGATTCTTTGTAATCAAATAACTGTCCTATATTTACGGGTTGTGAAACGCTGCTTGTTCGCTTAGGTCCGATGATGGTGCTGGAGTACTGTGAGATGCCTCTAAAGGATTGGCTGAGTAAAGTTGGAAAGATTAATAGCGAAGTGTTGGAGGACATGTCGATATTCACCATGAACATCGCTAACGGTGTGAAACATCTGCACGAAAACCAGGTAAGACCTCAAGCCTTTCCGATGCCACATATTTTCCACAAATATCTAGCAAATGCGGCTTATTATGATACTAGAATCTACACGGATCCTAAAAGTCTATCGACTTTGTCTTTCTGCTCACTCCATGTGGTCCCAAAAATGGAGCCCACCAGAACAGGTATAAGATGACAAAATGAGCATAATTATCATAGACGCGTGGTCAAGATATAAAAGCGCCGTTGCGCAAAAAAGTAACAGGCAAAGAGTTGTAGGTGTACATTAACACAATTGACAGTATGGTTGGTACTCATGGTTGAGTTTATTAGTATTTGTTTTTAAAGTAACATTCTTGGAAGTAACGTTCATGAAGTATTTATCGGGCAGGGTGAAATTGTGAGCCCCTTACCAAAAGTTATATAATGGATCTCGCTGCAGTGGGACGGGGTTACGGAGGACTTGCTGCATGGAAGTGTTTTATCTGATGTTTGAATATTATTATTGTTGTATGTTCAGGTGATACATCGTCGTCTTGGAGCGAGAAACGTACTTCTAAAGCAACACTACGGAGGATTCGTCGCAAAGCTGATTGGATTTGGACCAAACAGAGAAGACAGAGATGGAGAACAGGTTAGATTGAAATAGTCGTAAGTTATGACAAGTAGGCCCTAAGCCTATTGTGAGGCACGGTGGTGTTCTGGTGACGTCGGTGACTGCCTTGGAGCCGAAGGGCTCACGGTTCGAATCCACGTCATTCGCCGCGCAGGGACCTTGAGCAAGTCCTTCACTCGCAATTGCTCGGGCGCTTTGGCCTGAAACTCCTACATGTAGCCTATGCAGTGTTCGTGCAGTCGTTAGTTCGGAGCGCTTCTGGGTAGTAAGCTTGAAGTGACGCTATAGAAATGGAGAAATAAATAAATAAATAAACATTTTTATTAATAAGTTGTTGTTCGCGTTACAGGCCTACCGAACAGTCGCACTCTCATAAGTGCGACTGATAGTTCATCGACATGTTATAGACCTGTCAAAAATTTGGACTTTTTAATATCTGCTTTACACACCTAGGCCTACACTTAATTTCTTTTGACCAGCTGAATAACTCTAATGATCTTGACGCGATCTGCTGAAATTGTACACATCTGGCGCCATTTACATTAAAGCAAAGAATTCTGTTTGCCCTATGAGTCTTCCGTTGTAGGCTGCTACTAAACTATGCAAATTCCTCTTGTCTGTTTTTTGTAGGCTTCTCTTCCCATCAAGTGGCTAGCTCCAGAAACGCTAGATACTTTGAAGAGCGGTCCGCCAACTTACGACAAAAACTCGGACGCCTGGTCGTTTGGTATCACTGCCTGGGAAATCTACTCCAAAGGTTTTGCATATTTTTTTGTTTTGCAGCTAGTATCTTACATTACATAACATTAAACCCTAAATGTAGATTAATTCCTAACTGATGCCCGCCAAAGCTGCAACTATCAATATCTCTGCACATGCAGGTCTTTCACTGAAAACCCAGAGTAAGGGAAGTGGGGGCAAGTTGACAGGGTTAAGTTACCCCGGAACACTCTACTCCTTCTCTGCAAATCTTATCCTGCTCTCTCTCCTCTTTTCCCTTACTTATATCGCCGCTCCAATTCCAAATACCGCTCACCGTGTTCTGCACATAAACTGATTGTCTGCCTAACCAATTCATAAGCTTAAAGACTCAAAATCGACGTTGCTTTATCTGGCTATTAATTTCCTTTTAACTGAACCCCTCCCCTGTGGATCCATATTTTAAAATTAGGTCTATCTGAAGCATAGAGATTAGGTCTATCTGAAGCATACATCTCTATTAGGCCTATCTGAAGTTCCCTCAATTCTGTTGTCGTCATGAAACTTTTGCAACTTCCTGTTACTTTCTTTTCCAGGGCAATTGCCTTTCGGTGATCTTTCGTCAGATAAAGTGAAGAAGCTGCTGACGAAGGATAAACGCATAACTTTGACTCGTCCTGAAGCATGTCCTATTGACCTGTAAGTCACAATAAGCGTTAGTAAACGATGATGTCTTTGTAAATTGCACACAACGTCAGATATACTAGTTTATTGACAAGCGTTTAGTGGTGACAAGTCCGCATGAGATGATCGTATTGCTGCACCGATCTCAGAGTCATAGTCAAAATTCAGGTATAGAGTCTATACTAGGCTATAGACCAAGCGAATAATTCCAGTGAGGTGTTATTATTGTTATAGGCTACTGTTACGTGTATAGCAGAAAATGTATGAGCTTACATGACATTGTATGTTGTATTAGATGTCGCAGTAAATATTATTGCAGCTGCAGTTGAAAATTTATACAGCGCCAAGTTAGGAGATACAATGTAGGCCCTACTCGTCAGTAGTCTATTTAAAAACTATACCGGCAACTAGAGAACAAAGAATTGTCGAAGGCCATTGGGTTGATGCCGAGTAGGCTAGAGAATAGAGTAGACAGTTTTACATATCAAGTGACTGGATACAGAAGAAATGAAGACAAAAGGAAAACAGGTAGAGCGAAGTTATATAATTATTTAGTAGCTCACAAGCTAAAGCGGTCGAGAACATACAGCATGAGTTTTTCTATGCGACCATAACATCTAGCACTATCAAGGCTGGCCGTTGTGAGGGACTGCTAAATGCTAATGCTTGCACTTCAATGGTATGCATGTAGCCTACATGTATTATGTGTTGTAGTTTTCAAAGCGCTCTGGAGCCATGTTGGAACATCACGGCCAACCGACGACCAAGATTTGTTCAAATATGTTCAAATATTGATTCGTTCCGCAAGGGTACTGGACAGGAACCACCTAATTACTATGCTGCAAAATCTCCATACTCTGATATTAACGGCGAACCAGCGGAATATGAGCTCTACGACGATGCTGCGTGAGAACGAATATCACAAGGATTGGCGCAACAAAAAGAAGTGTAGACCATATCCTGATATGTATCGAAAATACTGTTACTCCGTTATTTTAATTAATTAAATAATGTATTATTTTAGCGGCCCTACTAAGCATTTATGACTGTTTTACACCGACCCAACCGAACCGTGTGGCTTACTTACTTATAGATGTTTTCGAATTCCAAAAACTATAAGACTTGCTTACATATGTAGGCCTATTACCAGTCTGTAAAGGTAGTTGATTAACATTTGTTCGTTATCTGTTGAGCAATTTTTTTTATCTGACTGATAATATTATTGTAGACAAAGGTAGGCTCCTACATCAGCGTCGCCATCAGCGTCGCGATCTATGAAGAAAAGTGTAAAATTAATCCTACGTATTTTGTTTGTATGTTTGCATGTGCACTTGTTATAGCGCCCCTTCAAGCTCTTTTCTACTCAGAGGCGCTCCCGAATGCAGGGCGGACACTGCATCGGAGTTTTACGCCGAAGCGCTGAGAAATTGTGAGTGAAGGACTTCCCAAGGTCCTTACGCGGCGAGGTAGATTCGAACCTCCAACCTTCCGGCTCCAAGGCAACGACGCCACCACTACACCACCGCGCCCCATAATTGTATTGTAGGACCTATCTGTAAATTTAAAAAGCACCACTCACAGTGCACAACAATCAGAGGCGCTCCAGTGCGAATACCTAAAGAAAAAAGCCCGCATAATTTATAACAGACAGACAGAAAGAGACAGAAGGAGCGAGACAGAGAGAGCGAGAAACAAAAAGAGACACAGAGAGACAGAGACACAGAGACACAGCTAAAGAGATAGAGATAAAGAAATCACAAAGATAACTTAGTGATGTATGTACAATTGTACATGTATATTAAGTTAAACTTGTGTAAGCAGACGTTGTAGCAAGTTACAATAGACCAGTTTCAAATCTCTAATAATTTATTTTGTTCAGTCTGAAGGTCATCGTGCTGAGTGACTGCTCAAGTTTCAAGTTTTATTGCTCCCCCAAAATAATGTCAATTACACGTTATGCAGTGTCTATAATGGTTAATAGCAGGAGTAAGTGAGTGCCAAGAAGATGCTAAAAGAGTTAGAAGAGTAGGGAAGCAATAGGAACCCCAGAATGGAAAATTCCGCTAGGACTAACCGGTTAACACAAATAATTTGGACCAATCTGTAAATAGGCTACATTATTATTAAATACAGTATAAATAATATCCTATTTAAACAAATCGCAGGACCATAACAAGAATTATATATATTCGTTTAATTCATGAAAAAGTGCAGGATGACACACCGTAGCCTGGTACATAGTGACGTTAATAATATTCTCTTTTATTGAAACAATCTCGGTTGACAGACTGCAACCGGTTACAGTGTCATCATCATCATCATTCGCCATGAGCCGTATGCTCGTAGGTGTCCAATGTCAACAGTGTAGCCTACAATTATGCCGTTTAAACAATTCACAAGAACGGAGATCACAGAATACACAAATCTTAGCTATACGAACTGGACAAACAGCCTGCACAATACACGGCGCTAATAGCAGGGAGTCGGAAATTATGACGTCGGGGTCGAAGGTTGTAAACCGTATGCCTACTAGTCATCGAAGGAAATAGGTCGCGAAGGACATGGCAACTGTTCCATATGACAGCGCGGTGCAAGCGCTCGTCACCTTCCTCAACCATCTCAGCAGCAGAGAGCGAGGCCTCGGGCAGAAATCCCATCTACTGGATTCGGCGCAAGAGACGATCCAAGTGCGACCGATATCCTTCCGTTATAAGCCCCCACCAGGCGGGGACGGGGTACATGAGGCGAGTCACTGTAGTGGCCTTCGTTACCGCATGCAAGGCGTCATAAGTCCTCAAAACCCTCAGGGCGTAGAGTGAGCGAGAGCATGCCTCAAGAACCCCGTCGACATGCCCCGAAGGCGTGAATACAATCTGGAACATGGCGAAGACCATCAGCGCGGAGCTGGTCGAGAGCAAGAGGTCAAGAGGCGGGCTTTTACGAGAATGACAGCTAACGAAACAATCACCACTGCAGGCTACTGCCACGTTGCACGGCCCACTGTCTGACCATCCATCCCTTTGTAAATTGTTAACACGTGCTCAACACGTGCGTGTCGGCATGCTATAACGATTTCGGACGAATTTCAATCTAAAAAGTGTCTGGTTTTGCTATTACAATATTTCTCACAAATGACCTTACGTATGGACAAACGTTTTGCACAGGTAATTATCTCACTTTAGCCTTATTTCTTATTAAAATTTTCGCATGGCTATAGCATCGGAGACCTAGGTGTCGTTCGCGCAGGGTAAGGTTTGGTGTCGTGAGGGTGGGTTAGGGTTAGTGTTAGAGTTAGTGTCGTCATTAGATTCTTAAGGTTTCGCGTCGTGAGGGTCGGTTAGGGTTAGTATTAGGGTTAGTGTCGTCATTACATTCTTGCCAACCAATCAGAATTTGCTGTCTCTGATACTGTACTTTTGCCATAGTAAATACGCGTTATTTTTATAAAGCCTTCGTGCATACTTACTCTTAAATGCAACTTTCTTTGCTTTGCAAGGCGCCAGCGGATTTGCTGTTGGCTCGTTAGCAGTTGTTGGTCAAGCTAATTATAGCTTTACCAATAACTGCTAACATCAACTGCAAACTCCGCTCTGGTCTTCGCCATGTTCCAGATTGTATTCACGCGCCCCGAAGCCCGTAGATCACTCCGGAAGGTCACACCCAAGATCTTCATCGCGTTGACGCTCTGGACGCCGGAGATCAGATCAGGAGTATTCTGGATGAGTAACCAGCATATCTCGCGACTTGGTTGGGTTAAGCTGCAGGTTGTTTCGTTGCGCCCATTCCGCTGTCTGGACCAGATCGGTGGTAATAAATTGTATGCTGCATTTTGGCTCCTACCAATAAGTATAGGTATCGTCGGCATACTTTATTATCCTGTTATCTGGTTCGGCTGGTTGGAGATCAGAACCATGGATGATGAATTTTACAGGGCCGACGCCTGAACACAGCACACACACTGGATTTTATTCTTTTCACGGTCGATTGAATTCCAGCAAACGTAGTTTCAACGAATTGTAATTTTCTACAGCGTCTGCTTAAACGAGGCTAACTTAGATCTAATTAGACATAGTCTACATCACTAAGTTATCTTTGTGATTTCTCTATCTTCATCTCTTTCCAGCCGTCAGGGGTTATTTTAACGTGCAGTTGGACACAAAGTGTGTAGTTGGAAAAGAAATTTGTGCAGTTGAAAATAAGATTTTGTGCAGTAACTCATAGTGTTATAGTGAACGAAGGACTAAAAAGGGTCATCAGTTTTTTTGGGGGGGGGCCGGGAAAATTTCAAAATTGTTATATTTTCACGGGATTTCGACGATCAAACATTTGTTCCGGACAACTAAAAAGGTCGTTTTGTGCAGTTATAAAAATTTCTTAGAATAACCCCTGCCAGCCGTCTCTATGTCTCTATATATCAGCGTCTCTTTCTGTCTCTAGCTCTATCTGTCTCACTGTTTCTGTCTATTTCTGTCCAGCTATTTCTCACAGCCTATATATGCGGGCTTCTTTTCTCTGGCTTTCGCACTGGACCGCCTTTGATTGGTTAGACTGTGAGAGGCGCCTTATGAATTTATAGATACAATACAATATAGGCTATAGGACGAATTTTACAGTTTCATTCGTATATTGCGACGCTGGTGGAGGACCCTGGTTGTGTGTGGGCCTATACTATACTATTATCAGTCAGATAAAAATTAGCTCTACAGATTACGAACAAAATGTTAATCAGCTACATTTATATACAGATTGGTAATAGGCCTACATAAGCAAGCATTAGTTTTGCAAATCGAAAACATCTAGAGGCAAATAAGTTAAAGTCACACAGTTCGGTTGGGTCTGAGTTGGGTCTGAGTGAAACAGTCAGAAACATTTAGCAGGGCTACAGAAATATTTACTTATTTCATTAATGATAATAACGGATATAACAGTATTTTCGCTGCGTAACAGGATTAGGTCTACAATTTTTGTTGCACCAATCATTGTATTTTTTCTCATGCAGCATCGTCGTAGAGTTCATATTCCGCTGGTTCGCCGTTTGTATCAGAGTATGGAGAGTTTAAAGTATAGTAATTAGGCGGCTCCTGTCCAGCACCCTTGCGGAACGAATCAATATCTGAGCATATTTGAACAAAATTCGGTCGTCGGTCGGCCTTGAAATTCCAACATGGCTCCAGAGCGCTTTGAAAACTGCAACACATAATACATGCACACCATTGAAGTACAAGCATTGCACGCCTTCACAACGGCCAACGTTGATAGTGCTAGATGTTACGGTCGCATATAAAAAAACTCCAGCTGTGGGCCTATGTTCTTGACCGCTTTACCTTGTGAGCTATTAATTATCCAACTTCGCTCAACCTGTTTCCTCTCTTTCCTTCATTTCCTCTTTATACATTACTTTATTCTATTCTCTAGTGACTATAGAGTTATTGTAGTCATTCGGTCTCGTATAGGGTACAAGTTACAGTTAATTATTACACCACTGAATGAAACTTGAAAAATAAATATTAAACACAATTCGATCACTTCGTACTGATATATTTGTAAACTAAACCTCAAATAAGCTCCTAAGATCAATTTTTATATGTGCGCCAAAACGGCGGCGCCAAAACGGTCGTGCCAAAACGGCGGCGCCAAAACGGTCGTGCCAAAACGGCGGCGCCAAAACGGTCGTGCCAAAACGGCGGCGCCAAAACGGTCGTGCCAAAACGGCGGCGCCAAAACGTCGCGTACCGGGTTTTATCTAACGTTGTGTGGTGATGTACAAGGACATCAGCGTTTACTCAACGCTTATTGTGACTTACAGGTCAACCGGGCATGCTTCAGGACGAGTCAAAGTCATGCGTTTATCCTTCGTCAACAGCTTCTTCACTTTCTCTGACGACAAATCACCGAAAGGCAATTGCCCTGCAAAGAAAGTAACAGTAAGTTGCAAAAGTATCATGACGACAACCGAATTGTGTGAGCTTCAGATAGACCTAATTTAAAAATAAGGCTTCTTGAGAGCTCGTAGTAAGCTTAGTCTATACGTAATACAGGCATAGGCTGTGTTGGCCTCTAAGCTAATATTGCATACTATGGTATATGTCGTTATCGTAATCTCTAAATATCTACATTGCCCCACAGGCGCTCAGTCAAAACAAAATTAATAGCCCGACAAAGCAAAGTCGATTTTGAGTATAGATCAACGGCCAGGCGACAATCAGTTTATATACAGAACACGGTGAGTGGTAGCCTACATGTATTTAAAATTGGAGCGGCGAGATAGGCCTAAGTAAGGAAAAGAGAAGAGAGAAGAGGATAAGATTTGCACATACGAAGTAGGGTGTTCCGGGGCAAGTTAATCCTGTCAACTTGTCCCCACTTCCCCAACTCAGGGTTTTCAATGAAAGATTTGTGCAGAGACATTGATAGTTGCAGCTTTCGCGGGCGCCAGTTAGGAATTAATCTACATTAAGGTTTTAATGGTTTTATCTGGTTTTAAACCAGATACATAAAACCCAATAGATTTGTTCTAGACTCTTAATAGACTGGAGTAGCCTTCAAGCAGCGGTGCACATCGCTTGTCTCTGAATGTGTGTTTTGTCGCTGTCGAGGCGCCCTTGTAGCAGCATGGCTGCGTTACGGCGCCATAGAAATTGTCATTATTATTATGGTTGACTTTATGCTAGGAGGTTAAGCAGAATTTAAAAAACACTTTGACCGTAATAAGACAACCACAACTTTCTGGTAAAGTTCTGCAAGCTGATTATGTTTAGGTGGTTTTATCACAAGTTTAAAAGACAAGGTATAATTATAGTACCGTACGCAAGATACATTTTTTGCGACCTTGTAGGCTACGAAAGATAGCAATCATGAGCTATCATGAGCTATTTTGATAGAGATAGACAAAAAGGTAACTATCTGGCTGTGATAATTTTTATACGCTAGTGTTCAAACAGTTCACGACGTTTAGATCCTAAACGAAGGAATTGGAATAACACTTTAAGGTATTTGGTATTATAGCTTACCGTTGTGTCACTCAGTGAGTCGAGTTTTGCATGTTTAGCATTGTCTTCTTTTGAGACTTGTGCTAGTATCAGAAAGTGAACGGTCTTTATTAGTGAGAGACAAACGTCCGAGCTTTATAACAACATCGCAAGGAATAGTGAAACATTGCAGTGTCAGTTAAAATTACAGAATTTATATCACGGACAGTTTTATTATTCTATTAAGACCTAAGGCTTTAGCCTTATACACTTAATAGGCTGATTATGCATGGTCTAGGCCTATACAATAATCATGCCTGTAATTGTTCGGAGCTAGCAGATTAAACTTAACGTAGGCCTAGGCTATGTGCCTAGATCGGCACAGAAATAACAGACTGGATATTTGAAAGTCATGATAAGTTGCTGATATAATTAGCATTGTCAGAACCATCTTATAATTACACAGTGCCGTCCAGTTAGCGTAGGCCCTATATATGCTACGTTGGTCGTTGCGTGTGTTCGATTAAAAGATAAAATACTTCTTTACTAATAATGAGTAGCCTATACATAAATCATAAACAAAGACAGCCGCGGAGAACTGGCTATTAGAAGTTCTAACCAGACTTATTTCGTGTTCGTGATTTAATCACCGAAACTGCTCACAGAAATAAACCGCACTAGAAAAAAACTTTTTTGTATTAACTTACATTCTGAGCCTTCATTCGTTCGCTCTTCGTCATTCGATTCAGTTGATGTTCGTTTCTTCGGCATCGTGTAAGGCAGTCTATTAACCCTCGTACTACCACTGGGGTCAAAATGACCCCAAAGCATGTTTGCAGTAGTGCTGCTCATCCGTCTTAAGTGATATCCACAAGAAATTTTATGACTTTGTCGGTATTCCTGTCTTGTACAAAATGCCAAGTTTTATTTTCCATTTTCTGTCACCAGATGGCGCTGGTATCGTATATATACACTGAGTACCAGTGGGGTCATTTTGACCCCAGTGTAAACTGTATGGTTACGACAAATATATGACATTTCTAATATAATAGAATACATTTATTTAAATTCGTTCATTCATTCATTCATTCATTTTGTGAATTTATATAGCGCTTCTTCTAGAAACCTACTCAGAGGCGCTCCCAGTCCAGCCACAGCTAAAACAATAGGTTTTGAGCGACTTATAAAAAGCAGGTGAATTTTGTCTAGGCATAAGTCGCACGTTTAGTGGGAGGCCATTTCAGATAGGGGGACCCACAGTAGAAAAGGCTCTGCGCTGTCTTGTAGAAGTGCGAGCTCGAGGAACCAAAAGCTCCCCCGTTGTCGCAGAGCGAAGAGCTCGACGGGCTGCAAGGTCGGAGACATGTAGGTCGACAAAGGATAGACAGGTATGATGGAGCACAATCAGTAAGGCAGCGCCAGACAAGTGCAGCAACTCGGTAGGAGATGCGCTGTGAAACAGGGAGCCAGTGAAGAACATCAGGCATATAAGAGACGGGGACATATTTAGAAATGCGGCCAATGAGGCGAGCAGCCGAACGAAGAACTCGTTCAAGGCGCCCAATTTTAGTCCAAGTGGCAGACCCATGAGTATCGAACTGCAGTGATCAACTCTACTAGTGACAAAGGCATGGACAAGTGTCAAAGTAGCACTATGAGAAATAAGTAAATAATACAATTTATTTGTTTGTAGTATAGTTACAAAAGAAACTACTGAGTGGTTTGTTTTGGCAGACATAAGCCTCCCAAGAAAAGGGCTCGTTGTGACTTCTGCCCAAGAGAAAATGCTAAATGCGGCCGTAATGTGTGAAAAGAGAATTGCAAGAGCATTTGCTTCAGTTGCTAGTCAGAGACTCTGACATTGTGTGAACAATCTGACTGTTACTTTACTAACAATCCTTCACGAATTTATTGACTTCAAACATAGAGCATTTGATTCAGTTGCTAGTCAGAGACTCTGACACGGTGTCAACAATCTGACTTACTTTACTAACAATCCTTCACGAATTTATTGATTTCAAACATAATACCAGTGAAAATATTGTACATTTTCAATTTAAACACTATTCTAATTCTTAACAACAGAATTTAAACCATTTAGCAATGCAAGTTTACATTGGGGTCATTTTGACCCCACTGGTATTCAGTGGATGCAAAATTTCCTGGTAATTTGAGGGTTAAGAGTCTAGAACAAATCTATTGGGAGTCTAGAACAAATCTATTGGGAGTCTAGAACAAATCTATTAGGAGTCTAGAACAAATCTATTAGGAGTCTAGAACAAACGTCGTCCCTAGTCCCAGCACCACCAAGCGGTCGTAGGTAGAATGCTGATGGCGAGCAAATTGAAACCGCAAGTGATGTTGCAAAGGCAAACCGCTTACGACAAACGCTACGTAAGCTTAATACAATTAGTTCAAAAGTAAATAAGATAATTGAAATGATCTTAAAATTACAGAAGCTGTCGATTTTAAATGGATAATGGCGACAGGAATTATAGGCCATACAAACAGGCCTACTCTGACGTCACACAATGGATTAATGTCTGACGTCACACCATGTAATAATGTTCGTTAGCATTAATACTGCTATAAATAATACATAACTAGGTGCAGGCTGATATTTATTATATCAATTTTCTATCCTGGTGTGCATACATCTGGTGCTGAGTTCTTATCTGCATGTGGTCACAGCTGTTAGGCCTCTATACAGAGACAAAACTAGCCTACTGCAAGCATTCTTCCACTACAGACCTATTATTATCTTTGCTAATTGATGTGATATTTTCGTTCTTAATTACACTTAACATTAGACAGGCCAGCGTAAAGAAATCAAATCTGAGCAGGTGCTAAATAAATTTTCGGAATTAACGAATGAATGAATAATAAGATTCCATCTCTCCAAGTTCATATGGCGCTTTTGAGAGGAAAGACTATCTTGCCAATAATTATAAAGATTAAAGGTGCAACATACCATGATCTAAAAACATTTGACTCCACATGCACTAGGTAGAATAAGTTCGACACTTGGTTGTCATCACGCGTTCTTGTCGAAATTTCGCATATAGTAATAATAATAAAAAATATTTTAAAATTTATATTGTCATTACTGTTATTAATTGGGGGATTTAGGATAACGGTTAGCACTCTAGCACAAAGAGTGCACAGATGCGGAATCGATTCCCGCTCCCCCCCCCCCACAAAGCTCCACTCAACCTTCCACTCAAGATTCATGTCACAGCAGACCAATGTCCAATATCGATTAGATCATTAGGGCATACCGATCTGTTAGTATCCTCTGAGAAGACCAAAGACCAAAGAAAAGATAGATAAGTAAGTCACTTGGATCTTTTCTTTTACATGCCTACTTTAACACCACTAAATTGCGCTCGTGGGGAATGGGGAAGAGTGTTCTTTTTCTTGGGTTATTGATTTAATCACCGTGATTCATGTTTATGCCGTATCTTCCTTCAGTGCTCAGTTGCTCACAGTATCGATAGATGCTGCGTCACTTCTTCTGCGATAGTGATTTAGTACTTTCTCTAGACAAGACTGTGCAATTAAATGCAGAGGCGTAAAGCAGAGACCTTTCCTTTGCCAAATTCCACAGAGACCTTGTGTGAACAACTCAAACGGGTAGCCTAAGTAGGCCTATAAGCTTACCTGACATAGCCCTATGAATAAATTGGACTGATGATTAAATCAAATTGTCTTCGATCGTGGGAGTAGCTCATACTTCTAGTTTTGACCACATGTCAAAAGATGCAAGAGCAAAGGCTTTAAAAATATTTAAAAAAAACAGCAAGAAACACAGGAAAACGACGCTTAAGGTTGCCCGATCTCTTTGTATATCACACAAGTATATAATTATTTAAACGCAGCTCAGTTACTTAAAACATTGCAGATATCAGTATCCACGAGAATGATCACCACACCAGTCTAAGAGATCTATCGAAATTATTTAATAACAGATCGTTCACATAATTAAACATCCTTTCAACTTGTTAATTCCTAACTGAAGCGAAGGCGGGTTAGAACCTTCTTCTTCACCTTCTTACTTCTGTCCAGATGAATGTGGACGATCTCGTTCCTCTCGCTGTCGTAATGCAAATCAGAGTGATAAGGTTCTCCGACCTGGAAATACGGCGGAACATACGTTTCCAGGAGATTGAACTCAGAATCTATCAGCTCGATTCCCACTTCCGGATCAGTTATCATGATTCTCCCGAAGCTATCCGCAAAATTCACGCAGCTATCCACGCCGACTGATGATGATTCATATCGACGAACGATGCTCCCACTCCTGCAATCGAACTCCGACAGAGACATCCGAGTCGGTTCATAGTGGACGCGGCAGTAAGCTAACACCAGATTTCCATTTGATTTCTCAAGCACGTTTCGATACGCGATCGTGTCCGCATCTCTGGGAAACTTTACCTGATGCTTCAAGACACCATCTGCATTATGCACGCTTATCACATTATCGTCATCCATTCCTCGCATCAGTGAAAGGAGTATTAGGTTGCCACTGGTGGTGGAGACGGATATCAGTGAAATTGGCAGCTTGGGATCCTTCGGGACCCAAGGAGATATGATAAACTGCTGGTCAGCATTTTTCGTAATGCACATGACGGTAAGGAAACGCACATCGTCGTTCAGTAGGGCTAAATACACGCGGTTTGACACGCTACATGCTGTCATGTACACTGGGTACGTTCCTGGCATGGGGATGGTGGTCTTCGCATTTTCCATATCGTTGCGGTCGTAAACTTTGATGACGTGGTTCTTATGACGAGGTTGATCGATAAGCATGAATATTTCATCGTTCAATGCAGTCATGGAGATTACCTTTGAGGCGATCGGGAACTGCTCCAAAATGTCCAGACGAATCTTTTGCGAGACTGAAAACAGTAATCTGGTTTTATTTATTTATTGGGAAAAAATAATTTAGGCCCTAAAGCTGATTGAATGATTGATTGATTGATTGGGTTTAACGGCACTTCAGCAAAGGATTGGCTATTTCGTGCCTTAACATGATTATTGTATCTACATCATACGCCCTAAAGCGTATTAAGACAAATAGCCTACTCTGAAAATGATAACGATGAGTTCTCTGAAAGTTCATGGCTTTAAAGCCGCCGGGGATATGAGATGAGCGAGGGATGTCCCGTTGCCTTCCTCGCAGACATTTATGGGTGAACAACTTGTCCAAGGTGCTACGCAGTGGCTTGAATCAGCTTCAAACCGGCAACAGTTCCTACTCTCCGGTCACAAGGATCAGAACATACCCCTACACCACCGCGTCCCATAGACTATACTCTCACTCTAAAAATATGGAGTAAGCTTACAATTATCAAAATATACGCATTCTTGTCTTTATAAGTGCAAAATCCATTCAGAAAATTCACTGTGTTATAATAATTATATGCTATACTTAAAACGCCAATGACCATGCGCAATTTAGGTTGAAACTTATTATAATATTTTTTAAATGAACCAGAATCGTAGATTTGGGCTATCATATATACGACTCAGCTCGCTTCAATTGCAGGTCTTCTAATATCGTAAGTTAAATTAAGATAAGCCGCATTTAATTTTAGGAATGAAATTTCTTTTTTCGTGAACTAACCAATGCCGTTTAGTGTTTTGTCAAGTTCTTTGCGAAAGGACTCGGTGGTAAGGATGCTGCTCCAATTCGAGCAGATTCCGCTAAGTCGCTGTACAGCCAGGTCAAGCTTTTCTTTCCATGATTCGCTCTTTGCCAGCCACCAACCTCTCACTTCCATCGCTACGACTTCGACGAGGAGATTCTGAATCAACTCGACCGGCAGATCTTGTAGCTAAAAGTTAACGTCAAATGATAGCACAATTCTTAAGAAATTTCTGCATTAAGATATCAATCAGATGGGACACTATTCACACACACTGAGGCTACATAATATACATATAGGCCTAGAGCTCGTGGTAAAAGTTAACGTCAAATGATAACATAATTCTCTTTAGAAAATTCTGCATAAAAAATCTATTGGGTCGGACAATAATTTTCAAACACATTGAGATTATACATGTGTAATTATGGAGCTCGTGGTAGTAGATTCATTTTAAGGACATTGCGTTAGCCTTTAACAAAAATCACTAGCGTCACCCGCCGCCTTTATCCGGACTTTGTACTGGCACTGTGAGAGTGCGAACAGTGAAGGAATTAATATAGAGCTCAATTTTATTTCATTGTCAACTTATAACAGGTGAATTAAAAACACGTGAACGAACCGAACGGAGACCAGGGTAGAACCTGACTATGGTCTCACAGCTGACTTTGCATGGTTAGGTGGTCTATCCACGAGTCTAAAGTGTGTGGGGGCTGGAATAAGCGATACAGATCGCTATGGTTTTACTTTACTGGCATTATTACCCAGCATAAATTCCCTCATCTCTCCCGCCTGGAACATGAAGCAAATGTTTAAATCTTTTCATTTAAGCAATTTTCAATTTTCAATAGAAAGTTCAGGAATATTGGATCATTGTTATGCTGATAATAATTATGAGATTGCTTTATTTAGCGAATAACTCGCTATATAGCTTAAATGTAGCCTACATGTATATGTTGAACGCCCTGGATGTCCAAATCCCAGGTCTACATGATGAAACCAACGTATAATGAGCCCGGTGAGCGACGGTTAAGGAAAAGCGTAATATGACCGAACATAACTAATGATAATAACAATATTATTATTTTGAATATTTATAATAATAACGATGATGATAAGAAGAAGAGGAAGAAGAAGAAGAAGAAGAAGAAGAAGAAGAAGGAGGAGGAGGAGGAGGAGGAGAAGAAGAAGGAGAAGAAGAAGGAGAAGAAGAGGAGGAGGAAGAAGAAATGCAATATTTTACGTCTCTGGATAATTTTCTTAAATCCCGAGGGTTCTGAGATACCTCAGGTAAAAATAGAATAATTAGCAATTCTATATAAAATGCACTGTCCCGCGAGTGTGGAATTCTCTTCCTGAGGGCGCAAGAAGTAAGAACTGCTGTATCAATCAATAGATTTTTTCTTCCGAACCTCTGTAAACCTTGGTATGTTATGTTACCATATGCTACATGTAATTCCCACAGTTTATCTCACACTATGAATCTTTTGAAAAACCATTTAGTGTCTTCCTATAGCTTACCGTTTTGTTATTCAGTGAGCCGAGTTTTGCACGTTTAGCATTGCCTTTCTTTGAAACTCGTGCTAGAAGCAAAAAAGTAAGAGGTCTTTACTAACGAACTTCATTGTATTATTATAATTTACGTACAGCAGTAGGACATTTCAGGGTCAGCAGAAATATGCAAATTGCAAACAACCTGAATGGTGTAACTTAGGCTTAATATTATGTAGCATTTGTCACAATTATTTTTTGCACGTAGGCCTACGTATGTACATTGTATGTACGAGCACTTGTTATAGCGTCCCTTCAAGATGACTACTCAGAAGCGTTCCCACTACAGCGCGGACGGAGAATCGAAGTTTTACTCCTAAGCGCATGAACAATTGAGAACAAAGGACTTGCTCTGGGTCCTTACGCGGCGGCTTAATGTGGATTCGAACCGGCAACCTTCCGGCTCCAAGGCAACGAACGTGTCCCTACACCACCGCGCAGGCTGTGGTATGCAATACTTTCTTAGCTGCGTGTGCTCATGGAAATATTCATATTTCGCATGCAAAGAAAACTGCGAAGGACTGGCTAAGATGTTCTAATCGGTATTCCAGCATTCATTGTAGAAAGCAGATTTAGTAGGTGAAACTGCGGTAGGCCTATCATAGGCAACGGACTATTGGTCATATTAAGACGACTGTCGTAGGACGATTGGTCATAAGACTTTTGAATCACATTAATAATTATTCATAAGCCGTGACAGATGTATACTTTAACACTATAGACTAAAAGACATATGAATTATTGTAAAAGAGAAACAATGAATTCATAATTATAGACGAATGTTGATTCATTGAAATAGACCTACAACACGTTCTGCGTGTCATTTTGTCGTCCTTCTGTAAGGTTGCGGCCCCAAATTTTACTGAGCAGTGCCCCTACATCTGTTAATAAGGCCCTGCTTCTGACTTGACACAGCGACCGTGAATTTGCTTGTGGCCTGCGCTTGGCTTTTTTAGTGGCGCTCAAGAAATTTGGAGATTGCGATTACGTTTGGAGTCCATCTGGGAATTTCCACAATGTCATGGCTGCGTGACTTCATTGGATCAGTACCTGGAGTCCTCCTTCAACAACTACAAAGTCGTTTCCGTTCATGCATAGCTCGCTGTTGAAGAGTGGTGGTCCATTATTATTTGCGCCGTAACCTCTTAGATGGCGAGTAATAATTATTGTCCTAATAAGCTTGACTGTTTGGCCTTAGGTGTGTTTGTCTTAAAGATAAGAACTGTGTCGGTTTATTTGCCTTAGGCCTGTGTGACCAATAATTGTCCTATGACCAATTGTCCTATGACCAATTGTCCTATGTCCAATAATTGTCCTATGACCAATTGTTCTATGACCAATTGTCCTATGACCGATTGTCCTCTGACCGATTGTTTCATGACCAATTGTCCTCTGACCTATTGTTCCATGACCAATTGTTCTATGACCAATTGTCCTCTGACCAATTGTTCTATGACCAATTGTTCTATGACCAATTGTCCTATGTCCAATTATTGTCCAATGACCAATTGTCCTATGACCAATTGTTCTATAACCGATTGTTCCATGACCAATTGTCCTCTGACCGATTGTTCTATGACCAATTGTTCTATGACCAATTGTCCTCTGACCGATTGTTCTATGACCAATTGTTCTATAACCGATTGTTCCATGACCAATTGTCCTCTGACCGATTGTTCTATGACCAATTGTCCTATGACCAATTGTTCTATAACCGATTGTTCTATGACCAATTGTCCTATGACCGATTGTTCTATGACCAATTGTTCTATGACCAATTGTCCTCTGACCAATTGTCCTATGACCGATTGTTCTATGACCAATTGTTCTATCACCAGTTGTCCTATGACCGATTGTTCTATGGCCGATTTACCTACAACGCTTGCCCAACGACCAATTATCCTATGGTCAATTGTCCTACGACCATATATTTCACAACTCGTGGGGCTCGGTGGTGTAGTGGGTATATTCGCAGCCTTGCAGCCGGAGGTTTGGAGGCTCGAATCCAACTCAAGCCGCCGTGTATGAACCTATGGCAAGTCCTTTACTCGCAATTGCTCGGGCGCTTTGGCGTGAAATTCCAATGCAGCGTCCGCGCTGTAGTCGGGAGCGCCTCTGAGAAGAAAGCTGAAAGGGGCTCTATGGACATAGAGAAATTTTAAAATATAAAAAGACCAATTATTGTTCTTTGATAATTATGTTGTTCTAGATTCGACAACGGGGCTCTATAGTCATAGAGAAATTTTTAAAATAGACCAATTATTGTCCTTTGATATGTTGTCCTAGATTCGAAACTGCACACAAATATAAAGCGCATTATATTAAGATCAGTCCTAATAATAATATTATACACTTACCTTCTGAGCTTTCATACGATTCGGTTGATGTTCGTTTCTTCGACATCGTAAATGGTATAGACTGTAATAAATTATTAGGAGCTGCAGAGGATAAACATCGTCTCTTCACTGAAATAATTTCAATGGATCTCAATGTGGCAAGAAACACTCAACGCTTGCAGCCGGTAAATGCTGAGCAAGGGCGCCGATAGTAAGATATTAAACCGTTTAGGCTACGTTAAAGGCTTACAGTTCTTCAAAAGCAGATTAAATTGTTAACATGATATTAAAGTTGTTGAAAATGTCGATGTGAACTAGATGGTGGCGTCAGGAAGACATATTACTTTGACGTCACACAATGGATGTGACGTCACATATTTCGTCACATAATACTATTGTAGACTACATGTAAGTATAGGCCTATCATTATAACTATGCATAATTGCATATAATTATCATGATTACTATTTAATGGATAATATTAACGGATACAATTGTTGCCCCAATTTTATCACATACATGTATTGTAAGAATAGGTTTTTAAGTAATGGATAGTAATTATAATTGAGTTATCGTTTGTAATTCCCACTTTGTAATAATTATTAATTTCCATGTTTCTTAGTCTACTGCGAATAATAGGCCTACTAATACGATTGCTGCTACTTCTATCACTAGGCTACTACTTATGCTGCCGCTGTGCTGCTGCTATCGTTACTACTACTTTTACCACCACTACTGCTACTACTATTACTACTATTACTATTACTATATTACTACTACTATTACCTCTACTACTACTACAACAATTTCTACCACTGTCATCACTACTACAACTACTACGACGACGACGACTACTACTGCCATCACCACTACTGCAACAACTACTACTACTGCTAGTGCTGCTACTACTACTAATTCTCATAATTATTAGTCTACTACTAATACTACATGTATACAGCACAGTGCATGTTTGTAGAAAAAGGTTCCGTATTTTCACAAACTTGGAGCAATCGTTTGCAAGTTTGGTCACATAATCAGTTGCGGAATCATCGCTTCTGAGGCTCAGCAGCATCGGATAGAAGATCGTGATCGTAATCGTAATCTCCAAATTTCTAAAGCGCTACTTGAAAGCCAAGCGCGGGGGCACCAGCTTATTCACGAGCGCTGAAGACGTGTGTCAGTAGGTTACAGAGAGTCGCTGAGCATAGGAAACTTTGATCGATTATAATATTATTAGCCGCACACATTGTTTACCTGAGTTTAGTTAAGACGCTCAGATATCTTGGGCGGTATCGTTGAACACCATGAATGTGTGATACGTCGGAAAATCACAAGTTAGACTTAGTCAGTATAGGGTCGTTGAAAATCTAGACCTACCCGACTTGATAGGACTTTGGCCGCGATTAAGCCTAGTTTATTTTGGTTGCAATAATGATCTCTGCCGGTGTATTCGCCAAGCATTATTAACCTAAGCTTATAGCACATTTCCAGGTTACGTTTATTAGATTTAGACAACTCTCTTTCCATAACCTCTAGTGTGAGAATTGTGGAAAAATAACTGGGGTTCTACTTGGAATTGGGTGTAAAAAGCATACTTACTTGGGATTCTAAGAAAGAGTGGGATTTGAAACCGCCAACCTTCCCGGCGATTTAATTAATAGGCCCCAATAGCGGGATCACTCCCTTCGGCAGAGCCGTTTTAACGCCTAGGCACGCGAGGCACGGGCCTAGGGCCCCGCGCAACAGGGGGGCCCCGCGGCGACCCAAAGTAATAGACTACATCACATAACAAATGAGTTATACGAACTTTGATGTATGTTAAACTAACATTTATTTTACACTTTTAGTACAAATATTGCTATGCTAGCTGTGTCAGCAGTAGGCCTACTATAATATTATTATTAACAAATAATGTAACAAAATGGCATACATGCAAAATTGCAAATAGAAGACATGAATGCAATACTCAAAGTCAGAAACTGAGAGATTGAGGCGGAAATCGGATTACGTTCAGTGTTTAATCTAGGCATCTTCATGGGGAGCTAAACCTAGAAGTGACCACCCAGACATTTCATCAAATATTAGTTTTTAGTTGCCGTTTACATTAGTGTTATATCCGAGCTCTAATAGGCCTACCGTGAAATTAGATTATTTGTGATTATAAGACTTAATGATAAAATCCACTATTAGGCCTATAATTACATGTATGATACCATTATAATGAGTAATCTTATAGTTTACTGTTAATATTTGTACAAAGACTATTTTTGAACAAATAACACTTAGGGATGTAACATAATTAGTATATACATGGCTTCCCGATTTAGGCAGTTCTTCCTTGGGTTGTGTAACATTTGTAACTATTCTGATAACTGTGTTTTGGTCAGCAATATAGGACCTTTTTGAGCAATAGGAAGAAGCTAATTCCAGTGCAAGAAAGTCGGGCATAGACTATATAGGCTACACCTGTCTGCAGTTACTCATTAAACTAGAATGGTCCAGAAGCAGCAGAACTGAGTTGCAGAACTTAATATACGCAAAGAAATTATTATTGTAATAATAATTATACTAATTAATATTTTCAACCACTTTTTGTCAGGACTGAAATAATACGGTAATTATGTTAGGATCGCAGCTTACAAGTTACAATGCTACCATTACATTGTGGAAGCTGATAAAGAAATTGTTATAATTGCAAGAACATTTATTGAAGTCTCAGACTATTCAGGTCAGCACTTCAATTGTTGAGATTTGTTTAATGGCAGCTTAAAATGCTGCCATTGCAATTTAAAAATTTAAATTTTTCCGGTGGGGACCTGCAGATTCCATCCCCTTGTCCATCCCCACTCAGCGCTACGTGTCCCAGCGATCGACCGGTATATATAAGCCTACTCGTTCTCCGTGGCACAGAAACCTTGATCCACCCCCAGAGGAGGGGAACTAAATGAGATACTCATAGTTACCGTAACTAAGTTACGTTTAGAATTAGTGTTTGTGCCTAGGGCCCCAAAATTCCTTAAAACGGCCCTGCCCTTCGGGTATACTAGTCTATAGCTTATTGCTCCCTGCATTTCACAGTAATGATTGTACACTAAGCTTTACCATCGCAATTGTTAACTGCAATTAATCACCTTGTGTACTACTATGAATGCATATTTTGTCTGTTTGATATTCTTTGGATCAATAAACAAGTTGAAGTTGAATTCTCACCCAAATATCCTCACATCCACTAAACGGCGGGGTGACAGCTGATTGCTAACACAAGACAATAAGGAAGCGGGAACTTATGGGGTCCGCTGACCAGATGAGTACCCCATGAGTTTGACCCAGCATTAGCCTATAGGCCTATCTTAGAGAGGGCAACAGTAAAATGAGTGGCAGCTTCGGTAGCACGACACTTGATACCGGTACCATGGCACTTAATCCCGTGACAGTCAATTCCAAACGGCATAATTATAGGTCTAATCACACGACGTTTGAAACCACGACACTTAACACCTGTACAGTGTACACTTCAGTACGAATATTTGTACGCCTGTTGTTGTCTACATACAGTATTAGGTACCCCTGTGTTCAGGTATTCCGTTGTGGGATATAGGCTACAAAAGGCGGCTAAACGAAGAGAAATGCGTATACGATCATCAAATAGGATTTTAAACCATCTATTCTATGCGAAGTTTAATCAGACAAAAGTACGATCATCAAAAAGGATTCTAAACCATCTAGCCTATGCGAAGTTTAATCAGACAAAAGTAGGCTACGATCATCGAAATGGATTTTAAACCATCAATGTGAAGTTTAATCAGCCAAACGTTTCAGTGACATGGAGGCAAATTTTGGTTGCAGTAGCCAAAGGTAGGCCTAATCAAATTGTGATAAGCTTACATCGTAATTATGCAAACGTAGGCCTACTCAATTCAATTGCTTTTATGGAATTTTACTGTTTTTAAAATGCTGTTTTTCTGTTATGGTACTAAGTGTCGCGCTATATCAAACGTCGTGTAATTATAATATTATATCAGTGGAATTAACTGTCGCTGGATTACAAGTCCCTGGGATTAACTGTCGCGGGATATTAATAGTCAATGGATTAACTGTCGCGGGCTTAAATTTAATGTCGCGGGGTTTTCAACTGGATTCGCCATTTCAGTTCGCACGTGACTTTGGGTTCGGCGGAAAGATTTGGCCACCTACCGGCGATATATGCATGGCAATGCCACCTAGAGGGTGATGGCCCGACAGGAGAACGGGAAATACCTATAACTTTAAGCCCACTAAAACTAGCTCCAGGAAATGCAGCGTGCGTGAAAGTCTATATATATATATATATATATATATATATACATACTAGCTGGGGTACCCAGCGATGCCCGGGAATTTTATGTAAATAGCCGTGAAGCTATGGCGACGGAATGGAAATAGGAAAAGTTTGGGTTTTGGGGCCCCAAATATATGGCCCCTCCACTGGCTGGACTTGACGGTCCTCTGCCTACATGCAAAATTTCATATCAATAGCTGCAAAGCCGCCAAAAAATTCGCCCTCCAAAATTTTGTCCACCCCCGTACAGCGCCCTGCTCTCACCAGGCCCATGCCGGGCGAGGTGTCTGCTGTTTGGGGTGAGGTGGTCCCGGTGGCACCCTATCGAGCTTCAGCTTTTCCAGTGAATAGCTGTGAAACTATGGCGATGGAATGGAAATAGCAAAAGTTTGGGTTTTCGCACCCCACCGTGGACCCCTGGTGGGAGAGATTCACCAACCCCTCCACTGGCTGGACCTAACGGTCCTCTGTCTAGATACAAAGTTTCAGGAAAACTGCAAAAAATGCCCCCCCCCCAAAAAAAAATTTCGCCCCCTAAAAAAGCCCTGCCCCACCCGGCCCCTGCGGGGCGAGGTGTGTGTTGGTTGGTGGCGAGGTGGTCCCAGTGGCACCCTATCTAGCTGCAACTTTTCAGATGAATATCTGTGAAACTATGGCGATGGTTCAAAAATATGAAAAATGGAGTTTTCGCCCCCTCCCCCCATTCTCCCTCTGACGGTAAAGATTCGCCAACTCCTGCACTGGGTGGACCTGACGGTCCTCTGTCTAAATGCAAAATTTGACATCAGTAGCTGAAAAAATTTCGCCCCCCCCAAAAAAATTATTTCGCCCCCTCTAAACAACGCCCTGCCCACCCAGCCCCTGCGGGGCGACTTGTGTGTTGGTTGGGGGCGAGGTGGCCCCGGTGGCACCCTATCTAGCTGCAACGTTTCAGGTGAATAGCTGTGAAACTATGGCGATGGTAAAACAAATAGTGAAAATGGAGTTTTGTTCCCCCCCCATTTTTCCCCTGGTGGTAGAGATTCGCCAACTCGTTTTCTGGGAGGACCTGATGGTCCTCTGTCTAAATGCAAAATTTGATCTCAATAGCTGCAAAAAAAATTTCCGCCCCTCCAAAAATTCTCCCCCCCCCCATCCTCGCCCCCATGTTGGTAGAAATTCGCCATCCCCTGCACTTGCTAAGTTTGATGGACCCCTGTCTAGGTGCAAAGTTTCAGATCAATAGCTGCGAAACTGTGGGCGTGCATTCTGGACAAATATATAAATAAATATACATCCTTTCTTATATATATATATATATATATATATATAAGTAGTTGTCAAAGAGAGAGTTTAAGCGCAATCTAGGTCAAGTGGTCACGTGATGACGTAATCAGGTCAAGTGGTGACGTAATAAGGTCAAGTGGTGACGTAATAAGGTCAAGTGGTGACATAATCAAGTGGATGACATAATCAGGTCATGGTTATTGCATAATCAGGTGATGGATCTTACCTAATCATGGCTATTACATAATGAGGTCAATGGAGAAGGTCGAGTTCAAGGACTCTAACCCTAACCCTAGCAACACGTGCGCACCGGAAGCGCGGTACCGGAAATGCGGACCTATCCGGGAGAGGGGGCTGGCCACCCACCCGCTCAGAGCGCCACCTAGCGATTATTATTTTTGATGACTAAGCATTTTCAATTATTTTAAGTATTTTGTAGAAATAATTCTACCATCTTCCCTCGCACTATTTCTTCAGTCGCAATATTTTTCATATTCCTCCGCACCAGCACTTTTTCCAGTCTCCATTGCGAACGAACCTATTATTCGGCTAAGTCTGACGTGTCGCAGCATTGTTGTTAAACCTATATTTCAACTCAGCCAACCCTTCTGACGTGACGCAGCATTGTGTTATTCATCCTATACAACCTCTCTGACCAGCCGCAGCATTGCTAATAATCCTATATTTTGACTAAGACAATCCTTATGACGAGTCGCAGCATTGCTGATAAACCCGTATTTCCACTCAGCCTGACCAGCCATAGCATTGCTAAGAATCATATTATTGGCCCACCAGACTTCACGCAGCATTGTGATTAAGTCTAATATTCGCCCCCCTCTGACCAGCCACAGCATTCATAATAAACCTAATATTCGCCCTCAAGACTTGTCATTAAGCCTTGTATTGTCTAAGATAATCCGATATTCAATCTCTATTCTAGTTGCTTTGCGTACGACCGTTTCCTTCCAAATGAAGCTGTTAAACAGAACAGAGTCAGCATTTTGACTCGAATCATGTGACGAGCACTCAAATTCCCAAAATACCCATGTTGTGAAGTATTTTCTGTGCAAACTGTGTCTGTGTATGTGTGTCTGTGTCCTTGTCTGTGTCAGTGTTCGTACCTCTTTTCGTGTCCTTGTCTATGACCTTGTCTGTGTCCTTGTCCTTGTCTATGTCTGTGTCCTTGTCTGTGTCTGCGTCCTTGTCTGTGTCCTTGTCCTTGTCTGTGTCCTTGTCTGTGTCTGCGTTCTTGTCTGTGTCCTTGTTCTTGTCTGTGTCCTTGTCTGTGTCTGCGTCCTTGTCTGTGTCTGCGTCCTTGTCTGTGTCCGTGTCCTTGTCTGTGTCCTTGTCTGCGTCCTTGTCTGTGTTCGTGTCCTTGTCTGTGTGCGTCTGTTTGTCTGTGTCCTTGTCTGTGTTCTTGTCTAGGCCCTTGTCTGTGTCCGTGTTTGTGTCTGTGTGTCTGTGTCCTTGTCTGTGTCCTTGACTAGGCTCTTGTCTGTGTTCGTGTCTGTGTGTCTGTGTCTGTGTTCGTGTTTGTGTTCGCCTCTGTATCTGTGTCTGTCTGTGTCTGTACATTTGCAACGAGCCTAACCTAGATGGAATATTTACCAATACGACTGTTTGTTTCGAACTGAGTTGTAAACAGAATCATGTGATGGGCAATGGTCTACGATGTGGACGATATGCGCAAACAAACACGGGTCGAGAACTCGGCACTCTTGAACTTACCAGGTCAAGAGAACATGGGTCAATTTGTAGGATGATGGCTGATACACAAGTCCTTTGCTTTTCAAATAGGCTGTCATCATATATATATATATATATATATATATATATATATATATTGTGTGTATGTGTATGTAGCGAATAAACGCTCCTTAACAAACGAATCAATTAACTAATAACCTGTGTAATTATTAATACTAAGTAACAGTTAAGCTAGACAATTAATTGGCGTATTTAATAGATAATTAATAAATTGAATTGTGGCATTAGCGAATATAACAGTAGAAATCACAAACACAAATGCGCTACAAAAATCAGTCAAAGCTTGAGGAGGCACGAAAACAGCGTTTCGCGCAGCAGACGATCGTCAACACTGTGAGCAGCCGAAGAGTCACGTGGTCTGATTCGGGCATGAGATTCTGAAAAGAATGGCAGACATTTTGCGATTTGTCAACCAAAAACGTTAATTCAGAATGCGCCGATGACATTTATTTGAGTGTGAAAAACGGGACTTATTGTACGTTTATTCCACTGCTGATCTGTAAATCCTGGGGAACGTAGTACCTGGGTAAGATAGAACTGTTCGAAGTTTAAGTCGGACTGTAATAGCGAACAAAGTCAATTTTCGCTCGGTGTCAATCTTGAGATCGAGAAGACATTGCGATTGGAGTTTCGAAGTAACGAGAAGAAGTGGTGATTTCGACGACGAAGCAGAAGTGAAGAAGACGTGTGAGTAGCCAGTGCTCACAGAAGAACGAAGACGACGCGGTGGTGAAACGGCGACCGAGGGCAGCCAGGGAGAAACGACCTTTCTTCCCGTCTTTCCTTCCAATCCAGTTTCCCTGTGTCAAGAACAAGGACCTCATCATCTACTCAAGAAGGGAACTCTTGAGGAAGCTAAGCACCTTATAATATTTTAGTAGATAAATACGCCACAATAGGTAGTTAGGGTATTGAATATTATTTACTGTTGAATGTTGATATTTATAATATACATCAAAAATGAAATACAGCTTGTTCTTGTTGTAGGTCAATTCTAGTAATCATTCTTGATCACCCATTACGAATCCCTGAGTTTATAAAGCGTCTAGGGTAAGACCTGGTATGCGACAGTATGGGGACTCAGATTCCGGGATTTTAGTCAGCTTAAAAACTGATCTAATTGAACATTAATGACACTAGAAACAGCATAGAACAATATTGCTAGTATATTGATCTTTTGGATGTAAAACTGAACTGATAGAGACTTACATTTTAGAACTGTAGAGTGTATTTTAAAGAGTCCACAGCGACTGATAAATTGAATTGATTTCTGTGTTCAGAAATTATATAGCGCATTTTTTGCCTATATTTTACTGCTTGCTAATTTGAAGTAAGCCAGTAAGTGATGTCCACCAGTGATTTCGAAAACTGGGCGAGGATAGCCAAAGAGTTAGAGCTAAGTGGAGAGGAGCTTCATACGTTTGTTAAAGAAAGACAGGAATGGGAGAGACAAGACATAGCATTGGAGAGAGAATACGAAAAAGAAATGAAACTAGCAGATGATGAGAGGAGGAAAGCTAAGTTAGATGCTGAGACAGCTGAGTTAAGACGAGCGGAAGCTGTTGACAGAAGGCTTCAGGCGGAAGCAGATGCAAGAAAAGCAGAGGCCGATGCCAAGAAAGCCGAGGCTGAGATAAAGAAGGCTGAGTTAGCAGCAGAGGTCAAGAAAATAGAAGTAGAAGCGGAAATAAGAAGAGCCGAATTAGATGCTCAGGCAGCTACAGATACAAGAAGGCTTGAAGCTGAAGCTGAGGAAAGGATAGCCCAAGCAGCAATGCAGACTAGAAAGGCCGAAGTTGAGTTGGATGCAATTAGGAGTGCACAATTGGAAGCAAGAGAAAATCGCTTAGCAGCAGAAGCAAAGCATACTCGTGAGGTTGCAGACTTACAGAAACAGATCTATAAGTTGCAGTTTCAACTTAAGAAAATTGAGACACAATTGGAAATGTATGAGGTTGAATCCAGAAGCAGAAGTGACGTCAGGATAAACCATGAGATAAACGACAGGGAAGTTGTTGAACACACTACAGCAGAAGTGCAAATATTCGAGAATCAGACATATAAGGCCACACAGCAGATTGAAATGCAGAAAGTAAGTAATGTTGCAAAGGACCAACATAGTGTAGATGACAAGATGGTTAAAGTATTACCCATGCAAACAGCTGTAAGCGCTTTGGTGACTGGAACCAATGTCGGAGGCATGAATCTGGAAAACAGAATTGAACATGAAGTAAAAGTGAATGGGAGAAATGTCAATTGTATTTATGATTCTGGATCGACATGTTGTATAATTAAACGTTCGTTAATAGACGACACAGATTTGACGGGTGAGGAGACACATTGTGTGTTGGTCGATGGAAGTTTGAGATGTTTTCCACTGGCCAAGATAAACATAGAGAGTGAATTCTTTAGTGGAGAAGTACAAGCGATGGTTATGGAAAATCCGTCGATGCCAGTTATAATTGGGATGATCGAAGGTATACAATACCAGATCACACATGGAAAACAGGAGGATATAATCAGTGGAGAACCAGAGAATGCAATTGCTGAAGTGAAAAGCAAGAGCATATTGAGAGACAGATCTAAATCTAAAGAGAGATCATTACATGACAAAAGGTCAGTGAAATTCACTGATGGTGTAACAGTGGATGGGATGAGAGAAGCAACGACAGCAGCAGTTGTTAAAACCAGAGCTGAGGTTAAAAGGGATGGTAAATACAGACCATTCAAAGTTGCGGAAAGGCCGTATTTAAATGAAACTGCTAAAGGAATGCAGAGACGGCACGAAACAGTAAATAAACAGTGGGATAAAACCAGAGACTGGAGTTACACAGATAACAGGAAGCCAGCTTTTAATAAAACGACGAAAAAGAATTACAGAAGTGAACCATTGAGATTGGTGGAGACGAATAATAAATATTTAATCACAGGTGGAAGAAGTGAGTTAAATAAGAGTCGTGTAGATCAGAATAAATGGCAGAACGGAAGAGTAGACTGGAGAAATAGGGAGAATAGAAATAAGTCTAATGAGACACAGTCAGGAAGATCCAATGAGTGGATGAATAGGGGATACAAAGAGAATCCAAATGTGGATAGGAGAAATATAAAGTGGAACAGGAGTCAGAAGAGTGACACAAGTAAGTGTGATTGGAGAAACTACAGACATGACAGGAGAGAGTCTAGTAGTAATTTTGGAGTTAGGTGTGACAGACCTACTGATCTCAATTGGAGATATAGAAGTAATAGAGACGAGGTTGGAAGTAGTGGAAACCATTGGAACAGTAGAACATGGTACAGAGGAGAACGAAGTGTTGATTCTGTTAGAAGACAGAATGAGAATTGTAGAGGATACAATGATGTGAATTGGAAGAAAAATCGGTTACGGAATGACAGAGAATGGTCATATCCTAACAATAATGTGGATAAATGGAGAAGTAGCAGAGACTACAGTGGAGAAGTTGAAACACAAGAAGATGTTGAGTTGAAAACTTATGGAGATGATGCAGATGCATTGAGTTTTGGAGAGAAGCACACAGGTGAACTGGAAACACAAAATGGCATTACGTTGAATTTATACGAGAAGGTGAACAGAGATAGTAAGTCAGATATGGACAGGCTGGACTATCATTACATGAGAAGAGGTACTGCAGACAGAAGCTGACAGTAGCTAGTGGAGAGTATTTAATTAAGGAAGAAATGTAAATAAGCATTAATGTGAAATTAAGTTGAGTTGCAGTTAAAGCAGTTTTATGAGTTGTAGTGATAAGGTGAATCATAGGATCAGGTGAGATAGTGGTATAATTGTTGAAATTGTGTAGTAGTTAAGATTAAGTTGAGATTAATTAGAATACAGTGTCTGAGTGTGATGTTGAGTCACTTAGATAAATAAGAAAACAGTTGAGTAACTGGAAATAGGTAAGATAAAAAGAAGTACTTTGTCAAGTGAGTAAAGTACGAGGAATAATAAGATGTTAGTGAAATGACAAAGATCATTCAATATGAGGCATAGGATGGATGAATGCCATAATGTTGAGATGGTGGCATACATAATAAGTAGAATAGTAAGTTGATAATAAGTATGAGTTAAAAGTGTTGAGGCAATGTGAAGCATACCATTCGGATTAGTAAATAGTGCTTCGAGTTACAACAGACTAATCAGGAAAATTCTGCATGGAACAGAAAACCTTGAAAGTTATGTGGATGACATATTAGCCCACAATGAAGGATGGCAGGATCACTTGGAAACACTGGAGATATTTTTTGAAAGGGTTAGGGAAGCCAACCTAACATTGAAACCAAAGAAATGCTCATTAGGGTACGGAAAAATAGATTTCTTGGGTCACACGTTGAATAATGATGACATCAGTCCAAAAGAAGAGTCTGTGGACAAGATCATTGATATGCCTAGACCAAAGACGAAAAAACAAGTGAGGAGTTTCATCGGAGCAGTGAATTACTATAGAAAATTCATTCCACACTGTGCAGAAATAATGGCACCGCTAAGTGATTTGACAAAGAAGTTGTCACCTGGAAATGTCGAATGGAATGAGAAATTGGAGAACAGTTTTATGCAGTTGAAAGAAGAACTGGCAAAGGCACCAATTCTGAGATTACCGAACTTAGAGAAGGAGTTCATATTGCAGACGGATGCAAGTGGAAAAGGGATCGGATGCGTAATAATGCAGGAATATGAGGGGGTGAATCATCCCATAGCATATGCGAGCAGGAAGTTACTTGAGCGAGAGACGAGATATTCGGTGGAAGAAAGAGAATGCTTAGCCATAATGTGGGGCGTAAGTAGGTTCGACAGATATTTATGCGGCAAGCAGTTTGTGATTGAGACAGACCATTGTGGATTGCAGTATATGAAAGAGGGAAGAATGAAAAATGCAAGGGTTATGAGATGGAGTCTAGCCTTGCAAAATTATTCGTTTACTATTAGATACATCAAGGGGTCCAACAATGTAATTTCAGATTACTTGAGCAGGGGACTAGAGTGATATATAGTGAGCCTTTGATGAATGATAAGTTGTATATAAATAGGTGTAGAACAGTAATTTTGTTGTGTTATGTAAGGTAAAGGAAGATAGTTTATAGATTAGTTTGTTAAGTATGTGAGTAAGTTAAAGCCTGTGAACAGACTTTTGAAGGGGGGCATTTGTAGCGAATAAACGCTCCTTAACAAACGAATCAATTAACTAATAACCTGTGTAATTATTAATACTAAGTAACAGTTAAGCTAGACAATTAATTGGCGTATTTAATAGATAATTAATAAATTGAATTGTGGCATTAGCGAATATAACAGTAGAAATCACAAACACAAATGCGCTACAAAAATCAGTCAAAGCTTGAGGAGGCACGAAAACAGCGTTTCGCGCAGCAGACGATCGTCAACACTGTGAGCAGCCGAAGAGTCACGTGGTCTGATTCGGGCATGAGATTCTGAAAAGAATGGCAGACATTTTGCGATTTGTCAACCAAAAACGTTAATTCAGAATGCGCCGATGACATTTATTTGAGTGTGAAAAACGGGACTTATTGTACGTTTATTCCACTGCTGATCTGTAAATCCTGGGGAACGTAGTACCTGGGTAAGATAGAACTGTTCGAAGTTTAAGTCGGACTGTAATAGCGAACAAAGTCAATTTTCGCTCGGTGTCAATCTTGAGATCGAGAAGACATTGCGATTGGAGTTTCGAAGTAACGAGAAGAAGTGGTGATTTCGACGACGAAGCAGAAGTGAAGAAGACGTGTGAGTAGCCAGTGCTCACAGAAGAACGAAGACGACGCGGTGGTGAAACGGCGACCGAGGGCAGCCAGGGAGAAACGACCTTTCTTCCCGTCTTTCCTTCCAATCCAGTTTCCCTGTGTCAAGAACAAGGACCTCATCATCTACTCAAGAAGGGAACTCTTGAGGAAGCTAAGCACCTTATAATATTTTAGTAGATAAATACGCCACAATAGGTAGTTAGGGTATTGAATATTATTTACTGTTGAATGTTGATATTTATAATATACATCAAAAATGAAATACAGCTTGTTCTTGTTGTAGGTCAATTCTAGTAATCATTCTTGATCACCCATTACGAATCCCTGAGTTTATAAAGCGTCTAGGGTAAGACCTGGTATGCGACAGTGTATGAGTAGGTGTGTGTATGTCTTTGTGGGTATGTGTGTGTATCTTTGTGTGTGTATGTGTGTGTGTGTGTGTTTGTGAGTGTGTTTGTATATGTGTGTGTGCGTATGTGTATGAGTAGGTGTGTGTATGTCTTTGTGTGTGTATGTGTGTGTATCTTTGTGTGTGTGCGCGTGTGTGTCTTTGTGCGTGTCTTTGTGCGTGCCTGTGTGTGTAGGCACTTAAACATGCCGAGTGCTCATCCTTCCTTTCTCTAGGCGCTACAATTCCCTTATATTTTAGACTTGTAGTACTTAGAAACATGCCGAGTGCTCACCCTTCCCTTCTCTAGGTGGAACTATATCTTATATTTTAGACTTGTAGAACTTAGAAACACACACAAACTGCTCACTCTTTCACTATGTGGAACTATAACCTTATACTTTCGACTTGTAGAACTTAGAAACACACAAACTGCTCACCCTTCCCATCCATTTTCCTTATACTTCAGACTTGTTGAACTTATAAACACACAACTCTTCACCCTTTCCTTATATTTTAGACTTGTAGAACTTAGAAATTCACAAACTGATCACCCTTCTCTTTTCTAAATGGAACTATACCCTTATATTTCAGACTTGTAGAACTTAGAAACACACAACTGCTCACCCTTTCCTTCGCTAGGTGGTACAATTTCCTTATACTTTAGAACTTAGAAACGCACAAACTGCACAATCTTGCATTCCAATTTCCTTATATTTTAGTCTTGTAGAACTTAGAAACACACAACTGCTCAACCTTCCCTTCTCTAGGTGGAACTCTATTCTTGTATTTTAGACTTGTAGAACTTCGAAATTCACAAACTACTCAACCTTGTCTTCCATTTACGTGTATTTTAGACTTGTAGAACTTAGAAACATGCAGAGTGCTCAACCCAGATTTCACTAGGTGGAACTATTCCCTTATATTTTAGACTTCTAGTATTTAGAAACATGCGGTGTGCTGAACATTACCTTCACTAGGTGGCCCCGTGTCCCTATATTTTAGTCTTGTAATATATCTTTCTACTCTCCGTCTCTTCCTCTTCCAACTTCTTGCATGCCCAAGCCTCCCCCTCCGCACCATCCGCCTCTCCCCCTCCCATCTCCGCACCCTCCTTGAATTCTCCAACATACCAGAAAACACACAGCTTTTCAATATTGTAGATCGAATTGCAAGTGATTTTAAATTCATTTAGCACTTTAAGTAACATAATTAGTAGAAGAGCATGTGTATTGTACAGGAATTCAGAATTTCCAGCGAACCTTTTAGTTTTAAAGTATCAAATTTGAGTAAAGAACGAAGGATAAAGCAGAGGAAGACTTTATGCGAAGCAGTGGAAATGCATGGGCGAACTATAGAGTAGAAACTAGAAGAATCTGACTCGCACTATTTCTGAGTTTCTAACTTTCAATCTTATAAGCAACAGCTGAAAGAAACAACCTTCATACTATTTTACAATTGTAAAATACAAATCTGAAGAGTATAGTCAAACTTGAATTTGCGGGAGCACAAGTGAAAGAGTGGTAGAAGTTGAGAAGAGCAGCCGTCTATTACTATTAGATGCCAATTTTTAGCGACAACTTTAGCAGAGTGATAGCTGTGGAGATGGAAAACAAAGTAGAAGAGAGCGAATTTCAAAGAATATTACCATTATGTGTTGAGAATGCGACAACATACATTGGGGAGAAGAGGTAGAGTTGTATTCTCGCATGCTAAGACGTCCACATTTGTGATGAGTCATCAATTTTAGAAAGAGTACGATTTTCAGCAAGTAGAGAACAATTATTTTAGGGTTCAGAGTGTCGAATAATAAGACAGATTTGTTAAAATGTACAACACACAAATTGCACGCATTGTCACTTTAGCAGAAATTTACACGTGGCGCTATATCAATTCTAGGGTTCAGAGAGGCGAAGTGTAACACAAATTAGGTAAAATGCGCAGCATGCCACTTGTATTTATTTTCACTTTAGCCGAAATTTACATGTGGCACTATAAAATTTCTAAGTCCAGCAAAAATTTTGCCATCGTGCGCGAACATGGGAACGAGCAGATGGGCGGCATGGCGACTTGTGCGTAGCAGGTGGCGGCGTCGCTCTATTCGGCGGCGGTGGTGGCGGAGGCGACTCGGCCCTCTTCGACTTTGATACGGGGGAGTCAGACAGCGGCGCCCGCCGCCCAGTCTCATACTCCACATTTCTCAATTCATAAAGCGCTAAAGTCTGACTCCCTCGTATCAAAGACGGGGCGGGTCGGGTTGCCACCTCCTCCACAGCCTCCGAATCGAGCGACGTTGCCACCTGCTACGCACAAGTCGCCATGCCGCCCATCTGCTCGTTCCCATGTTCGCGCACGATGGCAAAATTTTTGCTGGACTTAGAAATTTTATAGTGCCACATGTAAATTTCGGCTAAAGTGAAAATAAATACAAGTGGCATGCTGCGCATTTTACCTAATTTGTGTTACACTTCGCCTCTCTGAACCCTAGAATTGATATAGCGCCACGTGTAAATTTCTGCTAAAGTGACAATGCGTGCAATTTGTGTGTTGTACATTTTAACAAATCTGTCTTATTATTCGACACTCTGAACCCTAAAATAATTGTTCTCTACTTGCTGAAAATCGTACTCTTTCTAAAATTGATGACTCATCACAAATGTGGACGTCTTAGCATGCGAGAATACAACTCTACCTCTTCTCCCCAATGTATGTTGTCGCATTCTCAACACATAATGGTAATATTCTTTGAAATTCGCTCTCTTCTACTTTGTTTTCCATCTCCACAGCTATCACTCTGCTAAAGTTGTCGCTAAAAATTGGCATCTAATAGTAATAGACGGCTGCTCTTCTCAACTTCTACCACTCTTTCACTTGTGCTCCCGCAAATTCAAGTTTGACTATACTCTTCAGATTTGTATTTTACAATTGTAAAATAGTATGAAGGTTGTTTCTTTCAGCTGTTGCTTATAAGATTGAAAGTTAGAAACTCAGAAATAGTGCGAGTCAGATTCTTCTAGTTTCTACTCTATAGTTCGCCCATGCATTTCCACTGCTTCGCATAAAGTCTTCCTCTGCTTTATCCTTCGTTCTTTACTCAAATTTGATACTTTAAAACTAAAAGGTTCGCTGGAAATTCTGAATTCCTGTACAATACACATGCTCTTCTACTAATTATGTTACTTAAAGTGCTAAATGAATTTAAAATCACTTGCAATTCGATCTACAATATTGAAAAGCTGTGTGTTTTCTGGTATGTTGGAGAATTCAAGGAGGGTGCGGAGATGGGAGGGGGAGAGGCGGATGGTGCGGAGGGGGAGGCTTGGGCATGCAAGAAGTTGGAAGAGGAAGAGACGGAGAGTAGAAAGATATATTACAAGACTAAAATATAGGGACACGGGGCCACCTAGTGAAGGTAATGTTCAGCACACCGCATGTTTCTAAATACTAGAAGTCTAAAATATAAGGGAATAGTTCCACCTAGTGAAATCTGGGTTGAGCACTCTGCATGTTTCTAAGTTCTACAAGTCTAAAATACACGTAAATGGAAGACAAGGTTGAGTAGTTTGTGAATTTCGAAGTTCTACAAGTCTAAAATACAAGAATAGAGTTCCACCTAGAGAAGGGAAGGTTGAGCAGTTGTGTGTTTCTAAGTTCTACAAGACTAAAATATAAGGAAATTGGAATGCAAGATTGTGCAGTTTGTGCGTTTCTAAGTTCTAAAGTATAAGGAAATTGTACCACCTAGCGAAGGAAAGGGTGAGCAGTTGTGTGTTTCTAAGTTCTACAAGTCTGAAATATAAGGGTATAGTTCCATTTAGAAAAGAGAAGGGTGATCAGTTTGTGAATTTCTAAGTTCTACAAGTCTAAAATATAAGGAAAGGGTGAAGAGTTGTGTGTTTATAAGTTCAACAAGTCTGAAGTATAAGGAAAATGGATGGGAAGGGTGAGCAGTTTGTGTGTTTCTAAGTTCTACAAGTCGAAAGTATAAGGTTATAGTTCCACATAGTGAAAGAGTGAGCAGTTTGTGTGTGTTTCTAAGTTCTACAAGTCTAAAATATAAGATATAGTTCCACCTAGAGAAGGGAAGGGTGAGCACTCGGCATGTTTCTAAGTACTACAAGTCTAAAATATAAGGGAATTGTAGCGCCTAGAGAAAGGAAGGATGAGCACTCGGCATGTTTAAGTGCCTACACACACAGGCACGCACAAAGACACGCACAAAGACACACACGCGCACACACACAAAGATACACACACATACACACACAAAGACATACACACACCTACTCATACACATACGCACACACACATATACAAACACACTCACAAACACACACACACACACATACACACACAAAGATACACACACATACCCACAAAGACATACACACACCTACTCATACACATACACACAATATATATATATATATATATATATATATATATATATATATATATATGATGACAGCCTATTTGAAAAGCAAAGGACTTGTGTATCAGCCATCATCCTACAAATTGACCCATGTTCTCTTGACCTGGTAAGTTCAAGAGTGCCGAGTTCTCGACCCGTGTTTGTTTGCGCATATCGTCCACATCGTAGACCATTGCCCATCACATGATTCTGTTTACAACTCAGTTCGAAACAAACAGTCGTATTGGTAAATATTCCATCTAGGTTAGGCTCGTTGCAAATGTACAGACACAGACAGACACAGATACAGAGGCGAACACAAACACGAACACAGACACAGACACACAGACACGAACACAGACAAGAGCCTAGTCAAGGACACAGACAAGGACACAGACACACAGACACAAACACGGACACAGACAAGGGCCTAGACAAGAACACAGACAAGGACACAGACAAACAGACGCACACAGACAAGGACACGAACACAGACAAGGACGCAGACAAGGACACAGACAAGGACACGGACACAGACAAGGACGCAGACACAGACAAGGACGCAGACACAGACAAGGACACAGACAAGAACAAGGACACAGACAAGAACGCAGACACAGACAAGGACACAGACAAGGACAAGGACACAGACAAGGACGCAGACACAGACAAGGACACAGACATAGACAAGGACAAGGACACAGACAAGGTCATAGACAAGGACACGAAAAGAGGTACGAACACTGACACAGACAAGGACACAGACACACATACACAGACACAGTTTGCACAGAAAATACTTCACAACATGGGTATTTTGGGAATTTGAGTGCTCGTCACATGATTCGAGTCAAAATGCTGACTCTGTTCTGTTTAACAGCTTCATTTGGAAGGAAACGGTCGTACGCAAAGCAACTAGAATAGAGATTGAATATCGGATTATCTTAGACAATACAAGGCTTAATGACAAGTCTTGAGGGCGAATATTAGGTTTATTATGAATGCTGTGGCTGGTCAGAGGGGGCGAATATTAGACTTAATCACAATGCTGCGTGAAGTCTGGTGGGCCAATAATATGATTCTTAGCAATGCTATGGCTGGTCAGGCTGAGTGGAAATACGGGTTTATCAGCAATGCTGCGACTCGTCATAAGGATTGTCTTAGTCAAAATATAGGATTATTAGCAATGCTGCGGCTGGTCAGAGAGGTTGTATAGGATGAATAACACAATGCTGCGTCACGTCAGAAGGGTTGGCTGAGTTGAAATATAGGTTTAACAACAATGCTGCGACACGTCAGACTTAGCCGAATAATAGGTTCGTTCGCAATGGAGACTGGAAAAAGTGCTGGTGCGGAGGAATATGAAAAATATTGCGACTGAAGAAATAGTGCGAGGGAAGATGGTAGAATTATTTCTACAAAATACTTAAAATAATTGAAAATGCTTAGTCATCAAAAATAATAATCGCTAGGTGGCGCTCTGAGCGGGTGGGTGGCCAGCCCCTCTCCCGGATAGGTCCGCATTTCCGGTACCGCGCTTCCGGTGCGCACGTGTTGCTAGGGTTAGGGTTAGAGTCCTTGAACTCGACCTTCTCCATTGACCTCATTATGTAATAGCCATGATTAGGTAAGATCCATCACCTGATTATGCAATAACCATGACCTGATTATGTCATCCACTTGATTATGTCACCACTTGACCTTATTACGTCACCACTTGACCTTATTACGTCACCACTTGACCTGATTACGTCATCACGTGACCACTTGACCTAGATTGCGCTTAAACTCTCTCTTTGACAACTACTTATATATATTTGCAATCGTGCTGCTGTCTATCTATCTATCTATCTATCTATCTATCTGTCTGTCTGTCTGTCTGTCTGTCTGTCTGTCTGCCTGTCTGTCTGTCTGTCTGTCTGTCTGTCTGTCTGTCTGTCTGTCTGTCTGTCTGTCTGTCTGTCTGTCTGTCTATCTATCTATCTATCTATCTATCTATCTATCTATCTATCTATCTATCTAAATATCTATCTATCTAAATATCTATCTATCTAAATATCTATCTATCTAAATATCTATCTATCTATCTATCTATCTATCTATGTGATTTATATAGTTCCTCTTCAATCTGTCATTCCAGGGAGATCGAGATTCAGAAGTCAGAACCCTGCTTCTGATTAGATCGGGAGTTCAGATAAACACAGATAATGTAAGCAGTTTAGAGTGTGGCTGGACGGTCATGTACGGCGTCCATACAACTTATTTTTTAAACCTGAACTCGTGTTGCTGTTAAACGACGCTGTGTCAAAACGAAGACGAATAGTGTCGCCCTCCGCCTTTGTCCAGGCTTGGGACTGGCACTGTCAGAGTGCGAACAGTGGTGGAGTTAAATTCTGAAGGCCGTCCTGTCACGTATTAGGCCAGCACAGCCTAGAAAGGTAGACTAGCCCAGGGGTCGTCCAGAGATTTTTATAGGCTACACTTTAAGCAATGCATTGCATAGGCCTATATGATAAGAACTTAGATTCCATTCATAGATTGCTTGCCCAGAGTTTTATAAATAGCTATGTGACGTATATGAATACCTTGACCGATCCTTCTCCTGCCGGACTTCGACCTCATAAAACTTTAACGACTATAGGATAATTATATAGCTTAATAATTAACCCAGTTCTCCGAGTCACTTAGTGCACACTCATCGTTCAAATGTCAATATACGGTACTTCAAAAATGGGACTCATAATTGATGGCTGTAATCGAGGGTATATTATGCGAATAGCCCACTTACATGTAGGCCTACAGCTTGTAATCGTTATAATAAACTCGGAATTTCTACTGCACCCACAGAAATCATGTCGCGGGAACCAGCTTATTTACAGGCGCTTAATCAAAACAAAGTCGATATAGGCCTACATAGAGTCAAGATCCGGAGAGTCAGACGAGGAGTTGGACAGACGGTCAGGGGCGGATCCAGGGGGGGGGGCCAATCCGGCCATGGCCCCCCCCTCATTCCAAATCTCCATGGGACGTGGCCCCCCCCCCCCATTCAGGGTCACCCAAAAGATTTTTTGCAGGGGATCAGTCCCGGCCAGGAGAATTAATATATAAATGTATTTAAAATCTAAGCCTCTCAGACAATTGCATTGTCTTAATATAAAGCAACGAAAAGAAATAATCTTTCAACAGTATCCGACTATGATTTATGGCATACAATGTATGTTATTCGTGTATATATTCATAGTAAAATGTAAAAATATTAACACCAATAAACACAATTAAAACCAATAGCAACTAACTATTAATTACAAAGCAAGTTAACACTAACAATAGTATTAGGAATTAATTTAGTTTTTTCCAAATGCAACTTGTTAAGTTTTGAATTTAGTCTATATGTGCAAGAAACTGCGGTGAATGATCACACATGTTTACTTCTTGTTCTTATTTATTTCTTACTATGTTTCATTCAGTGGTGGGACGTATTTTATTTACTGTAGTCTTAAAAATAATATAATACAGTGAGGTCTATTCATACTTTAACTTGGAAATGTTTTGAGCATTCTGTGCTTCATATTATAAATACATAAATACTTTAAAAATACTTTTGTTTGCCATTAATAACAGCTAATAGGAGCAATGTTGTATGCTGTATGCAGTAGACCTACAATAGCTAGGCCTATTATTCACTATTATTATTTATCAGGAAAGTCTCTGGTTATGGCCCTAAGCCAGATATAACATACATCCATGATCCATAACATAGCCATAATGTCATGGATAATATATATATATATTATATTATATTATATATGCAGTCTACCAGGCAACATTTGCAATGCAACTTGTCAACCAACTGTCCACTGCCAGTGTGTGCCTTCACTTCAATCTGAGACTCAAATGTAAGCCTCTTGCACAATTGCATTGTGAAATAAAAACTTTGGAAACCACTTTCACGAACAAGAGTTTGATCTATGCTTCTAAAAAACCTTAATTTACCTATTTGCTCAAGAAAGGAGCACTCCTGGCCCCTTTTTCTACAAATTTTCTTGTGTCAGTTTCAAAATCGATTGTTCTATAGCAATATTATACTCAAAGGCTTCAAAGGTCAACCTGGCCAAATGCACAAGATGTTAATTAGATATTGTAGATCTTCAAACATTTAAATCTATCATTTTGTGTTTGCTAAATGATCTCTTTGCAGAAGCTACCGCTGATGGAATTGTCAACAGTAAGCCCATGCGTTACCTGACACACATTTGGAAATAACTTTGAAGGATTTTTTAATATTATGTTAAAAGTTCAACAGGTTCAATGGGCACATCAAAAAGTTGCCTGTTATAGGCCTACCGATGGTAGGCTAAATGTTCAATTTCTTTTCCAAATCCTGACCATTATGGAATGCAGGATAAAGCTAGAGCTTTTCCTGCTAAATTACATGTAGGCCTAGGCTTATACATGATTATTTAACTCTGGGTAAAGGGTTTAATTCTTGTGCAAATATCTAAATAAAATATGCAAAAAATAGAAAAAATTTGATTGCAAGCTCCTCCTAGCCCCTGAAAATGTACGGCCAATTTTTAAATCTGTGGGTTCTTGGGGGGGCCTTAGCCCCTAGCCCTGATAAACTCCGTGCATGCCTATAAGAGTGCATTCCTTGTATTATAGGCTCCATGTATACTGCATATACTGAATTGTTTTTAGCAATCTGATACAATCCTCTGTTAAAATGAGTGTTACTTACTCTTAATATTTGCACAAATACTATTTTTGTTCAACCGAATAGCTTCTCTCCAGCGCTATCTTTCAAATTTTAAACTCAAATTTCAAAATGTTTTGGTTCTGTTATTTGAACACCTGGTAAAACAACATCGTTACTACATGACTTTCAGATTTTGACCCCCCAATTTATTAGTTCTTGGCTGGTTTGTGTACCATTTGTTATTATTTAACTGCAAAGTGTGTTCTAGTAATTCAGGACCATCTTAGAAAACAGGGATAAGCTGATACTTGTGCTGAAAAGTCAGCTTATGTAATATAATTACACTCATGTCTGACGTTATTCACTATAATAACCCAGCAACAGCAAAACTGAGCCGCTGAACTCGATACATAATAGGGCCTATAGATATTATTAATATTGTAATTATATATATTTTTTATTAGTACTGAACAAATTGAGTAATTCTGTTCAATGACATCTCACAAGAGCACTGTTGCAGTGTGGAAATTTAAAAAAAAACTTTTAAAAGTATAGTCTATATTTATTGAGATTTTGTGGCACTCTTATAAGCACTGAAAATACAGCTATTTTGCTAAGAAAACAGCTTAAAATGCTACAATTGCATGTGAAAATTCAAAAAGTTTCTGGTGGGGAGGGGATATCCCCCTCCCCATACCCCTCCCTCACCACTCTCACCCCCAGAGGGGGGGGGCTAAATAAAAATCTGGTTTCGGCCAAACGACAAAAAAATTCCGACCCAGGCCCAAAATTTTTTGGCCCCCCCCTTCGAAAATTCCTGTATCCGCCCCTGCAGACGGTTATGGTGGATGATGCTTAGAGTTGAAACGGAGTGGGAGATTTGGGAAGTGGAGGAATTAAGATAGGATCTGTGAAAAGCAGTGTTTTGAATTTCGAGTGATATAGCTGACGGAAAATGACCTGCAGACAGGCCTATAACTCACCTTTAATTTTGTCAATAGGCCTACAGCCCGAGACGCAGTTTAGGATTTACAGCCCGTTAAAACAGTTTTGAAGGGAGTAAGTCAACTGAAGGAGCACAAGGCTCAAAGCAAGTTAATGGATGAAGCGTCTTATAACGTTAAGATAGCACATGTCAGCAAATGATTGTGGGACGTGGTGGTGTAGACTGTAGAGGTACCGTAGACTGTTACAGTAGAGGTACCGTATGTTTAGTGCCTTAGAGTCGGAAGGTTACGGGTTCGAATCCACTTCAAGCCGCCGCGTATGTATACCTGAGCAAGTCCTTCACTTGCAATTGCTGGTGCGCTTCGGCGTGAAACTCCGATTCAGTATCCGCGATGAAGTCAGGAGCGCCTCTGAGAAGCCTTTTAGTAGACAATATAATTTTATAGTAGACATCTTGAAGGGGCACGATAACAAGTGCTCATACAGACAATAAAACAAACAAAGAAAATGGTCTTCAGACACTTGCAGATTATAAGGGCATAGAAGCCATTGAGCCACGGATCTCAACAAGCATATCGGGAAATCGTTTGATTTCGCTTAAATTCGCTTAATATTATTTCTTTGTCGTTCCTTGCTCGCGGGACAAAGAGATCGTGCTGGTCCAAAACAATAACCGCGGGATTTCTTTACACTGCTGAATCGTGCTGATGTCATATTCTGGAAATTTTCATGCTTTAAAATTCATGCGCTGTAGTTTTTCAGAAACACGGAAGCCTAACAATTACGCCGCACATAGCCTAAGGCCCTAAGTATGCCCTTGCCTTTTAGGGACGTGTATATTATATATATTATAGGACCACCGATTTTCTTTTGCAGGAAGCCTGCAAACCTTTTCAACTAATTCATGCTTAATTAAGAGACCGTGTCAGGCCGTTTATTTGAACTAACTGTGGTTAGTGCTTTATCGACAGTGTCGTTCATTCTCTGTCGCTGGTCCTACAACCTTACCTGGAATGGCCTCCCTGTTACACTGCGTTTAGTTCCCAGTCACACCACTCTGTGTCTGAAGAGTCTAAATAAACTGTCGTGTTTAGTCGTGGTTGGTCCGGGAGCGCTACTGAATAGCCTACCTTGAAGAGGCACTATATAAATGTTTTGAAATAAATAGATAAATATTGACAGGCCTATATTGCAATGCTAGAGCAGTAGGCCTACTCAATAGGCAACCAGGATAAACCTATTCACCCTCGCAGAGACTCGTAGGCCTACCGTGATCTCTTGCAAAACATTTTTTTTCACTTGAGCATTAACAAAAGATGTACATATAGACCAAGTAATTTCGAGAGCAAAAAAACCTTTCCTGAACTAAGCTTAAAATTATTATCTCAACTGCTGCTGTACTTTGTCGTGTGGTCGTCTAACACGCTCCAGTGAATTTCAACTGTGGACCAGACTTACAGTAGGACTAAGACAAACACTACATCACGCCAAGCGAAGCGTGAAGTAGAACAGGCAGCTTCCAATTATCACGATATCGTAGAACGGTAGAGGAGTAGGCCTAAGCTTATCTCATTTCCATCCCTGCAATTGAGCCGGTGTCACGTAACTCTAGGTATTTGTGTTTGCATTTGAAATAGAATATTTCCGCAGCCTATTAATCGTATCTTCCCCCCCCCCCCCCCCTCAGATGAAAAGAAGTTGAAAAAAACACTTTCGCGTGTATTTTTTTCAAAATAACTTCCTTCTGCATTGCTTTCAACAATGACAGTAACAGGCATGTTTATTCCTACTCTGTAATTGTGTTTGCTTTGGTTTTAGAGCACTTAAAACATTTAGAACACCGGAGAACACTTACATGTAGAGCCACTAAATAAACTCGAGTTGCCTTGCTCTGCTTAGGACGCTTAGAACAATTAAAGTCACTTTAAATTTTGATTGCAGCATAATTTTTTCAATTGTATGCATTTTCAAGTAAGTGGGATAGAATGGCCCCTCTCCCAGAATAGTCTATACCGGTATATTCCATCTTGGGGATAGATTTATTCATCCCCCGGATAGCTTTAAGGGAGGATAGAATATCCCGTGACACCGGCAATGGACGACTCCCAATGGTCTGGACAAGAACTTAATCGTTTGCTTCCTAAGTTGTTTCAGTTGTTAGTGACACTGTGTGATAACAAAGATCATTAGGGTCGCCCTCCTCCTTTATCCATACTTAGGACTGGCACTGCCAAAGTGCAAGCAGTGGCGGAGTTTGTTTTCCAGTCTTACCACAGAATATATTTATATCTTACTGCCTGGAGATAGAGGCCAAAAAACTTATCCAGGGTCGGTAGGCTATACACTGTATACAGAGTCGATTGTACAACCGAACAAGTTTGTTTTACACGATGCCGTGAGGTTATAGTAAGACACTAAATAAATTAATGTACACAGGCATGGTTTTGGAGAAATTCTAATATAATTCCTTCGGAACCTTTTATTGTCCTGTCGGTGTCTCTAGGGTTTCTCACTTCCTATAATTCTCTTAATCATTGAGATTTTTAAAAAGGAATGAACCTTAACAGAAAGTGATGGGAGGAAGTTTTATTGACGTACAGTTGTACACAAAAGTTGCAATTGTACAAGCACTTCTGTGCAGTTAAAACTAGCAAAAAAGGCAATTGTCCTCCGATTGGAAGTAATTTACCACAGGGCTTCTTTTAAGAAAATTTTAGAACTGCACAACCCCTTCTTTTCTTTCCCATCCTCCATGGTAAATTACTCCCAATCGGAGGAAAATGGCTTTTTCAACTACTTTTCACTGCAAGAAGTGCTTCTACAACTGCACAAATCCATTTAGAACTTACTGCATATTTTTGTGTACAACCACGTTAAAAACCCTGATTTACCCTGGATGATGGGAAGGGAAAGAAGGAGTTGTGCAGTTCTAAAAAATTCCGTAAAAACAGCCCTGGGAGGAAGCCGCAATATCTTATATTAACATGCATATCGCATGCTGTTTCTATCCATGCGTGCAGCGCTTTGTGTGCTGCCGAAGCACGCTATGATTTTTAAGTATCTTTTCAATACAGTCATGTAAACTTAGGTAACATGTACATGTATATATATTATATATTCGTTTAATCTATATAAATAAAAATGAAACTTTCCAATAGTTCCTGTTACAATCACGCCCAAAGTCACGCATCGAGGGGGAGGGGGAGGGGAGGGGGAGGGGAGGGGAGGGGGAGGGGAGGGGAAGGGGAGGGGGAGGGGGAGGGGAGGGGAGGGGAGGGGGCGTTGATGGTTGTTGATGTTAATGTTAGAGGAAACGGATTTCTTGAGTAACCATTATGTCCTGCTAAAGATGTAGGCTACTCAGAAAGATAAATGCCGATGTTATTGGCTACTCCTGCCAAGATGATCGTAGTTAAAAGATGATGGATGTTATAATATGCGCATAGACTAGTCCAATGCTGCAGCCCTGCAGCGAAACTCTTGGCTTTAACTTTCTTTTTGATGAAATACTGCAGTTGCCCATTGCGTAGGCTACGACATGAAAAAATCTGTTGCTTTGAGTTGGTTGGATGGCAGTATCACACGATTCACAGCACATGCATGCACTGCTAAACAGGTCAACAACGCTTGGGCAAACAACTTCCTCAGGGCCTTTACACGGTGACGTAAGGAAATTAAAAGGCCTACAGGCAGTAAGTGCATGCATGATGCATATGCTATGTGCATGTATGAACACTTGTTATAGCGCCCTTCCAAGATTACTACTCAGAGGCGCTCCCGACTAAGCTGTAGCCTACAGTGCGGACACTGAATCGGAGTTTCACGCCGAAGCGCATGAGCAACTGCAATGCCATGTCAAGGACTTGCTCAGGGCCTCTACGCGGCAGCTTGGGGTGGATTTGAACCCGCAACCTTCCGGCTCCAAGGTACCAAACATACCCGTATACGTCGCCGTGCTCCACATTGCATATAATAATATTATATGCAAATCGATCGCATATTATGCGATCGATTTGTACCTTAAACATTAAACTTTTTGGGCGCGGTGGTGTATTGGGTATGTTAGTTGCCTTGCAGTCGGAGGGTTGCAGGTTCGATTCCATCTCAATCCGCCGTGTAGGGGCCTTGGACAAGTCCTGCACTCACATTTGCTCAGCGCTTCGGTGTGAAACTCCGATTCAGTGTCCGCGTTGTAGTCGAGAGCGCTTCTGAGTAGCTATTTTGAAGTGGTGCTATATTATGTGCACATACATAGACAGCGGTTGGAGTAACTAATCACTTGATAAATCAAACAAAGAAGAAATTTCGGTTGTCATTTTAACAAGTTCTAACGATGTTTCGCTGTTTTTCTTTATTTCCGCCGGGAATTTTTAAAGCCTATTCGAGGCTTTGATCGTTTAAAAAATAATGAATATGAAAATAGTAATTATTGAATATTGGTGACGGCTATTCATTCATTCATTATTAGAATTTATATAGCGCCTCTTCAAGAAACTACTCAGAGGCGCTCCCAGCCCAGCCACGACCAAAGAAATAAGACTTAAGAGACTTGAGAAATAAAGATAGACAGGTGGAGGAAATGGAGGTTTGGGGGGGGGAGGTCGTTCCAGATTGACGGTCCCACAACCGAGAAGGCTCGGCGCTGTGTGGTAGCTAAGCGAGCCCGTGGAACAAGCAGTTGTCCCTTCGCAGCGGAGCGAAGGGCCCGACGCGCTTCAATGTCAGAGACAGAGGACGCGCAGATAAGATGGCTACATGTATATTGTAATATTTGTCACAAAATGAATGAATGACAATAGTGGGTGAAAATGTGCAGCTATGATGTTTATTGAAACGTTTGGAAATAATGGCAAATATTTATGGCCCAACGTCTGAAGGGTTATTGACATAAATATCGTACTCTACTTCCTCAACGACACTATACCGAGTATATACCCTGATTTTTGTAGGTCAAATTGTGTGTGCTATGGTATACTAGACGTATTACTGCTTTCTAGCAACGACGAGTTTGTGAATATGGAGGTGTATTTAACACTTGAACAGAGAAACGACTCGTACAATCGACTTAGACCCCCTCGCTCCTGCGACATACACGTCTGGTAAATATCGATAACTTGGGACCGAAAGCGAAGTAGACCGATGCTGCAAATACTAACTTCCTATACCGTATACACTGTTATACAGGCCCCAATCAGTGCCTTTTGAAACAACTATAATTGCATCAACTCGGACTCCTTCGGAGGAGGTCGCAATCTCTGAGAAAGTGTATCCTAACTACGATAATTATTATAGAGTCTACCCACTTGTATTCGCGCTTCTACATGTACAGTTGGGTCCTAGCAGCAGTAATGATATCTATAACTTAATAATTATAGCAACTATTGCTGTCCACACTAAGCAGATGCACGACCAGTGCGAGAGACCAACGGAGAAATAAAGTGGTATTGAGATCGCGACAAGATGCACTTGTCCCACCAGTTATAAGGAGGAATGTGTCGAAAGAAGGAGTAAGCTCAACAAGGTCAGTCAAGGCCAAGGCTCGCGTTTTGGCCATAACAATCCTTGCACGTGGAACAAAGAGATCGTATGCTGGTCCAATGAGCGGAACGGGCGAAGAGTAGAGGTTGAGAACGATGGCGCTACAGAGATACTTATGGGTGCCCAGTCATTACACATACATGTACGACTAGGATTTACTTAGCGTTCCATCAGTGCGATTACTCAGAAGGGCCCTAGGGCTCTCTAAAAACTTACAGCCACATACATACATGCATGCATACATGCATGCATACGTGCATACGTGCATACGTGCATACGTGCATACGTGCATACGTGCATACGTGCATACGTGGATACGTGCATACGTGCATAAATGCACACATGCACACATGCATACATGCATACATACATACATACATACATACATACATACATACATACATACATACATACATACATACATACTTGTATGCATGCGTATCGAATACATATAGACCTATACATACTTGAATGCATGCATGCATGCATGCGTGCATGTTTGCGTATAAATACAATGACCCACGGATCTGAAGTTCGATTCCTACAAACATCCAACAGGTCCCAAATCTTGATATCTTTAAAAGATTAATGCATTCTCAATTATCGGGTGGTTTACTTGACGATGTGTCCATACCTTGGTTCAAATAATCACCTTATTTTAGCCTTTTTTGTTGAAAATTTGTAATAACTAGCCGTTCTTCTTCTCTCACTTTCATAGGACTGAAATTTATGCTATCCTAAGACTTGCTTCGTTGCGGTATGTTCAAATACACACAGTCATATTGATTACGGTACGCATAATTATGAAAATGTTAATAAAAATGGCATCTGATTGTTTACAGGTATCGTTACAGATAAGATCCTAACTCGAACTTTTGGAGCTATAGGCCTACCGAAAGGCGCTATTATGATTTTAAAGTACACTATATTTTCAATACATGTAAGCTTAGATTACATCGCTTTCACTTCCTTTTTGATGAAACACCGCAGTTGTCCATTGTGTAGTCTACGACATGAAAAAATCTGTTGCTTTGAGTTCGTTGGATGGCAGTAGGCTATCAACGATTAACAGCCCACTGCTAGTTACAAAATAGTAGACTACGTCAGGGCAAGCAACTATTCTTCCTCAGGGTCTTTACACGGTTTCGTAAGCACAACAATAGGCCTACTGTAGCAGGGAGTAAGTGCATATGCTGTGTGCATGTATGAACACTTGTTATAGCGCCCTTCCAAAATTACTATTCAGAGGCGCCCCCGACTAATGATATACAGTGCGGAAACAGAACCGGAGTTTCACGCCGAAGTGCATGAGCATTATTGCAAGCGAAGCACTTTCTCAGAGTCCCTACTCGGCGGTGAACCTGCAACCTTCCGACTCCAACGTACCGATTATACCCATACACTACCGCGCGCCACAGTGCATATACTATATACGCAATTGATTTGTAGCCTACCTTAAACATTAAACGCTTGTGGGGTGCGATCGTGTAGTGGGTATGTTCGCTGCCTTGCAGCCGGAGGGTTGCAGGTTTGAATCCACCTCAGGCCGCCGCGCAGGGACCTTGGGCAAGTCCTTCACTCGCAATTGCTCATGCGTTTCGGCATGAAACTCCGATTCAGTGTCCACGCTGCAGTCGGGAGCGCTTCTGAGTAGCTATTTTGAAGTGGTGCTATAACTAACAAGTGGACGAACATAGACAGCGGTTGGAGTAACTAATCACTTGATAAATCAAACAAAGAAGAAATTTCGGTTCTCATTTTTAAAAAGTTCTAACGATGCTTAGCTGTTTTTCTTCATATCCGCCGGGGATTTTTCCCAAGCCGGTTCGAGCCTGTTGATCGCTCTACAAATAATGGATATGAAAATAATAATAATTATTGATTATTGATGACGGCTATTATATTGTAATAATTGTCATAAAATGAATGAATGAATGACAATAGTGGGTGAAAATGTGCAGCTATGAACCTATGATGTTTATTGAAACGTTTGGAAATAATGGCAAGTAGGCTATTTAGTATTTATGGCCCAACGTCTGAGGGGTTGTTGACATAATATAATCGCACTCTACTTCCTCATTGAGGCTATACCCTGACTTTTGTGGGCCAAATTGTGTGCTATGCATGTTATTAGACGTATTACTGCTTTCTAGCAACGACAAGTTGGTGCATAAGGAGGTGTATTTAACACTTGAACAGAAAAACGAGTCTTAAAATATGCACAGACATGATCATCGGCTTAGAGCCTTAGACCCCTTCCTCCTGTGACCTACATGTACAGGTCTGGTAAATATCGATAACTTGCCATGGGGCCGAAAGAGAAAGTAGATCGATAATGCTAATAGGCTACTAACTTCCTATACCGCAGAGTCCGAAAGCAGAACCTTATGAAATATTGTATCAACATTTACTCAAACTCTTAAAGAAGAGGTCGCTTTTCTTGAAAGGGAGTGTCCATCCTCCACTTGTATTCGACTTTCCACCATAGATGAAAAACGTTGAAACGGAGTTTAAAAAATGGGAGGGGGAGAAACGTCGTTGTATTCGAAAAATCCAGAAGAAGACACACAAAAACTGAAAATAAGTTGACTTTGTTATTTGCTAAACTAAGTTAAACCTATATAGGCCTAAACCTTGATTAATGATTATGCAATTATTTTTTTTCTCAGTCGGCAAATAGCATAATTTGATTAGAAGACCAAAATTCAATAGCCTATAAGTGACATTAATCTGCAACAGGTAGCCTATTTTTCATATAGACTTAGCTAGTTTAATAAGAAATTGAAAAACACTAAAGGTATTGAAATCATTTAAAAATTAAATTGTGAACATAAGTCAGCATAAATTCATGCTTATCGACATAACCCAATTAAAATCTAATAAAATATGCAGGCCATGGACGTGTACTAATTAAATCATATAGGGCCAATTATTGTAAGCTACTTAAATTGTTACTTATATAGGCCTAAGAAGTTTGCATCAAAATAACTCTTAGAAATTTCATTTCTTTTAGCATGTATATCTCTTAAACGATGACGTTAAACAATTTAATAACGACAGCAGTTAACAGTTAACTGAATCCTTGAAAGGCTGAAAAGGTATGAAATATCCGAGAGAAAAAAATAAGGAAAATAATAACATACTGTAAATAAATGAATAAAGTTACATAAAATTAAAAAAAACGGAATAAAACGATGAGGAAAATAACACCACCAAACCACGTTTTTTGGGAGAGAAAAATAAACGAAAAAGTGGGCCTACAACTATGACTCCCACAGTTGGGTCAAGTAGCTGTATTGAATGCCTAAATTATTGTAGCAATTGTCGCAGTCCACACCAGGCAGAGGCGCTCTCAGTGCGAGAGACAAAGAGATGAAAAAGTGGTATTGAGACATAACATAACATTACAGCAAAAGATAGCCTATAACAGCGAACGACAGCGAAAAGAAGCAATATTATTGGCCTCTTTCTATAAGTTAATAAGATCGAGGAACGTGTCGAAGGAGGAAGTTAGTTCCACAGTGTGGGTCAATGAGGGCCAAGGCTCGCGTTTTACCCATAGCAGTCCTTGCTCGACTCAGCTCGCGGGACAAAGAGATCTTGCCGGTTCAATGAGCGGATAGGGCGAAGAGAAGTGGGCCGAGATCCATGAGGTCACATAGATCTTGCCATGGGTGCTCGGCAACTATACATGTAAAAAATTGTACAATGTACGACTAATAGCAGATCAATGTGAGAGGCTTGAGTTGAACCCGAGCAATTATGCGGAGCCGTTGAAGGCTGTCAAATAAACATGGAAGCAGAGATGTGGGCCCTGTGTGGGGCGTGCTACGAAGTCGGACTATTAGTCTGACGCCTGTGATACTACTGCTACTGCTGCTACTGCTACTGCTGATGCTGCTACTACTGCTACTGCTACTGCTACTACTACTGCTGCTACTACTACTACTACCTCCATCACCACCAAGATGATTTTTAGTAAACTAGGTTTCTTGCCATTCTAGAAAAGATTCTCGCTATTTCTTATTCTTGTTTGATTTGACTTCAGATTATATGAATCGTGGCAATAATGAAGATATTAAAATAATGACTCATCCGTTAAATCATTACAAAACCGATTTATATAGCGCCACATCAAGGTGACTACTCAGAGGCGCTCCGGATCCCAGTATGGCTCAAACGAACAGTTTGAGATGAGCGTAGAAAGAGTGAGAACGGACCAATGGGAACAGGCGCAGCGACAAAGAGAGCCCGTTCTAAAGCAAGGGCCCAACAACCGAGAAGGCACACTTATGCTTCAAGGTTCTTTCAATGTGTCTATAGATCCTGCTTATGCTTGGTAGCTGAGCAGGCACAAGGGACGGTGAGCAGACCCTGGTCAGCAGAGCGAAGAGAGCGACCACCCGATACACTCAGAGTATCTATAAATAGAGGGCAACCGAGGTCGAGAAGATAATAATTATGCCGAAAAAAGACCCCAACAATGGTTAAAGATGACATTGTGAATAATTACGGTCTTCCTGGTTCGACTTTACTGTCACTGCTATTGGGCCTAGATATCTTCAGCATTCAGTCCTATCTTTATGTCCCATCCCACTTATTCTCAGTTAAAATATCCGAGATCTCATCCCTATCTTACCCAATACCCATTCACACGTATAAGCTTAGTGTTCGGAAAGATACTGTTCATGGGCTCTTTTGTTCATTCCATACACTGCCCCAATCGGCTCTATCATCATGGGGTGGAGCGGGGTAGAGTAATGGATAACACGCTTGCGAAAAGTGCTGGAGGTAGCGAGTTCGACCCCCGTTGAGCGGATATGCTCTGTAGGCTGCTATTAGCGTCGATTATTGCAGGCTGTCTGTTCAGTTAGTAGGCCTATAAGTTAAGATTTGTGTATTCTGTAATCTTCGTTCTTGTGAATTGTTTCAATTGCATAATAATTGTACTGTTGTACACAGTAACCGATTGCGGTCTGTCAACCGGATTGTTGAATAAACGAAAATTATTATTCGTATCCTCCGTTGATCATGACATAATTTATACGCTGACGACCCCCAATACTTGTTCATCGCTTTCTATTCAAGCAGCTTCTCCCACTCCATGGGTCATCTTAGTGATCTCACTCATGCGGTTGTTATGGTGATCATAGCTCAAAAAACCTCATCTACATCTCCTGTGCCTAAGCTCCCACTAAAACGGTTCCGTTTTCATTTGAAGAAACTTCCACCAGTATATAGGCTACCACGACAAATATCATCTGATCCTTCCTACGAAGTCATCAAGATCTCACCTCTCGTTATCTTCCTGCAAGTTGGTCACTCAAAACTGAAAAATAGTGCTTTTTCACGAATCTTATCCTTCTTCTTCCACTTCGCCTGTGAATAGCTTGCCCCTTTCGGCCTAGCATAATTTATTTTAGGCGATGTAGAAGTTTAGAGTTTGCCGTTTTCGATTGTAGGCCTACATACATAAATATGCTTAGTACATGTAGGCTAATATGCAAAATATATACATACATATAGGCTATATTGTATCTGATTAGCCTGTTTAATGGTAAAGTTACAGACAACAATTCGGACTCGCTCTGTGGGGCCAAGTGACGAGCGCTCAAGCAATCCGATATCGTTTCAGTTAACTTTAATTTCCATTTCATACTAGACATTCTTAACATAACCACCTGTTTATCCAGAGTCAACATATTCAGTAGTTGTTCTCTAAGTAGGCTCTACAGCAGTGTTCAATCTAGACGTCTCTGGGGGGGGGGGGAAAGTTCCCCCCCAGGATTGACATTTCCCCCTCAGAAAAATTTGACAAAATGATATTGGTTTTTAGTTACTACTTTCATCATTGTTTCACATGAAGTGTTATAATAATTATACCGTGTTGTTATTTACTATTACACCGTGGTTCAAAAAAAAGTAAGCCAACTTGTTTTGCATACATCTCTAATACCTGATGACATATCGAACTAAAATTTTCCAAATATTTAGAGAAGTGGACCAAGAATATGATTCCAAAATTTCATGAGATAAAGTTGAACGGATAAAAAGATATGTATCTGTCAACTTCATATACCGAAATTTCAGTTTACAAGCAATTTTCTGTCAGATTCAATAAAATGTTTCCTTATTATCTCCAATGCCTGATGATTAATCATTCAAAAAATTTCCAGATATGTAGAGAATTGAACGAACAATATGACCCTAATAGTATGGTTTTATAATTTAATTAAATAAGATGCTCAAAATGTCCTCCTCCTGCTTGCACGCAAGCCTATAGGCACTGGCGCCATTGCAATGCAGCAGCAACGTCGATTATCCTCTGGTCCAGGCCATCCCACACTTCCAACAGGCGTTGCTTCAGATCGTAAATATCATGGATTGTTGTCTGGTAGGCTAGGTCTTGCATCAGGCTCCACATTTTATAGTCGACAGGATTCAAATCTGGGCTGTTCGGAGGCCATAATGTGGGTGAAATTAAGTCTGGCGTCTCTCTTGTCAGCATTTCGATGGTTTCCTTGGCTCTGTGGGCTGGGGCACTGTCCTGTTGAAAAACAAAGCTGCCTTCTGGGGCTAGATTTCTGATTACAGGTAGAAGATGTTGTGATAGCAGAACGTCGCGATAATAGGCTCCATTAATTTTCTCTCCAGGGTTAATGCAGACTAAATGGGAACGACCATGTGTCGAAACCGCAACGAAAACCATAACAGACTTGCTGAAATCTGATATTTTGGGAGATGAAGTTGAAATATCTATATCTTTTTATTCGTGTAAATGTATGACATGATATTTTGGAATCCTGTTCTTGTTTCAAATCGCTAAATATTGGGAAAAGTTTAGTATGATTAATCATCAGACAGTAGAGATGTAAGAAAAACAGTTAGGCTTACATTTTATTGATTCTAACGATAAAATTGCTTGCAAACTGCAATTTCGGTATATGAAGTTTAAATATTCATATATTTTTATCCGTTCAACTTTATCTCATGAAATTTGGGGATCAGATTCTTGGTCCACTTCTCTAAATATTTGGAAAATTTTAGTTTGATATGTCATCAGGTATTAGAGATATATGCAAAACAATTTGGCTTACGTTTTTTGAACCATGGTGTATATGATTATAATGACATTATTTACTGTTATTATATAAGATACTATCATGTTGCAATGAGTATAACTTACCCCGGTACTGTATATACATTTGTATAATTTTTGCACAACTAAAAACAGATATGACATTCCCTCCAGAAAATTTGACAAAATGATTATTAGTTTCAGTTGCTGTTTACATCATCGTATTACGTGAACTGTTATAATATTGTAATAATAATATTGTAATAGCCTACTATTAATTATTATATGGTTAATGCATGATTATAATGTTATTATTTACTATTATAATATATGACACAATCCTGCTAAAATGAGAATAACTCACTGCTAATGTTTGTACAAATACTACTTTTGTACAACTGAATGGCTTCTCAAAATTGGTATCCTTCACATTTTAAACTGTAAAATTTCAAAATGTTTGGTCCTATTATTTGAACACATATAGTAAAACCTAAAAACAACATCATTACTACACATGGTTTCTTGAATTTGGTACCGGTAGTTTATTAGTTCTTGGTTGGTTTGTGTACCATTAAATATGATTTAAGAAAGTGTGTCCTGGTCAGCAATTCAGGACCATCTTGGGAAATAGGGTTAAACTGACATAGTGCTGAAAAGTCAGCTTATATAGGCTACTGTTATATTCATGTCTGCATTTATTCATTAGAATAACTCGGCAACAGGAGAATTGATCTGCTGAACTGGATACATAAATAAATTTCTCTTGTAATTATAATCATATATATATATATATATATATATTGGATCCTAAAACACTTTTTGTTTCAGTACTGAATAGTCTAATGGAGTTATTTTGCTAAAATGACACCTTAAAAGAGTACCATTACAGTGTGGAAATAACCCCCCAAAATATTTGTTAAGTGTTGCTTATATCTATTGAAGTCCACTCTTATAAGCACTGAAAAGTACAGGCATTTTTGTTAAGATGACACATTAAAATGCTGCCATTGCAATGTGGAAATTCAAAAAGTTTCTGATGAGGCTCTGAATAAGTACAGGTATTTTGTTAAGATGACACATTAAAATGCTGCCATTGCAATGTGGAAATTCAAAAAGTTTCTGATGAGGCTCTGAATAAGTACAGGTATTTTGTTAAGATGACACATTAAAATGCTGCCATTTCAATGTGGAAATTCAAAAAGTTTCTGAAAAAGTACAGGTATTTTGTTAAGATGACATCTTAAAATTAAAATGCTACCATTGCAATGTGGAAATTCAAAAAGTTTCTGATGAGGCTCTGAAAAAGTACAGGTATTTTGTTAAGATGGTACCTTAAAATGCTACCATTGCAATGTGGAAATTCAAAAAGTTTCTGATGAGGCTCTGAAAAAGTACAGGTATTTTGTTAAGATGGTACCTTAAAATGCTACCACTGCAATGTGGAAATTCAAAAAGTTTCTGATGGGGAGGGGCACATCCCCCTCCCTCTACCCCTCCCCCTACGGGTCTCGGCGCTGCGCGCCTCACGAGCGTCCTTCGGACGCTCGATTGTCTCCCCCCAGAAACCTGAATTCCCCCCCCCCAGCGGACGGGGACTAGATTAAACACTGGCTCTACAGGCTACGACCAACAGGTTTGAGGGCTCAGTTGAGAGCAACAACAAGCACTTCATTGGTGGGGGCTATCAGTAACGCGCATATATAAGGCGGTGATCAGGAAATGCACGACGTTACAAACAGTCGATGTTTCAAGTATCAGCAGCAAAAAAGGTGAGGCATGCTCATAGTTATACGTTTGTAGACCTACTTGTTAATACGATCTGAAAAAACACAGAGCAAGTTCTTCTTAGCTTTCTATAAAAATTTATGTTTATTTGTTTATTTATTAACTAGAATAAAGAGAATAGTTTATCGAATGATCGTTATAGCGATCTCGATGATTAGTTAAAAGAGTAATTTTTCTATGGCATGAACTCGTTTGTTCTTTGACTGGTTAACACATTAAAAAGTCCGTTAAGAAGTTTGCGCAATTATTATTAACAGCAGCGGCGGAATGTAAGTTTTGAATTGAATTCTGGTGTTACTAACATTGAAGTCCGTGATGGTGTTAATTCAGTATAATTTCATCGTATAACTTTTTAGGGAAAATGTTATAATTCCTTTTCCATGCACACCTATAGATATTCTCCCATAGTTTCCATTGTGTAATAAGGCACTAAAGTACATAATATTAAGACGTCTTTGTCATATGACATTTTGGCACTTTACCTATGACCACGATATACCCAGCGGGATATTCTTTTCATGAGTAGCCTACCTATTGTTTCCGCGCTCTCTCCGCTATGCACCACATTTTTACCGGGTGCTTACGGAATACACATTTACTCTCAACGTGTGACGTATATGCTATAATGTGTGCCAGTTATTTTTTGAAACAATAAATTTGATTAGAATTTGATTTGAAGTAAAATGTTCGCAGTATCTGTGAAAAGGCATATGCCTCCAGAACCCATTAGGCTTAGAATCATTAAGTGTTGGATGTTGTACTTCAGGGACGCATTCCTGGTGGTGTTTTTTGGTGTCTAATCACGAAAATAGATAATGAAAAAATGAAATAATGCATTAACGCATTAACCCATTTACTAACACACGATGTAAGAACTAAGGAGATTTGTTTTTGAAGCTCTTATTTCTATGTGAAAATTTACAATAGACTAGATCACGACGGTGATCTAATCATGATGATGCTCTAATCATGATGATGATATGGAAGCTGCAGAAGTTCTGAATACTTATTTCAGCTAATATTGAAAGATTTGAGAACATTCTTGAACACAAACAAAGCCTTCAGACAGTGGTGGAAGAGGATTAACACAGTTAACGTTGACTTATAGGAAAAGGTGGAGAAACAACTGGAAAGGCTAAAGCTGACAAGAGTCCAGGCATGGATGAACTTAGAGGCGGATTCAGACATTTTCGAAGAGGGGGGTGTCAAAATGTTAGGTTTTGAGCCGGAAAAATTTCGTTGGTCTTTGGTAGAAAAAATCTAGTGGCTTGTTTTAATCATTTGGTCGAAATGTTATGAAAAATATACCATTTCCCTCGCCAAAATAGCTGATGACCTCTTTAAGTCATAATTATGCTACTTTTCTCTCTCTGCATTGCTTGAAAACTTATTCGAAAATATTATACTGATTGAACGCGTGTAGAACCTGATGGGGGGGGGCACGCCTATGCAAATTTCTCAATGGGGCCATGGCAGGATATTTGCCCCCCCCGGATCCTCTCATGGATGAACTGCATCCTAAATTTTAACATGAAGTGAGGGTGTATAGTTAACTAGTTAAGATAAAATTTCACTTTAATACTCTATTATTCGTATAACCTGTTGCTGTTCATTTGCACTTGTATTTGGGAAATCCTGACAGTGGGACAGTAGTCCCGGGTTCTCTCCTCTTGCTTTTGTTAGTTTCTATTTACATTATACGTAATAGCCTAAAGATGTTTTGTCAACTGTCATTGTGAGAAATAAAAACTGTGGTTATGGTTATGGTTAAGAAATTAGAGTTCGATGTTTTGCCGATTCGCAGCACAAATCCAAAAGCAGTTTGATTGGTTTCATAAAATTATGCAAAGCGAAGAACAGCGAAGTTTGTGATAATTATGCAGTTAGGCAAACGGTTGAAAAAAGCTGCGAGACCAACGAAGATTAATAATTAGATCGCCATGAGCGACAACAGTACTGAGTCTTGGCTCCACCGAGTGGGCAGGAAATTGGCACTCTAGGGAAGCGGTGCCCTTAAAGAATCATCGAAACCAACCAAGTGGAAACGAGTGCAGCTGACGTGGGAGTTACCGGTGTGTGGTATACACAAAGAGACAGTAAGCAAGTAAACAGTCTTTGCGTAGGTGACATTACCAGTGTAAAAATACCTCAGGGTAAAATTATAAAATAGGTCTACGTGCTTTAATGTTCCACCCTATAACATATGGTTATATGAAAGGTGAATAATAGACGGGTGAGAAAAACAAACTTGCACTTATGTCAATGTTCAGTTAGTCATTATATCCACGCACACACGCAGGCCTTCTTTAACAATGTTAAAAGTGACCAAAGACAAGGATAGCCTAAGGAAAGTTATTGGGAATTTCCGCACTTCACCCATATTTCAAACTATGCGGGTGCTCATAAGTTATTGTCGTGCTAGTTGCGTCACATCATGATGATGATGATGATGATGATGATGGTGATGATGATGATGATGATGATGATGATGATGATGATGATGATGATGATGATGATGATGATGATGATGATGATGATGATGATGATGATGATGATGATGATAATAATAATGATAATGACGACGACGACGACGACGATGACGATGATGATTATTGGTCGTAGTTTACCTCATTAGTCTTATTTTACCCCGTTGGTCTTAGTTGGTCTTAGTTTACCACAGTTTACCCCATTGGTCTCAGTTCACCCCAATGGTCTTAGCTTATGACCCCCCATTGGTCTTATAGTTTACCTCATTGGTCTTATTTTACCCCGCTGGTCTTAGTTGGCCCATTGATCTTAATTTACCCAATTTTCTCAGTTTACCCCATTGGTCTTAGTTTACCCCATTGTTCTTAGTTTACCCATTGCCACGTAGGCTTGAAACCGTGGTTTTGTAAATTATTCTCCATGCATAATTATCGCCATAGAATTTCCTGTATATAAGCTCGTGTTATGTTAATATGTAGGGCATATTGAAAAAAAACCGACGAAAACATGGAATACCCAGTTACCCAGTATACCCAGTTGTTAGCTATAGCATATATACGGGAAATACCTATCTTACGCATGGTTAGCCCATCAACCTAAGGCAACCTTTCTAAGCCGTGATCAATAGCCATTGTGTCAGTCCACAAATAGCTTTTTAAATTGTATCACAGGTTAGAATTCAAAAGCTGACTCAATCGAATTTTATGATCCCAACCGCTGACATGACAATGCGTGACATGTCAATTCACAGACGTACATGTAGGCTCCTATAGCCTCCTACACGTCCGATTCCCAATCAAAGTTATAAATACATGCGAATAATGTAAAAGTATAAATACTGTGAGCGTTGTTTGTAGGCCTATGCATAATGTAGGTATGTAACTAAGTGCGTAAATAAGAATATTCTTTATTAGACCACCAACCAACGCAGTGCACGGTAGTTTACAGAGGAAATGAATAATAGTAATCCTTTATGCAAAGTTACAGTACACATCGTTCGCATAATAAAACTTCTTTTTGGCGAAAGAATCAACTCAAGGAAGGGTATGTAGACCTACATTGTACATGACATCTAAAAGCAGCTTATTCTGCATGTAGGCCTTTCTAACGTTACACTGGTGATCGTTTCACGCCGAATCTTTGTAACTTTACGTTTAAAATTGACATTTCGGGCGATTTCTTCAATCAATCAATCAATCAAACGATGTTAAAATGTAGGCCTATTAGATGTAGCCTTTTGATGAAAATTACCGTGTTTAGATATGCATGCTGCTTGTAGATAGTCTCTACATGCACTAGCTATCTTTGCTCAGATCGTTTTTAGCAATCTCACTATGAAGTAATTGCATTGTATTGCGTGTGGCCATTTATAGAGCGTTTATCTCCGGAAAAGCTTTTAATAAACGCTCCAAATGCGACCGACCCGAGAGAAAAGCAGGATTTGGGGGCGGGAGAAAGACGAGGAAAGACTACTAGAGAGAAAAGCGGAGTGAAGTGTATAGGTCTATAATGTTCCAATAACTTATCACGCAGTGGCCCACGCGCATTCAATCTATGTGAGAGATTCTGATCATCTGTTTCGTCCAGGTAGCCTACAGGAAGCAATTCGTAGATGGCCGAAAAATGTAGCCTATCATCTACTGCTTTCAGACCATTTATCCCCCTCTGAAAAAAACATACATTTTTTACAACAGTGCTTCTCTTCAGTTCATAGATTGCTAGTCTATTGCTGACAAAATAGGAAATGAAATTTGAAGAGAAAAATTGCGCGTGCAATAACATTCCAATTTTTATTTAAGGTCTACTAAATCACGAATTGTCTTTCCAAAAAAGAGCTTTGGCTTGTTTTGAACTGCGTTTGTGGCATACTAAGTAGGCCTATAGCCTATGACAACTATTGTTGACAATTAACTGGGGTCAGACTATGACCCACGATCGTTTGGGTGTGCACTGTGCAAAGATGACTTAACTATGATGTTTTAAGAAAGACTGAGGACTGAAATCCACTCAAAGCACAGGAATTCTCAGCATTGGCCTATCCTACCGCTGATTCATGCATTGGCAACATGACTATATTTACTTTGTGATTTACTTTGTGCGGCTGCATGCTCATCACATTACGTGTATCTCATATTTCTAGCCTTTAGAAGTCGAAATCAACCGCTGCTGTCAGATCTGCTGATCATAATTGTCTGCTGAAAAGCGACTCTTCAACCAAATGGCTTACGTAGCCAACGTTGTCGTTTTGCTGGTGATGGTCGCATTCGAGTCCATCAGTGCAACTGAAAGGTAACGCTTACTTTCTACTGCTAAAGGTAGTAATGGCAGCAGCTGGTGCTACACTTACTAGGCTTGCTGCTGCTGCTGCTGCTACTACTGCTACTACTGCTACTACTGCTACTAAGACCACCACCACTACTGTACTATCACCACGACTTTATATATTTATTTAGTTTATTCAAGAAAATTGAGTTGGCAGACTGCAACATTTCTCATGAAGAAAGGAGAATATAAAATTTAATGGTCTAATGTCTAAACAAACATTTTCTGCAAAATTCTAGGCTGGAAACATGGGGAAAAGAGTTTTCACTGGTTACAATACAATACAATTCACTTTATTGCAACCAGAAAAAAAGAAAACAATAAAAGTATAAAACATGCATGCATTGGCTACAAAGGGGGGCCCAAAAGGGATGGACATCCCGCTGGGAAGGGTCACCCAAGTAAAAAAGTCCCAAGAAAAATTGATCAAGATAGCTGAAAAGAAAGAGACTAAAACAAATTAGGTGATGACAGATTGCAGAAAAGCTTATATTGTCAAGAGCATGTAGAGAAACAAACTTAACTAAGTACTTAACTAAAATCTTAACTACACATGGTCATGTGCACTTCAAGTAGCTTTAGTAGAGGAGAGTAGAAGAACACGAAGTTTCTTTTTAAATACCTGCAGACTACTCGATTGACGGATGTCAATTGGTATTGCGTTCCATACTTTAGTGCCATAAGATTTAATAGTAAAACGCCTAGTATTAGATTGAGCTTTGACAGGGCGAAAAGCAGATGAATTCCTAGTGAAATGTGAATGGATGTCCGAGGCGTGAGGGAGGTAACCTTGGAATACCGAAGGAAGGAGACCGTGAGATCCTTTATCTGGTCAATTTTCAGGAGATGGAGTTCATTAAAGGAAGGGCCAGTGTGTTCCAGTTTACGAATACCCGCAATTATAGGAACAGCCCTCTTCTGTAAGATTACAAGTTTATGAAGCCTGGATTCGTATGTCGATGCCCTATGGACTATAGAGGTAGAACAACATTTCAAAAGAGCAGGATTTTTTTACAATACAACTTTATTAAAATAAAATTCAAGAATCAGAACGATTTTGAAAGGTTGGTTATCCGACTTATGTAAACGAATTCTCAATATAGCCTACAATATTATTATCGCATGATCATTTTATCACGTTTCGGCTATTTAAAATTGCAGATTATTTAAGAAACTCTGGTACTAACAGTAGGTCCCTATCATTTAAATACATTATCGAAATTACTTGATACAAATTGTTTCCATCATTGTTAACATTCTTGCAAGTGGTTCACTCTCAGGCGAAACGGAAGCGAGTTAAGACATTCGTCTTGCTCTTAGGACGCCTGTCTCTGTCATAGAAGATATGTACTATCTCGCTCCTCTCTCTGTCGTAATGGAAGCTGTAATGAGAAAGGTTCTCGTCTTCAAAATGCAGCGGTACATAAGTTCCCAGGTGATTGAAATCAGAATCTAGCAGCTCGATTCCTTTGCATGGATCGATAATCATTATTGCATCGTTTTTATCTGCAAAACTGACGTAACTCATCTCCCCTGCTGTTGATTGATATTCACGTACAACGCTTCCATTCGTATCCATCTCCACTAAATACATGCAGTAATAGTAGGTGGAAACATACGACAGCACAACGTTTCCGTTTGATTTCTGAAGTAATCTCATGTAGTAGGCCGCATGGATAGCTGGAGGCAACGTTATTTCACGTTGCAGGAATCCATTCGCGTCATAGACGCTTATTGCAGCACGCTCCCGTGCACTGTGCTTCGAAAAGAGAAGTATATCACCGTTGGCTTGGACGTATAATGGAGAAATTGCCAGTTTTTGATCTGCCATAAACGGCGATATGTCAAATTGATGTTCGGCGACCTTCGTTACGCGTAAAATGGAAAGGCTTTGTTTGATATCAAGACAAACGTAGACACAGTTTGAAATGTTGCAGGCTGAGATGGAGCGAGCTGTTTGTGGCAACGGGATGATATCTTTCGCCTTTGCCATATTGTTGCGATCATACACTTTGAGAAAGCATTTCTTTATACTTATCACCTGTGTGTCCAGCACAAATATTTCATCGTTCATAGTAGAGATATGTGTGACTCGAGTTTCGATGGCCAGCTGGTCCAACATTTCCAAATGAATCGTTTCCTTGTCTGAAAAATAATATTAATCTGCTCTGTTTATTGCGCCACAGAAATAAAACGCTTTAAAACAGATAGGTCTACTCATAAGCTGTGAAAGATAATTGTCAAGACATAAGTAGGCCTATTTACGAATAATTATGAATTCACAGCCTCTCATAGTCACAGGACTTGTGTTAATTCTAGTCCGGAAAGTGACTGTACTGTAAATGCAACTTCAAACATCGAGAACCATGAGCATTTGACTTAAAGTTTAAGTGAACTTCAGGCAAAAGATATAAGCTTAAGTTAAGTTAGGTAAAGTTTGCACGCAGACTCGTAGAATACTCATAATTACTGTATCTGAGGGAGGGACGAAGTAGCCTATGAGTTCGCAAAGATTATTCAGAGCAAGAATAAGGATCTTGAAGCCACATATTTAAGTCACATATTAATTTTAAGTCCATAATTATGGCAGCCGAGTAGGGATCTTGAAGGGGTGCTACAAAAATTCTGCTCGATTGATTGATTGAAGTGCATGTGAGAATAAACTGCATTTATTGGCACAAATGAACGCCTGTATTATTTTCATCAACTAACCAAGAGTTCTGTGCAGTTTAGTTCGGAAGGAGTTAGTCGAAAGGATGTTGGTCCAGTGCGAACTGACGGATTTCAGCCTGCTAACAACCGCTTCAGCATTTTCTTTCCAGTAGCTTTTGACCAGATTCGTCCTTTTCACTTCTATAACAACGGCTTTAACCCATTAGTGCCCAAAGTGGTAAAACCCAACAAATTAAGTTGTTGTTTCAGTAAACTCAACAACTTGGTGCAGTAACATGGCTGATAACTTATTTATTGATTCGTGCTACATTATCAGTACTTTCCATACTGTCCGTTATAACGGACGTCGGGCACTAGCCTAGTGCTTAGGTTGCCATTGAGAATTAAGCCTTCTTCTTATTTCATACAATGCTTGGTGAATGTTTTTGATGATTTGCAATATCTATTTACTTCATTAGCTAATCATCTTCATTTACCTAATGTCAAGTGCAGTGCACCAGCTTATTTGCGAGCGTTTCATGTATTGTGATAGTGCTTGTGGTTCTAAGGATAAAGGTTTCCATCACATTTCTCAAGCCTTGCAATGGCAGTTTGTGCTTCCTGGTACAATCCAATGATTTTTACCATCGCATTGTACATCAGGCTTACAGTACTGCAGCAGCACATTGACCTTGGGTGGATGGTACGCCAAGCACTTGAGTACTGGATGGTACGCCATGACACTTGTGTACACTTACATCTGTTGCCTTGAGTCAAACTTCTGCTGCCTTAGTAAACTTTGTAAAAGATACCAAGCTATGTCACACAGTTAGACTGATTGGACATCACAATTTCCGTTGCCTGATTCATATCATGTTAGCATCGCGCCGATCTTACTTATCAAAACGCCCATGTTTTGATTGTAGAGCAGGGACATGGAAGTTTGAAAAACAGACATAGCTTTCTTCTGGCTATGTGACTATCCCTGCACACGACCCTCGTCCACCATCCTAAAAGTTCATGTACTGAAGACTAATAGGCCTGCTAGGGATTATGTTCTATACAGGGTTGGCGCATCCTGAACCAAGTGCAAAACAGGGAAAATCAGAAATGAGCCAAAGCCTACGTCGGGAGGGGATGGTCGGCCGGGGAGAGGACGGACAGGGATTGAGTCCGGTCTCCTCTCAAGGGGGGGGGAAGTTTCTTGCAACACAGCGATCACGCCAGCAAATAATCAGTATAGTGAGGCGTGATACTATATTTCTTTGCACCTGGCTGCTATGGGTTTCAAGGTAAATTGACCTGTGCACATGTTCCTCAAGTGCAGGCTCCTTCATTACATGCCCCACCGTACCCAAACTCATGTCAGAAGTGCAAAAGTCTACAATATTCATGTCAAAATGTGAGTCGCCAGTCTGAATTAAACTGCAGGCTGATGCTTACTTCATATTACAAGTAATGCAACGACGGCGGTAATTGCTGGAACAATGGCGCATAGAGACTTACTGTAGGAAACGTCATCTCTGGGCTAGTGCCCGACGTCCGTTATAACGGACGCTTACATTGCAATCAAAAATTCCTTTGGAAAACTTGCGGCAATTGGGATAATATTTTGTCAGGATATTGACCAATATGTCTACTACAAAACATATTTACACTTTCTCTAAATTCCTCCTCGTTCAATACCAAACATAAATATAATAGCTAAGGGTAGCGAGGATTTTAGACATGCTGCAATAGACACATTAGCACAAGCAATAAAATATTTCTAATCCCCACAATCCGGCAATCAAAATAGTGGAATCTATAGCCAATTGACCCACCAATTTAAAAAAATAGTGATGACTATATTATACAGTTAGCTCTAATTTTGGCAACGTGTTTTCTGAGCGTCCGTTATAACGGACGTCGGGCACTAATGGGTTAACGAGGAGACATTCATGTAGCTCCATCGGTAGATCTTGTAGCTACACGTAAATATAAACATAATCTCCCCGGTTATTAATTGTCAATCGAGATTAGAAACCGCAACCCGTTACAGCACAGACAAAATAAAAACAGACAGTCAATTATTATAGTCTACTTTTGCAAAAATGTTTTAAAATTATATACCGATTCCTACATTTGTTAGCCGATTGTCATTGATGCTATGCAAATGCTAGAACGTCAATCATCACAAGAATTTATATAGCGCCTTTTCGAGATTTTTGCTCAGAGGCGCTCCCAACCCAGGCCTAGCCCAAAAGGAAGAGTGCTATGAAGACGATAGAAAGAAGAGATTATGTTTATAATAAGCTTTTTTTATATTAAGTTTATATGAAGCTTTAAACAATACATATAGACCACAATTTCATTATCAACTTATTATTATCAAGCTGATAATGACAACTTATAATTATTAAATAATTATAAGCATTTGTGGGGCGCGGTGATGTAGTGGGTTTGTTCGTAATTTGCCTTGCAGCCGGAGGATTGCAGGTCTGACTCCACCTCAAGCCGCCACGTGGGGACCTTTAGCCGTGGTTGGGTCGGGAGCGCTTCTGAGTAGCTACTCTTGAATACGCGCTATATAAATGTCTGAAATGAATGAATAAATGGAAGTCCTTTATTCGCAATTGCTTGGGCGCTTCGGCGTGAAACTCTGATGCGGTGTCCGTGCTGTAGTCGGGAGCGCATCTTCAGAATTTCTAATGATTGTCTTCTTTAGGTTTAATTTATTTTACCTGCTGATTAGTCCCTACGACCCTGTCACGACCTGCTGAAATTTTTATAGCTGTTCACATTGACAAAGTGTTAAACTCTGTGAAGGACGCATGCACACATAATTATAATATCTTACCCTCTTATTCTAAGTAGCCTACTGAAAAAGGTACCTGGATCGAGAAAAGGCACAGACTACAATCCACACACTGCAATTATTCATTCACAAAGTTTTAATTTAGATCTAAAGAAGATTGTAGTTTAAATTGTATTTTCACTGCACGTTGCCTACCGTTGTGTCGCTCAGTGGCTCCAGCTTCACCCGTTTAGCATTGCTCCCCTGTTGAAAGGCTGGTACACAAAAAAGAAATAAACATAACCATAATCAAACTAGATTAATTAATCAATAAACATGGAGAATTTTATATTATGAGGCTATTTTAATATGACCGCGTGAAGATGTGTTCGTCATCTGTGTAGGCCTAATTTTGTGGGCATAAGTATAGTATCGGGGACAGACGTGTCGGTTATAGGGTTCAGATTAGGCGTCGTGAGGGTGGGTTAGGGTTAGGATTAAGATTAGAGTCGTCATTCGAACCCCGATACTATAGTTTTGCCCTTTTGTGTTTCTGAGACCTACTGTTCTGTTTTAGGCATAATTGCAATATCGGGGGACCGTGAGTGTAGGTCAGGGTCAGGTTAGGCGTCGTGATGATCCGTTAGGTTCAGGGTTAGTTTATGATTATAGTCATTAGTGTCGGTTATCGCTCAGGTTAGGGTTGAACACCCCCCCCCCAATGAACTAATGCAAAAATGAAATAACGCATTTACTAGCACATGATGTAAGAACTACAGTGTGTAATGTACAGTGTGAACTGCAATTAAGACCGGTTTTGTCCTTAAAAAAGATTTCACAAATGCACACGCTAAATGTATAATTTGAAATATCCCCAACAAAGCAAGCATTTGAGTTGAAGACTTCTTTGCATAGACTTACGATCTGAGTCATCTTCATTCGTGTGCTTTTTATTGCACCTGGATCCAGATGTCTCTCGTTCCTTGGACATCGTGTAGGCGACGGCGGCCTATGGACAGTACGTCCGTCCGTCGGCAGACTAAGACTATGGCCAGATATTTAATGAATTTGTTAACAGTAAAAATCCTTAAAGTGTTGAAAAGGATAATGGCGTCTTGGAACTGTGCATTGTGACGTCACGTCACACAATGGCTCATAATTTTTAGACTTGCTTCCGTCGCTGCTCCTCCAAACCAGCATGTTATACCCTGATTGCATTGT
>OX243826.1:24882079-25077079 GCA_945859605.1 Lumbricus rubellus | reverse complement strand
CATTTCTATATCGTCTGCAGACTGCAGTACTGTTGTTGACTGATAAAGTGCCTTTCAGGTTTTCGTGTAGTTTAACAAAAGCCTAGGGCCTATATCATAGGGCTGCTACAGTAGTGTATACATAGGCCCATCAATAATAGATGGTCTTTTATATCATAGGGCTGCTACAGTAGTGTATACATAGGCCCATCAATAATAGATGGTCTTTTATTGTTAGGTTCTATAAAAAAAAGTGTATTGCTTATTATCTATGCTTAGGCTATTTAATTTTAATACTGTATGATATTGTGTGCTGATTTGCGAATTCTTTGGCGAATCTTGGTAAAATAATTAAATGTGTAAGAACTTATCGGTAGGCTACGTAGAATTTAAAATGACGATGATTAGCGTTGTCGTCCCTCCCCCTTTGTCCAGGCTTCAGACTGGCACTATTCTAGTACAAACATGGCAGAATTATTCTGTCTAATAAAACAATGTTAACTTTAAATTAAATAAAAATCAGGATGTCCGTGACATACATGTAGCTTGCGCCATTGAAGAGAGCCATGATTGAATAATTTGTTTTGCAGTGCCGTGTAGTGCCGATGTAAACTGCTATCCTGGTTCGTGTGTCGGCGGTAGCTGCAACTGTCCCGCGGGATTCTCAGGGCCAAACTGCCAAACTAGTAAGTACAGATAACACTGCCACCTTGTCACCTTGTGCTGTCAGTTCGTTGAACTCTAGCGATCGTCATGGCCAGCCTTCAGTTTTGGCTTTCTTCATGACGATTTTCTTGGCATATTGACAGGGGTGGTTTGCCATTGCCTTCCCCTGGTTTTTGCCTGCCGTGCCCGTTCGTTCACTTTCCCATTACAGGAAAGTTACTAACGGTCTGCACCACTTGAAGGTGGGCACGGAGGACTTTGGTTCAACAGCCCAGGTCGGTTCCGAGTCTACGATCAAAAGATGCGTCGGTCAGGTCTCCTCCCTGTTTTACTTTAGCAAGCTAAAGCGGCTGAAGAACCTTAGCAGACCTAACACTATACACCTCAACTAAACATTTTAAAAGACCACGTCTGTAAAAATTAATGTTGGAGAGAATGAACCTCAGAACCTTAGTCCTTCCCGTGCAGCTCTGCACATCGGACAACGCAGCTTCTCCACTCCACTCTATCCATCTCCATCGGAGAGAATGACACTGAAAGAAATGGCGGCCCAGCTATTTTTCAATGTCAGCAGGTCGCGCAAGGGTCATGTGGTTTTTCCGGCCCGGTCGGATAAATGAAACGAAGAGAAAATATCAAATTTCAAACAATTTTTGGCAGGTCATAATAAAAATAATTATATCTTTAGCGCTTATTAAAATGCTGTATATATTTTTGGAAAAGAGAGGGAGACGTGAGTCGATGGTAAGATGGGAGGGTGCTTAGGGTCATGGAGAATACTATGGCACGCAGGGTGCGGGCTCCCGGCTCGCTTCCAGCGACCCTCCCCTAAAAGCCAACTCGAATGTCTGGTAGGCAGATGGCGTTGGTAACCAGGTAAACTGAGCAGCAGGATGTCATGGGAGCCTTGCATAGCTGCCGATTGCTAAATTGGACTTCTTTAATAGCATGTGATCATCCGCTCATTAGGCTACTGATTGTAATCATGCTGCGTTTTGTCAGTTTCAGATTAAACGAAGATTAGGCCTATTACGATTATTTACTATTAATTTAGGTCAACTACTATTGATTATTATTAATAATGATGCTTTTTCGGTTGTAATAATAAATTGACCTCTGCCACCACAGGATAGCAATCAAATGAATAGTTGTTTATTTAAACAGTCGACAAAACACCCGACATCAGTGCCTGCAAGATCCAGCTCTACGACAGTTCGCAGGCTCTTTTCAAGGAAGTCGCATGCGAGCCAGCCATGACCGAGCCACAGACAACGACATGGATAAGTACAAGAACACCTGGACAAGTACAAGCCAAGTGGACATCGAATTACGTCCAGCCTTTCTCCTTACCCGATCAAAGATACGCACCGCATGTTCTGAATTCACCTGTTCCGATTGGTGTGAGCGATACTGGTTTCTCGGTTTCGGTCCAGGGAACACCTCCAAGTACGTGCAATTGATTATGCAAGTATGTGCACTGTTATAGCGCCCCTTCAAGATATCTAGGCCTACTCAGAAACGCTCAGAAACGCTCCCGACTACAGCGCGGACACTGAATCGGAGTTTCACGCCGAAGCGCTGAGAAATTGCGAGTGAAAGACTTGCTCAAGGTCCCTACACGGCGGCTTTAGGTGGATTCAAACCCGCAACTCTCCGGCTGCAAGGCAACGAGCATAGCCACTACACCACCGCGGCTCACGAATTGATTGGCAAAATCTCTCTATTTTTTATATATTAATACAGCAATTTGAAGTAGCGCCCCTGCAAAGTTGGCTACTCAGGAGCGCTCCCAGTTCAACGATGGTCGAATAGAACAGACTTAGGAAGACATCGCTGGTGCTGAATGAGCGCAGCATGGCCATTGACTTAGTCCCACAGGGACATCACGTGTTGCCCTCATGCGGGGACCGCCGGGCACATAAAATAACTTTAAATAAGTCAAGTAGTAAACAGCTAAGTTCATGGGGACATTAAACAGGTTATTCCCATGCTAAATTTATGGCCTCTATAGTTATCTCGCTACAATGTAACATCAGATTTGTCATAGCCTATTTGGTCTATATTATGCTCATGACATATGATTTAGACCAGGGGTGTCGAACCTTTTTAGTGGCGGGCCAGTGTGAACATCTTCTAACAAGTGGCGGGCCAGTGTGGACATCTTCTAACAAGACTTAGTAGCGGGCCAGGGTTTCGAAGCTCCTGTAGCAATGTGTCTTTTGTTTCTATCAATCCATTTATAAAACGGAGTCATACTCTAACAAGATAGGCCTACTATATAGGTTTACATAATATTATAATAATAAATCATGAAGATTTGCTAGATATTTGGCGCTGACTGTAAAATATAAAAAATTTGAACTTTTATCCACTAATTTTGTAATTTTTAGGGAAGGCTCCGCGGGCCAGAGAAAAATTATCGGCGGGCCAGACACCTCTGACACCCCTGATTTAGACCGTTGGCTATTATAGACCAACTTAGGCTTAGACAGCTAAGTAAGCGTGTGCAAAAATAAAAATAATAGATTTGTTGATTACAGGCGTACCCAAAAAATTAAAATTTTTATTATTATAATCTCAGACTTTTCTTTGTGATTCCTTTAGCATTTGAAAGAATTGAACCGTTCAAAAGTAATAATTGTCAGCATAAATCAGCGTCTTATAACATTAAGTCAAAGGTGTGATAGGCTACACGCCTGTAGGCCTATCTGCTTACACGAACCATTCTCACACAGACACTCGCATACACTTACACGCACGCACAAGCATGCATGCACGCAAAATACCCCAATTTTCCACCGACGTTTTTGCACATGTTTTAGTTTTTCAATAAATTATTCTTAACTTCAGGTGTAAGTTCAAATACTCAGTGTTCCGCAGCCAGTTCAGATAGTCCCAAGGACACCGTCAACTGCGACGTTCCAAAGCAATGGTCCGATTATGGAATCACACCAGTCCACAATCAAACGTTAGCAACTATATTTCATTCATTTTTAATCGTAATTTCGATAGTGAACTCCATATAATCTTGAATGCTAGTCGTCAGTCTCAACGTTTAGTTTCTACACTGTTGGATAATACAGGGTGTCCAGAAAGTTCGTGAACGATTTTGCTAGCTTGTTACAAAAAATATACACAACAAAAATCAATAATTTTTTTACCATTTAATAGGCAATAGTGTTGCCTTTGCTGGCTATAACAGCTTTCATTCGTCTGGGTAAAGATTCGATGAGGTTGTACAAAGTTTCAACCTATATCGAATTCCATGCTTTTCGCAAACGACGTTTTAGCTGAGCAGGAGTATTTGGTTCAGGATCTTTGTAGACCCTGCCTGAGAGTATACTCCAGAGATTTTCAATCGGCGAGAGATCAGGAGAGTTTGGAGACCAGTTTTCAATGTAGTTAGAAATATTTTCGTTCAGCCATGCTCGCGAAACAGCAGATGTATGTGCTCGCGAATAACAACCGTTTGTTCCTCTGAGCGTCTGTTAGCAATGGCGCCTTTCTGCGTTTCCAACTTCTCCACTTTAACTCCCCTTTCATGTAATTTCTGATTGTTTCTTTGTTGTCCTTAAGTCCACCTGTTTTGAGAGATTTTTCTATCTGTCTCAATCCAGTTCCTCGTCTGTATTTTGCCTTTTTGATTATTTTAATAGCAGCCTGTGTCAAAATCTTTGGTCGACCGCATCGTGTATGATCGCCTAACTCGCCTTGCTTGCTTCCTTCAACCCAATTTGCTACCCAACCTTTCGATCATCCTAATTTATCGTCAATAACGGAATATGAATATCCTTCTTCATCAAGAATAGCAGCTTTCAAGCGTAACTGAACGTCTGCTATTTTCCCCATTTTTCCCCAAGTTTGTTTACGAAAAACAATCGCGAACTGCATAAAATTCGCTAAAATAGCCCTTCCGCATAAATTGATGACGTCATTTCCTCGTTGCAAAAAACTAACACTTTTTACACTTTTTGGTTTCGGGACATAAAGCTCTTTCAAACGATATAAGCATTAGGCCTATTAATGTTTGTTGCAAAACTTTTCTGCTATCTGCAAGCGAAATCGTTCACGAACTTATTGGACACCCTATAGTTATCTTCGTTGTTACTTATAATAACGAATGACATTCATGCATTAATTCATAATGTATAAAATTTTTAATAATTTTAAAACTAGACCAGATAAGAAATTTCCAGATAGGAGAATTTATGTACCGGTTTAACAGAAACCTCCTGCCATCCATATACAAAAATTATTTTCTGCCCTCATCACAGGTTCATTCTCATTTTACAATATAGGCATACTCTTTCTCGTATCGCCGTACTTATGCTCGCACTAACACGCGCCGTTTTTCTATTAAATCTTGTGAGATCACCACTTGGGGAAAAATTCCAATGGAAATACGATTGTGCCCTAGTGTTTGGGCTTTTAAGAAGAAATTTAGTGCCTTTCTAATAGTAGATACCTAATAAAGGTAGAGTAGGCTACTGTTCGCTCATTGTATGCATTGCAGTATAATTATAGATCTCTGTTCGGTAGTTAAGTTTTTGTTCTTTTTTTCTTAATTGCTTATGACTCAATAGCGTTGAGCTTTTCAGTTTACATTTATTTCGTTGTGTTAGTGTAGGTTGCTTGATTGTGTTTCTTTCAGTTTTGTTAATTACTGGGTTGAATTTTTTGCAAGATTTCGCCTTGGCCACCTCACATCGTCAACTCAATATATCAGTTGGTGTCCCTAGATAGCGGGATTATTTTATCCCTTTAAGGCCTCCCTTTTTGTAACCAATGTTTAAGATGTGTAAGCTTGTCATGTATACTTGGTTGCAAATAAAAATATTTGATTGATTGATTTGATTGATTGATCATGATACAATTCTTTAGTCATCATATAGGCCTATTTCTATAATCATGATCCAATTCTATAATCATGATCCTGTAAAAGGAACCAGTTGTGAGCAACGACTGTATGATTTACTTGCGCAGTATTAGAGTGGACGTCTTTTCGAAACTCGGTGGACATAAGGATGGAGCAAATTCCCTGACTATCACAGGAAGCAGCTTTCAAAAGCAATACTTCACTGGAGCGCAGCTCACGCGAAGTGCACTCATCAAATTCGACCTTGTTCCTCCAGTTCACTGTCTTAGCAATCCAAACAACGATTGCAGACTCTTTGCAATTTACTTGGAACAGGACATCACAACAGTAAGTCACCTACGTTATACCTCGCTCGAAGTTTACTTTCACTCTTAACGACTTAACACTTTGACCGTATGAATGTAGGCTACTAAACGCAACTGGAAACAAAAAGTAGCAGGTTGTAAAAGTGCTAAATAGCCTAGCAGGAATGGCAGCATTTTCTGTACAAAGTTCCTGCAAAAGTTGCCATTGCCATCGCAGGGTGCATTAACTGTATGCTTATCGAAGTTCCTATTTGTTTGCTTGTAAAATAGAAACTAATGTTTAGATTCCATGGAATCTCGCCGGTTCTGAGATCGGCACCCTGGATTTGAGATCCGATAGGCTACATGAACAATGAGATCCGCTATTAAAACGAGCAGGCCTAATACTGCCACCTATAATTAAATACCGAACTTTTGCCGCAATTACCGACGACGTGTTTTTGTTTCATACATTTTATGTTTTATCCGATTAGGGAATAGTAAATATATAGGTATAGGTAATTGACTAAGTTTGTCGAATAGGCTCACTGGCTCAGACTTTAGAATTGTAAAATATTGGATATCTTCCATCTTTAAGCAGGCAGTTTAACTACTGGAGCAACTAAGATAAGATAAGATAAGAATATTCTTTAATATACCAATTGCTATCCGCATTTTGGTGTACAGACATGATCTAATAAACAAACTTGCATAATTTCTATAACCAATCAAAATCAAAATGTTTTCAAATAGCACAAAATCCTAGGTCCAAAATCCAATGTAAATTTTTCTTTAAAATAAAAAATTGTGTTCATTAAACTGTTATCATTTAGAATCCAACGATCGAAGCGAAGTTCTACAACTGGACGGATGATGGATCGGGGATCTTTATTTTCCACGTCGAGGTGTTCTTCATGCAACCTGGTGCAGACAATCTTCTCGTGAACAGTGGAGAAGCTCTTACGAAAAAGAACATCACCCCATCTTCAAATAACTTCATCTACGCATGTACAGCATCTGGAGTCTACTCAATCGAGCTGACTGTTCAAGATCAGGCTGGCAACTCCGCGAAAGCCAGAAAACTATTCATATTTAACAAGGACTCGATGCTGAAAACCGATTCCAACAAACCAGTGTATATCAAGGAGGCTAATCCAGATAGCGGCTACAAATACATAACTAAGTTCGACGATCCGCAGAACGGGGGAAACATTCCACTGAATTTAGTGTGGACCGGACATTTCTCAAGCAACGCGAAGTTTGACAGCTCTTGGGGATTTGCAGCCCAGCCGTGGAGCGCCCAAAACGCTATCGACGACAGCTATAAGGAGAGATATGGCCGTCGTTCGATATCCAGCATCGACAACATGCCAGGTGGAATTATATCCTACGGAGTGGCGTATATTGTTGACGATAAAAACGGAGGAAGAGGATTCGTCCCACAGAACTGGACTTATCTCAACGCAACCAAAGAAACGTATCCACTTCCCATAGCCAGTCTCAAAGATGGAAGTACCATCGTGGCTTGGATACAGTGTACCGATGTCTCTGGAGGAAGTATAACGGAGCAGATCGTGATTGGCGTTGATAGAACGCCACCTAGTGTTCAGGAAGGAACGTTTAAAGCCAACGAAGTCGATGAAACAACATCGAGGTAAATAATCTGGAAGGTTCTTCCACTACTAAAGTACTTAGTATAGGCCCACTACTACAATTCTGAATGAAACTTCTTTCAAATGTTTTTTTTGGTACATTATCGAAACTACATTCAGCATTGATATTGAGAAGTCTTGCAAGATCCCCAAAATAATGACTTTTTAGTCGATTTTATTTTTAGATTATTTAGGCTATTTACTCGTATGTACTTATGACATTTTTGACCATGACACGTTGTCAGATGACACTTTTTCATTATGCCATTTTGTACCTGCCTGCCATCTTGTCCCATGGATGAAATTTTGTCGCAACTAGGCCTATCTTGAAGACCATAACAAAACTGTTTTGGCGTGTGGCCTAAACTTGTGCAGACTCTATTATCAATACTGGACATCAGATTCTGTCTACGATTCTGTTTTAGGATGTCTATTAATACCTTTGACACCGCGAGTGGAATTCGTCAGATTTCTTTTGGCATTTACGATTCGAAGATAAAGAATCTGGTTTATTCTGGATCATCCGGTCCCCAGAAAAGAGATCCGTCAACAGGTCCAGGCCGGAGAAAGAAAAGGGTTCGTTAAACAGACCTATTTCTATTGATAGGATCTGTATTAATGCTATTGATAGGATATATTGATGCTATTGATAGGATATATTAATGGCATTGATAGGATATGTTGATGGTATTGAACCCACAATCATTAAGTTTGATAGCTGGAAGTTTCAATTTTATAAGTTTTTCTACAGGTAATTTTATAAGTTATGTTATGCGGAAAAGCATGTCAGACAGCCACAAGATGCATGATGTTAGTATAAACTATTATTACATATTGAAAGATTATAATTATTATATGGCACGTTTGTAGGACGGGTGATTTGAGCCATTGCGAAGTGGGGCGTGGTGGTTTAGAGTTATGCTCGGTGCCTTGGAGCCGAAGGGTTGTGGGTTTGAATTCGCCTCAAGCCGGCGCGTAGAGACCCTGAGCTCAAGTCCTTCGCTCTCGATTGCTCATGCGCTTCAGCGTGAAACCCCGATTCAGCGTCCGCGATATAGAAATAACGAAGAGCTCTGAAAAATGTTATCATAATACATTGTCCTTACTTGGCCTATTACATGTACATTGTTTAGCTCCTTATGCGCTTTGCAGATAGTTCCACCATGTAAAGTGAACGACACGACTTGCTACTGCATTCCATCTGGTGATTGCTACAACTACATTCAGACGGTTGACATCGATAACTGTTGGCTGGATCGACTTCCAGGTCATTCGTTCGAAATCAGATTCACAGTCACCAACGGAGCCAATCTGACATCTTCCGAACAAAAGACAGATGTAAGTATAACTGTGTGCATCTACCGGACTCACAGACGGCTGTTGGTGAAAATGGGATTTATGAAGTCCAATCAATCAATGAATCAATCAATCAATGAATCAATCAATCAGTCAGTCAGTCAATCAATCATTTAATCAATCATTCAATCAATCAATCAATCATTCAATCAATCATTCAACCAATCAATCAATCATTATTGACTGCCAGAATAGTAATACAAGCACGCAGTTTACAAAATTAGTGTTCAGGTTGTCAATGGATAAAACCCAAATGAACATTGTTTTGGTTTCGATAACCGGGTTTCCTTATTTACATCATTGATGATCAGCATTTGATAATATACTTTCATAAGTCTGTTAGTCAAAATAAAGTGTCAACAGCTGATTTTATGTGTTTTGTCCCTTTGTGTGTCGTCTAATTTAAAGATTAGGCTAATTTTGTCTTAAGCCGGACCTATCAGTCTAAGCATCATTATGATCCATGGTTCTTTTTGACTGTCTTGGCCGGAAAGATGAACATAAAAAATTATATCGTTTGCAATAGTTTACCTCAGTCATCCCAGTCATCCATTTAGATTTCTTAGTTTAAGGCTGATAGGATGTAAAAAATATGTCTTATATTGCTATGGATAGGCTTAGAATTAGAGAATATGAGATGAAATAATATTATTGGTCGGCCCAAACGTTTGCTTAGGCCTAGGTCTTCTTGTCCTTCGGTCACATCTATAACGCGTGCATACATAGCCTATATATAGTATTGTACAGTGCTCTGTATTGTGCATGTAATATTTAGTCTGTAAGCTTATCTGTAACAGAAAATTGGTTGCAATGTATAATCTGTGTTCTACACCTCTGTTTGGTGTTGTTTTTCCAGCTTGGTGAACTAACTCTTGAGTGTCGCCGTGAGTAGAGCCTTATCAATTAATCAATCAATCAATCAATCAATCAATGGATTGATCGATCAATCAATCAATCGATCAATCAATCAGAATTTATATAGCTCTCCCTTCATGGTCCCTTTCAGATGCTTTCATTAATCACCAAAAAACAGAGGCCTAAGGTTATGCCGATACAGCGAATTGTCAGCTAAGAATTGTTGTACTATAAGCTTAGTCTTGTTATTACTAGTTATAGGCCTATATGTTGCAGCGAGGAATAGCCGCGGTGTAGGCTACAGCAAATGCATCAATATAACTAACACAAAATAATACTATAATATTATGTACATGTACTTTGAACAGGCGGTATAGAACGAAACTGAAGATCATTTTAAAAATCAAATGGTGTCTTTTATTGATTGTACAGAGTAGGCTGCTAGCCTGCTACAATGTAGTCAATAGATGGTATTTTTGATTGTAGGCTAACTCTTGACAAAATCGATTTCACGACACGAAATGAGGATTAGAGTTATATCGGCTGTTTATATATGCTTGTGTGTGTCCGTGCGTGTGTTTGCGTGTGTTTGCGTGTGTGTACGTGTACGTTTGATATTATTTATGTGCGTGAACTTGTGCGCGCTCGTGTGTATGCTTCCATACGTGCAGTGCGCGTGTTCATTATAGTTTCTATGTCTTACTTTTGTAGGATACCAACCACCGATTGCTGGTATTGTAATAGGTAAGTGTAAAAGTAGAGGCATCTAGGCCTACTATTATGCTGCAACATTCTGGAATATTTCCTATAATAATCTGCATTTAAAAATATCGTATTGCATAATTATTGTAAGCGCCAGAGTAATTTCATTCACAAATGTTTAGTGTGGGCGTTCTGACAATTGCAGTAGCTGCCGCGTTACATATTATTCAGCATAAAAGATATATAGCCTACTAGCCTACTATGCAGCTGTATATACATACCTAACATGTAGTGTAACTGTGGGTGAACAAACGACTCCAGGATGAACCAGACGTAGGCCTAGGCTGTATAGGTCACGGTAGGCTGGATGTTAAGAATTTAATGAAGTACCAGTAGGCTAGGCCACTACTACGTCTAATACTGATCTCCGACTTTGGTGTGCAGACTGACGCCTTGGTGAGTTTAGTGTAAGGCGCCATATAAACGTTCCTATACATACCCATACATACTGGCGTGTATACACGACAAGCTCTTCACACGTTTCACAGGTTTCTCAATCACTGAACTCATTTTTTTATTTTATAGGATGCATTCTGGGATTTCTGGTGTTGGTTGCACTGATCATCGTCATCGTGCTACTGGTCAGAGTCTACGTCTTCAAGAAACCAATGCCACATCGAATAACCAGTGCACAGCAGACGATTCGAAACAAGTTTTCAAGACCACAACTCGATGAGAACATCGCCTACACATCTGCAGATGACCTTCACCCAAACAATAACCAACAGGTTTGTTTTATACACTGGATTGTTTCCTGAAAATCTGTTTTTAACCTCTACATCGGCATATAAACATAAAGACAGAACAAAGCCCATTTTAAAATATCTCTACCCAGCCAACTCCGCAACTGGTTGCACTCTGCCAGTGCATGTCCCAAGCCTGGAAAAAGCAGGATGGCGTCGCTAATGATCTTTGTTACCACGCAGTAACGTTAAACTGCAACAACTACTCTACCCGGCATAATTCAATATAAAAATATTCGTTTAATAATTCAAATTGACCACGCAGTGTAATTTTCTTACATTACTGATTATTTATTTGTTTAATCGGTTCGATATTTATTCCATTGAAACGGGCTGGGGAAACGTCAGAAACCTAAGATAGGCTCAAATGGACAACCATTTTGTTTAAACCACTTAGGCTAATTTTGTTCAATGTTTCATTGTTTGTAAATGCGGAGGCCGAACTTTAAAAAAGAAGATCGAACCTCAATCGATTTTAAATAGGGAAAATAGAAAGTCTTGTTGAATTAGCACACTTTCAACATAGAAATGTTTGACATAGGCCTACTCTTACTCTTTCGAATGTAGGTAGCGGCGAAACCAAACAAATGGAAGCCTGCGCCGAATGCATCAAAGGCGGAGGAGACGTATGTGTACAGTTCAAGAGATGGATATGACAACAATAGGTTCAGTTCAGCTGCTGAGGCTGACTCATCCGCAGATGCGCTGATCATTCTAAGCAAACAGCTGAGGTTTGGAGAGAAGATCTCAGAGGGTCGATTTGCGGCAATCAAAAAAGCACAGTTGACGCAGGGAAATGAAACAATCTCTGTGGCCACAAAGGGACTGAAGCGTGAGTCATTTGGTGTTTCTTGAACGCGATTCTGCTTGGGCAGGGTTTAAAGTGGGTAGGAACTGCTCACCCTAACCACTTTAACCACTATATTTGGATTATATTAATTAATAATTATTATTCAATACAAGTGGATAAGGTTTATGTCAGGAACCGTCCATAAGTGACGTCACGCACCTAGGGATTTTGTGTTGACGCGAGAGGGAAGCGTCGACCAAAAATCGCCCTAAATTGATTGACGTCATTTTTGGACGGTCCTTTGGTCATAGATGGCTCGACTAGTCGACTAGTCATGCGGCATCTATTAATGAACGTGATTGTTTAGTGATGTTGCCGTTGAGAGTGAGCCGTATTTCAGTCTGAGGTCAATATAATAGTTATGATAAAATAGGTGATTTATGGTTAGGACATCGTGTATAGACTTATCTCAACATCAGATGGACTGAGTTCGAGTCTTTTTCTCTAATAGTTTATTAATTAATTATGATATTTTGGTAGAATCATCCATAATGTTAGGTTTCTTTGATTGCAGAATGAACTACCTCTTTAACTATCTGTTTAAATGGACGCCCATTTTAAAAGGAAATCTTTAAAAATAGTTTAACTTGCCAATCCATTGATTCATTCGAGCACTTATTTAGTGCCTCTGCGGCTCCGTACTCTGGCTAAATGTTTGAGGTCTATCACACCGAGTTCTTAGTTGAAAGTATAATGCAGATGAATTGGGTGTAAGTCTTCAAAACTTGTACAAACTATAAGCCTACAGGGTGGCTCAAAAAAAATACCCCACCGGATAAAATGCGATATCTTCGCAACCCATTGACATTTTTCTACGAAAATTTTCGAATTTGTAGGGGAATGAATTTCCAACAATCCCTGAAAGTTTCATTTTAAAATTTTCATGTTTGCAAAAGTTACAGCTGTTTAAACTTTCAATTTCGTTTTTTCAAATATCCGCGGAAAAGTTAACGTCACTTGTAGATTTCCATGTCAAATGATATCACTTTCACCACGACCGCAGAAATTTGTTTTACAGTTTATTGTAAAGTATGATGGGAGTGTCCACTCCCTGCTTTAACTCGAGATCAAATTATTTTTGTGAAGCTCAGTATGGCCTTGTTGATCGAGTCCTACGGCAACTGATCCCACACTAGCAGCAAGACTTCCTTCAGCTAGCCAATTAATGTTCTCCAACTTGGGATGAAATGTCTTGCATCGTTCCAGCATAGCTTCCCAGTCGTAATAAACAAAAGGGTTATTAAGGTCTGGCGAGTTTGATGGTCATTCACCCGTTCCAATAAATTTACTGCAGTTGATGGCAATAAGATAGCATCATCATAATCAACCCTGCCGTGCGAGCAAGCAGGCCCAACGTCCTGCTGGAAAATAAAACCAAATGTTAGAACACGCCTTCAGTGTTCAATGAGTCTGGGTAACAGAGCTCAACGGTAAGTTTGACATTTAGCCTACTGAATGGGATGAAGTGCAGTCTTTCCTTTCAGCCGTCACACACGCCAGCAGATTTGACGCCGAAACCATGATGTGCTTTGCAAACTTTACCTTTGCAACTACCAAGCGAATTTCGTGAACATCGCGCTTTTTTCCATCAGAACAAACGACCACTGTCTTCCTGTCTCTTTTCGACATCTGACTTTTGATACATAATCACGTCTACAGATAGCCTTCAATGTGCTCAGGCTCCACTTTTCACTGGGTATTTTGCTATGATCTTGCAATACCCCAGTCTCTGATCGCGCAACGCCTGAGTTCCCACTTTATCATCTGCAGAAACTTTGCCCATGACGTTCAGTACGGATTCACAAATTGAGCTCTTAATATATAAAATATCACCAAATACTACCAGATTGCTACATAAACAGCTTATTTACAGCTCTTAGAGAGGTCATATGACATCATCATCACTTTATGTGTTGAAATTTGCAAAAAATCTTAAAGAAATCGCATGTATTTTAACGTGATTCTGCGGAAATTCGAAAAAATTAAAAACTATTTTTGCACAGCTGTAACTTCTAAAGTAATACAGATTCATTATTGAGATTTTCAGGGATTGTTTCAAATTCTTTCCTCTATAAATCCTGCTATTTTCATAGAATAATCTCGATTGGTTGCGGAGATATTGCATTTTTAATGCTGGGGTATTTTTTTTTGAGCCACCCTGTACATGTATGTCTGCTACTTTGCATTATCTCGGTTAGTAGACCTAGTCTATAATCTGCGGAATATGGGTAATAGGCCTAACAGATTTTCTTTGCGTTTAAGGATGCGCTTGAAATTCAATAATTTTGCGCAGTTTTTCAAAATTTATACTTACGAATTCAACAGATAGATGATAATAATGATTAGGCCTATAATTAGCATGCGTTTTCCTTTTTTTTTTCCTGTGCAGGTGGATATAGCGATGCCGATGCCGACCTGATGAACAATAAAATCGGATATCAAAGCAGAATTCCTTCTCATGTCAATGTCGTGAAGTTTCTTGGACAACTAGAAGACGCAAGCGAAACTGGTTGGTACTTTTTACCGAGAAAATTCGTCTGCATGACCTGCAATAACGAAAATAGAAAATCCAAAATAGAAATATCCAAGCATAGTAGCACATTACCTAATTTCTGAATTTTCCGGAAAATGCAGCGCAAAGGGTATACATAGAGAATAAATAAAATATTCCTCTTTCATTGTAGTTGTACAGTATAGCCTACCATTATACGAGAGCTGTGTATTGTTTTGCATACTTGATATTAAAACGCAAAGAAATTATTAGCAGCTATTCTAACTAGAGTTACTAGACATTTCTAAGAGCCTCTTTAAATACTCACCCATAGGTGGAACTACACGCAGGTCCTTATAGCCTACGCTTATTTGACTCTAAACCATACAAAAAACGTTAACTTAATTGGTAGGCCTAATCAAATAACTGTCGTATTTTCTAAATTTATTTATTGTAAAATGTTGCTTGTCTGCTTAGGTCCGATGATGGTGCTGGAGTACTGTGAGATGCCTCTAAAGGATTGGCTGAGTAAAGTTGGAAAGATTAATAGCGATGTGTTGGAAGACATGTCGATATTCACCATGAACATCGCTAACGGCGTGAAACATCTGCACGAAAACCAGGTAAGACCTCAAGCCTTTCCGATGCCACATACATGTATTTTCCACAAATATCTAGCAAATGCGGCTTATTATGATACTAGAAGCTGCACGGATCCTAAAACCCTATCGACTATGTCTGTCTTTCTGCTCACTCCATGTGGTCCCAAAATGGAGCCCACCAGAACCAATATTAGATGACAAAATGAGCATAATTATTATAGACGCGTGGTCAAGATATAAAAGCGCCGTTGCACAAAAAAACAACAGGCAAAAAGCTGTAGGTGTAGCCTACATTAACACAACTGATGTGTATCGTTGGTACTTATGGTTGAGTTTATTAGTATTTGTTTTTAAAGTAACATTCTTGGAATAAAGTTCATGAAGTTTTTTTTGGGGAGGGTGAAATTGTGAGGACCTTACCGAAAGTTATGTTATAATGGATCTCGCTGCAGTGGGACGGGGTTACGGAGGACTTGCTGCATAGAAGCGTTTAGTCTGGTGTTTGAATAATTATTGTTGTGTGTTCAGGTGATACATCGTCGTCTTGGAGCGAGAAACGTACTGCTGAAGCAACACCACAGTGGACTCATAGCAAAGCTGATTGGATTTGGACCAAACAGAGAAGACAGAGATGGAGAACAGGTTAGACTGAAATAGTCATAAGTTACAGTGTATAAAGTAATAAAGTTATTAAAGTAAGCCTATTGTGGGGCGCGTTGGTGTAGTGGTGGCGTCGGTGCCTTGAAGCCGAAGGGTTCCAGGTTCGAATACACCTCAAGTGGCCGCGTAGGGACCTTGAGCAAGTCCTTCACTCGCAATTGCTCGGGCGCTTCGGCGTGAAACGCCTACATGTAGGCCTATGCAGTGTCCGTGCAGTAGTCGGTTCGGAGCGCTTCTGGGTAGTAGGCTTGAAGTGACGCTATGGAAATGGAGAAATAAATAATAAGTGGTTTTTCGCGTTACATGCCTACCTATCAGTCGCACTCTCATAAGTGCGACTAATAGTTCTTCGATAGCCTATGTTATGCCCAGTCCAAAAATTTGGATTTTTAATATCTGCTTTATAGACCTAGGCCTACACTTAATTTCTTTTGACTGGCTGAATAACTTTCATGACCTTGGTGCATCTGCTGAAATTGTACACTGCTGGCGCCATTTACATTAAAGCAAAGAATTTTGTTTACCGGTACTTTATGAGTCTTGCGTTGTAGGCTGCTACTAAGTTATGCAAATTCCCCTTATTTGTGTTTTTTGTAGGCTTCTCTTCCCATCAAGTGGCTAGCTCCAGAAACGCTGGATACTATGAAGAGCGGTTCACCAACTTATGATAAGAACTCGGACGCCTGGTCTTTTGGTATCACTGCCTGGGAAATCTACTCCAAAGGTTTTGCATGTTATTTTTTGTTTTGCAGCTAGTATCTTACATTGCATAGCATGAAACTCTAAATGTAAATTAATTCTTAACTCACGCCCGCGAAAGCTGCAACTATCAATGTCTTTGCACATGTAGGTCTTTCACTGAAAACCCATAGTAGGAGAAGTGGGGGTAAGTTGAGAAAGTAAGTTGAGTAACTTGCAAACGGAACACCCTACTTTTTCTCTGCAAATCTTATCCTGCTCTCTCCTCTTTTCTTTTAGGCCTACTTATCTCGTCGCTCCAATTCTAAATACCACTCACCGTGCTCTAAAAATATAAACTAATTGTCTGCCTAACCATTTCATATAGACTCAAAATCGACGTTGCTTTATTTGGCTATAAATTTCCTTTTAGGTTTTTAACTGAACCTCTGTGGAGCCATAATATTTTAAAATTAGGTCTAACTGAAGTTCCCATGATTCTGTTGTCTTCATGATACTTTTGCAACTTACTGTTACTTTCTTTTCCAGGGGAAGTGCCTTTCGGTGATCTGTCGTCAGATAAAGTGAAGAAGCTGTTGACGAAGGATAAACGCATGACCTTGACTCGTCCTGAAGCATGCCCGGTTGACCTGTAAGTCACAATATAAGCGTTGAGTAAGAGCTGTTGTCTTGTAAATTGCACACAACGTCAGATATACTAGTTTATCGACAAGCGTTTAGTGGTGACAAGTCCGCATGAGTTGATCGTATTGCTGGACCAATTTCAGAGTCATAGTCGAAATACAGGTACATGTATCTACATGTACAGTTGTACACTGTGTCCCAATAAATCGAGACCCCTTTTTATAATGTGAATAAAACAGGCAAATCTTAATCGATTTTGCATATTTTAAAACTGTTTTTATCCTGTGATATTTATCGTACACTGATTCAAATATGAAGTTTCTGGCATGAATATTGACGTCAAAATTACGTCATTTGCATCAGAGAATTCATATGTTAAGTACCGAACACAACTTTTTCGGTACTTAACATATGCATTATCTGATGCAAATGACGTAATTGTGACGTCAATATTCATGCCAGAAACTTCATATTTGAATCAATCTAAGATAATTATCTCAGGATAAAAACAGTTTTAAAATTTGGAAAATCGATTAAGATTTGCCTGTTTTATTCACATTATAAAAAGGGGTCTCGATTTATTGGGACACTGTATAATTATAGTCTATATACTGTAGAGTATAGAGTAGCCTATAGACCAAGCGTATAGTTTCAGTGAGGTGTTATAGTGTTGTAGCAGAAAATGTGGCAGTAACTATTAGGCCTATTGCAGTTGCAGTTGAAAATTTATACAGCGCCAAGTTAAGAGATAGGCCATAGCCTACTCGTCAGTATTCAGACTGTATTCTATTTAAAAGCTACCGACAACAGTACTGGAGTATGAAGAATTGTCGAAGGTCCTTGGGTTGATGCCGAGTAGGCTAGAGAATAGAATAGACAGTTTTACATATCAAGTAACTGGATGAAGAGGAAATGAGGGCAAGAGGAAAAACAGGTTGAGCGAAGTTATGTAGGCCTATATTTAGTAGCTCACAAGCTAAATCGGTCGAGAACAAACAGCTCGAGTTTTTCTATGCGACCGTAACATCTAGCACTATCAACGTTGGCCGTTGTGAAGGACTTCGATGCTTGTATTTCAATGGTATGCATGTGTTTTAGTTTTCAAAGCGCTCTGGAGCCATGCTGGAACTTCACGGCCAACAGACGACCGGGTTTTGTTCAAATATGCTCAAATATTGATTCGTTCCGCAAGGGTACTGGACAGGAACCACCGAATTACTATGCTGCAAGATCTCCATACTCTGAAATCAACGGCGAACCAGCGGAATTTGAGCTCTACGACGATGCTGCATGAGAAAGAATATCACAAGTATTGGTGCAACAAAAATAAGTGTAGACCATATCCTGATATGTAGCGAAAATACTGTAGGGCCTAACTCCATTATTTTAACTAATTAAATAATTTATTATTTTCAGTGGTCCTACTAAGCGTTTATGACTGTTTTACACCGACCCAACCGAACTGTGTGGCTTATTTACTTACAGATGTTTTCGCTTTGCAAAAACTATTGCTTGTTTGTGTGCAACTGTGCATGTAGGCCTATTACCAGTCTATTACCAGTCTATAAATGTAGTTGGTTAACATTTCTTCGTTATCTGTTGAGCTATTTTTGTTATCTGACTGATAATAGCCTATTATTGTCGAGTCTTGTCGACAAAAGTAGGCTCCTATATACATCAGCGTCGCCATGAGCGTCGCGATCAAGGAATGAAAGTGTAAAATTAATCCTACGTATTGTATTGTATCTATACATTTATAAAACACCACTCACAGTGCACACCAATCAGAGGCGCTCCCGTGCTAAAACCAAAGAAAAGAAGCCATATAATTATAGCCTATAGGCCTATTCGTTTAATTCGTGAAAAAAATGCAGGATGACACACCGCAGCCGGGTACAAGCCGCCCTAGGGTACATAGTGACGTTAAGAGAAACAAACACCATGAAATTAAATTTAAGAGTCTTCCTAAATGGATCATTGTTAATAAGATTAATGATTTCATGATTGTTAGCGCTCTTCATTCATTCATTCAGCGCATTTATATAGCGTCTCTTCAAGAAACTACTCAGAGGCGCTCCCAGCCCAACCACGACCAAGCATGCCGTTATGTATCGATGTATCAATGTAGTTTATAAAACACCTTTTAGAGAATTCACTAAAGCGTCGCATCTCTCACTTCGTTGGATTCCATTGGTTTAACCCTCGGGCTACCAGGGGGAGGGTGGTATCCACCCCCCCTAGGTTTTTTTCAAATAAAACATTTTTCGTTTGGAATAAAATTTTGACGTTTTAGGTAGCTGTAGAGGATTCATTTGCACACATTTTGAGCTAAAATGTGTGATGATATACCATACCATTCAAAAGTTATACCAGATATACCCGAGGCACCAGGGGGGGTGGATACCACCCCCCCTTAGATTATCGGCTGTATCTTATCCGTCCCTTGACATGAAAAGACACCAATTACACCATTCTGTAGAGGGAATGTGGGGCTACATTGTGGTGGTCACGGAGTTGTCTTTTGACAGCCGGAAGTGCTCAAAATAAATTAAAATATATAAAAAGGTGTTTTATTTTCATAAAATTTTCATGTTTTTTCTATTAAAAATTATTCCTAATTTATTTTTCAAGAGAAGTAAATTATGCCATTCTATAGAGGGCATTTAGGGCTATTTTTGATACTAATTAATTTGACATTTGATGACCGGAAGTGCTCAAAATAAATTTAAATGTGTGAAAATGTTGGGGTTTTTTTACAACGTAAACCGATAAGTCTGCGTAAACGTTTTTCAGCAGCTAATACATGTTTTTTTCTTTTTATTGTAATTAAAACTAACTTATTACTAGTTCTTATAGTTGGATATTGGTTTTATTATATGCAAACTATTTTTAAATAAATAAATTATGTTAAAAACACACAGAATCTAATATTTTGCTTATGCGAAAGTATGCATTTTGTGAAATCGACAAGTGCCTACGGAAAAAATTCATAATTCCGGGGTGCTTTCATATATTTCAAACCTAAATATACCATTTTGTGCAGAAATGAATGCTGAATTCATTGATGTATTACAAGTTATGATATCTCAAACCAAACCCAAAATCCAGGGGGGGTGGTAACCCCCCCCCTTGGTAGTCAGTGTTACAAAAAAAGCTTGGTAGCCTGAGGGTTAACTCTTCATGTTCGTAGGCACTAGGCCTACTAAGTTAAGCCTTCCTAAAGACGTTAGCATTAGGCCTATACGGGGAGCGTAGGCCTAATATCTCATTTTATGTTTATTGTCTTAAGAGTGTGGAATTGTGCTTTCTGGTAAGTTTTTCTGCTGTAGCTTATCTGTCTAGTATTTTCTTACCGTGATTTGCAGATGAAATCAGTTGCGTTACTTGCGTAGGCTTCAATAACTTCAAGTTTAGGCCTACCTTTAGAAATTGGAAGGATAGGATTGTATGGGCTAGGAAGCGATAGAGTAGGCTACTTATATAGGCTTACATAGACTTTGGTGTAGGGCCTACTCTAACAGTCTATTACGGTCTAACTGGACCAAAACTCTACCTCTATAGAGGTAGAGTTTTGGTCCAGTTGCTGTAGGCTATCTCCACAGGTATTAAAATCGCAACTTATAAAAAGATTGCTTTTTCAGGGATCCAATCCTTAATTCCCTTCACTCTTCTTTCCTCCCACGCTGTTTATACTCTAAACATCATCCACCCTAGCCGTCTGACTAATTGTCTGTTTGACGCTCCGGATATTAACCCCCCCCCCCACCCATCCACTTTGTTCTGATTGAGGCTCATCATTGAGCGCCTGTGACTAAACTGGTTCCCATTTTGCGGGCGCTGTAGAAGTTCTTAGTTTGCGATTACGATTACGAACATACCAAATCATGAACTTAGCCTACTTGTCAATTCAACAGTAATGCTATGCTGTTTAAGTTTGTCAAACGTTTATGATGTTTGGCGGGTTTCACGGTATTAGTACTGATGAGCAGGGCTGTAGGCTACTGGTAAATTTTGAGGTGAGTACACGCTGGCCGGGAGGAAATCCGATCTTTTTGGGCTCAAAATTGACGGCCAAAATCTCGGAAAAATTTCATCAATTCGCCAAAGTTGATGACCTTTTTTAGTCATTCGCTGGAACTTAAACAGCCACATGCACCTTGATTTACTAGCGTGTACGATGTACCATCCTTTTTACCAGCGTATACCCTACTTTTCGCGAGGTGAGTATACGATGCCGTTTTTTCCCGGAGGTGAGTATACGCTGTATACCCGCGTATACCCTCGTGCATAGCCCTGCTGATGAGTATGTGCAGTGCACATACTCCGGGGAAAGACATGTGATGCTTAGACTAACAGAATAACAGTGAGCTCTAATTGACAAGTTCAAAGATGTCTTGGTAGGTCTATTGTAGCCTACCTAGTACCTACCTACTGACTGTAAAGGCTATGCATGTTTAAAGGAAATAAACTAGGTAGTTTCATCTTTTAATATAGATACATTGAAATTTTACCGAGGCACCGCGTGCACTTAATCCAATAATTATGCATGCGTGCTCCTGTCCAGTGCACTTAGGCCTAATTCAAAAATAATTATGTATGCGTGCTCTTGTCCATTGTTGAGGGTGTCTTATTTTAGGCTATCAGGCTGAACTTTCCATAAACGTTTTGCACTGGAACTCGTGGGACAAACTGTATTGCTAAAAGTTCGATGTGCCTGTTAAAATCCACCGCTCTCATGATTCATGACGTTTGCAATTGATGTTGAGCCATCTTTTATGCCTAGGCCTATTAGCAATATAATAACCAGTCCACGACATTTTATATAGGTCTGCTTCAACTGTATTTCTAAATAAAAGTTAGGTAGATTATATTAAAAAGTGCAAGCTTGCGCTAATAAACTATAATGTGCTGCAAATTACAAGAAGCCATTAGCAGTAGTCATACATAGTAAAGCATATTCAATAATATTAGTATGCATTAGAATTAACATTGATCAAAGTGCTATTGGAAAGAGTAATTCTCAGCCTTCTGATTAGGTAGTCTAGTTCAGAACAATGTGACTGCATGGTGACATGTCATACAAACAAATTACAAACAAACTTAAACTATATTGGATAATTGGAGTAATTAAAAGGTAAGACTTAACGTCAATCTTAATAACCAATTGAACAACATGAACTACTGAGTTAGCAGTTTAATCAATCGATACTGCACGAAGACGCCGTTATTTCTTCCAGGTACACTGGTCAACCTTTCCTTCGGTAACTTGAAACGCAAGGAATTGCTTGGTTCCTCCGGTTGATGCAACATACAACCGACCACTTTCTGGTTGAAAATGAATGTGCTTCGGATTCTGCATTCCGAAGCTATCCAACGAGATGAGTTCATGTACGTATTTCAGTTCTGGACTAAGCAAGTGGACTTTCGTCTCAGTTAAAACAAAGATGAATCCAAATTGATCGGTGCAGATTCTGATAGGCTTGACACCAGCAGCACCAATGTCTTGAAGAGTTTCGGCAACTACTTTCAAGGCCTCCTCATCCTCTTGTTTGTCTGCATCAGATACTATTGGTTCAACCTCAGGTGCTTCATTGACTGTGGCCCCCTCCTTTACCTCATCATCTCCCGGATCTTCATTCTTACACATCTCTTCTCCTGTTGATGTGGCTTCCATCCCTTTACTTGGTTCTGTGGTTTCTGTGGCATTGTCTAATTCCTCTGCCTTCTTTTTTGTATCTTCTATATGTGCATGGTTAGTCGTCGCCCCTTTCGGTGATACCAGGTAAAGTTCACTTTCAGTTGCCACAATGAACTTGTCCTTCATTATCTCCATGGAATGACAAGGTCGAGTTAATGCTCCAGTCATGCAGACTTCTCGAAGTAGAACTCCTAGCGTAGTGTACTCCAAAAGCTTAGCAACCTGACTGGAAGTAACAAGTACAGTGTGATTGTGCGTCACTGATAAACCATTTGGAATACTTTGTACCATCCACTTGGTCGTTCGAGCTCTTGAATCGACTCTGTGAATGCTAGTATCTGACTCATCTCCAATGTACAGACAGTCATTGTAGCAGCAAGACACCATGTCAGTTGGGTTGATGAGTGGTAGAAACACAATACTTGATGGCTTCATGATCTCAGCAGTCCCAGGATTAGATGCATTGACCTCTATGTCATATACTTCTAGGATACTTGATGGAGAGGCAGCTGTTGCATCAGGTGCTAGCGTGGAATTGTACGTCATTGGAATAGCAATCGTTTTGTTTGAGAAAGAATTGCTTTCTGAGAACTGCACATTCGATGCCGTTACTGTTAGTGATGTACTGCTGCCAGTTGCCTGAATATTTATTTCTGTAGCATAAAAACCAGAAGCAGAGAATTTCTGAGGTGATCTGAACATCAGGTTTTGATTGATGTTTGAAGGCTGTCCAATTTCTTTTGGATCTAGGCTAAATGTAACGGAGTTTGTCAAAAGTGGTAGTTGTGTATCCACCTCAACCAAATGAAGATCAGAAATCTCCAACTGAAGCGTTTTTCCATCTGCGACTTTCGAACACCACAGCTGCAGGTGAGAAAATAGAGAATTACACTGTGTGAACTTATTACGAGTGTAATGGTCCCCATCTACGTAAAAGCTATTAGGCAATTGTAACCGGACCAGACCAGTAGCTAAGAGCCGCCTCTCAACTTTCTCGACTTGGACAGATTCCACTGCCTGTCTTTCTGTACGCAACAAATAGAATTTGTTTCCAATTGTTGTCATTCCTAAGATTCCTGCACCAGCGTCCAATTGCACCGGCAATGCTGCTGTCGATGACAGGTAAGCTTCTGTGTTATCTGAAATAAAAATGTTAATATTCTAGATTGCTATTGATAGGTTGACACAACAATAAAGAAAGACTATAAAAAGTTATTATTATTATTATTTAATAAAAATCACTGCTATTATTATTATTATTATTATTATTATTTTTATTATTATTATCATTATACATGTACATACATACATACATACATTCATGCATAATATTATTATTATTATTATCATTATTATCATCATTACTATTCTTATCATTATCATTATCATTAGGCCTATCATTATTATTATCAGATAAATTTGTAACGCTCTCAAGGTCACGCCAAAATGTGAATCTGACGCGCATTAATATAGGCATAACCGTTCATCTACTCGCCTGTCACAAATCTTGTGTTTCTGTCTCTGTCTTTCGCGCATGTCTTTCCGTCTCCCTCTCCCTCTCTGTATGTATGTATGTCTGTCTGTCTCTCTCTGTCGCACACACGCACCGTTTGGATGTTGTTGAAATGCTGAAGGTTGATATTTTTTTTAAATCAGACCTGATGTCGAATTGTCCATTTCCTCATGAAATAGACCTTGATAAAAGTGCACGAGGTATTTTGGAGGTTTCAATGACATTCCATACGTTGTATGAAAAAATAAAGCGTAGTGACCTTGCATGGCATTAGGCCTTTAGCCTGCATCATATAAGCGTCAAATTTTTATGTGAATGGTGCATATCACTGTAGTTTTTTCGTTCTTGAATTTATTACTTTAATTTTTTTTAATTCGGTTTTTGTAGTGATATTCCAGTTATAAACCTGTACAGCATACAAAGGAAGGCCTCCGTGAGCTTATTGTCAGGCGCTATACAAATGTCCATATAATACATACATGTACATACATACATACATGCATGCATGCATGCATGCATACATACATCCATACATACACACACATACATACAACATACATACATACATACATACATACATAGTTACATACATACATACATACATACATACATACATACATACATACATACATACATACATACATACAAACATACATACATACATACATACATACATACATACATATATACAAGAGAAATTTTCAAGTTTTCATTATCAAGAGGACCTCTAATTTTGCTATTAAGTGCTTTAATATGAATTTTTAATGTACGAAACGCTGGAAAATTACATAAGCTTAGTCTATTATATTGCCCATCAAATTTAATTTAGGACAGAACATGATCAGTATCGTTTTTGCTGTAGACTAGTAGTAGGCTATAATTAAATCAGTCTCAAAATTTTCTCTCTGAGTGTTCTATCTTGTGCTTTGGTAATCTGTTATTAAAATCTCCAACTTATTATTTAGAGGTTCGACCTGAGGTAAAAATATTTTCCTTTGGCCTACCTTTTCTGTTGTACAAGACAACCTCCGAGACTGAATTTTCATCACGACTTGTCAGGAGCTGTCTGCCGTTTAATAGATGAATATCGATGTCGCAAGTGAGAAAGTTATCCAGCCGCATTGTGTGTAGTTCTGCTGCTCTCTTCTTTAACATGCTGGCTAGACGAGTGACGTCAGCTGGTGTTGCTTTCGTAATTACCTCCTGACTGTATTTCCTGAAGCTGTCCATCATTACCAGGAGGTCTTGTATTTCGTTACCGGCAATCTCGAACTCTTTCAATTTCACGCTTCTCACTGATGCCAAATCTTCGAGAATGTGCTTACCGTGAGCTTCTACAAGCTCACTCATCTCCTTCATCATATCATTTGCCTGAGCTTCCTTGCTCTTGACCAGTTGAAGAAATTGTTTCTTTTTCGTCGCCAGACTTTTTTCTTCCGTCAGACACTTTTCAATGTGTTTGGAGATCTTCGTGACGTCCTCCTGTAGTTGTCCCAGGAAATCTTCTGCCACTTTTGCCACGTTGCTACACTTGTGCGTGCTGTGAGACTCAACGTAGCACGACATACAAATCGACTTCTCACAGTCTGAACAGAAGAACTTGACGATTTCATCCTGGTGGGACTCGCAAAAGGTTGGACTGAGCTTCAGAAGGTCATCTGGTTGTTTCTTTCCGAATTCGACGACCAAGTGACATCTATTGTGTCTCAGTCTGTTGTGAACGCGAAAACATTTCTTACACAGACTTTGGCGACAGTCGAAACAGTAGACGGTTGCAATTTCGATTGAATGGTTCGGCTCCTCCTCTTCGTCATCCTCATCATCATTTTGGCCACTGCACGCATCACAGGAAGCGTTCTCGTTCGGTTTACGGGAAACCTTGTTTACATCGATCAGCTTGAGAATGAAGAAGTTCACCGGCAAATCTGAAAACGGGATGTCGAACTTAGCTCTGCATAGTGGACAGGCCAAGCCCTCCTCGATTTTCTTCGTTTGTCCGTAAGCCTCTAAACATTTTAAACAAAATGTATGGACGCAAGGCAAGACTCGGGGATCGACGAATGGTTCTGTGCATATGGAACATTCAGTTATGGCGCTGATCTCTCTTGACAAAGACATCGTAACGTAATATTTATACTGTCTTGGCTAGCAACTTGCATCAATCGGCGTCTACAAAGTGTCACTTCATGTAGGTTATAGACCACAATAATAAACTCTGGCCTTACGCGTTATAACTTTTTTACCAACTTTAGCCCAACGTGGACGATTGGCCATAATGAATTTCGCAAAAGTCCCTTTTGTAGCCTAAAATTATATAAGCCTACCACCGAAATGACAACTAGTGGAAATTCCCAAACTATTTAGAGATCTATTCCTTCCAATGAAGCTCAGGGTTGCCAGGTCGTCGCGAAAAGCGCGAATTGGGCTCCTTTTCAAAGCGCTCGCGACTGAAATTGTCGTCCTCGCGACATCGCGATACTTGGGCTCCTTTTGAATTGTATCGCGGTCGCCACGGCGACATTCTGAATTCTCATAAACTGACCGCTGTAGGCCTACATTACTTTTTCTGTGACCAGTCTTGTGTGGTGCACCTTACCTAATAATAAACAGCCTACATTAATTCTCTACGGAGTAGGCCTACAGGCTATCTGTCATTGATCTAGGCCTACCTGTCAATTGTTGTCGTTATGGGAAAGTGGACGAAATACGTGAAATTGTACAACAATAATTGTTGCACAATTTCTACTAGGGGCCTAACTCTTTAATTAAGGCCTATGCAGTGGTGTAGTCCTAAAAAACGAAGTGGGGGAACGCTTCATATTGGGCTTAGGCCTACAATTTTTTCTCAATTATTAATTTTTTTTTATTACAGTAGGCCTACTACTGTACTATTTTCATTTATCATTAGCTTTTATTTACAAGCCATTGAACACATATATAAATATATCTTCGAAACTGCGAAAGGCTCCAGTAAGTAAGCAGCTGAAACTGTGAATTTTGAATTTTTTGTTTCCTCCCTGGAAAAAGTGGGGAACGGCGTTCCCCCCGCGTTCCTCCCCCACTACACCACTGGGCCTATGAAAGAGTTAGTAGAAATTGCGTCAGCATACTCAGTTCGCTAATGATTTTACGAACTATAGGCCCTAATTTGATGTGGCACCCGCTGACGCGTTTTGTGCATAGGGGCAATCACGTCCTAAAAGTTGGGGGACCATAATGAACCACGTCCTAAAAGTTGAGGGACCATAATAGTAAAGTTAGGGGACCACTCAAACGTTGGGGGACGCGTCCCGTGGGTCCCATAGGGTGGTTGCGCCTATGGTTTTGTGTCGCAAGCATTTTGAACAAAACGAAGATCGACACGCTGCACGCCTTCCAGAACTCAATGTAGGCCTATTGTGAGAAAGATGACTTTGAGTTGACTTGGATTATGCGCTAGCCTCTAGCACAGAAGTTTTGATCAGTTTGATCTTATGTCGTATTATTATTATGACTCGTATAATATTCTGTACTTTTTCTTTTTAACCTACGTTCGTATTGTTAATCAATTATTTTTATACCTGTTTGGCGTAATAAACGTGTTCATGAGCCGTTGGCTATTCATCTCGAGATTTTGGGCTACTTTTTGACGAGATCTTGTGACAATTTTTTCTCCAAAATCTGGCAACCCTGACGGAGCTAATAATAGATCTTTCTGGAATATGTGTACAATCAAAATCTATTTTCAGGAAGTGCTTAATTAAATTGGCCAATTAATTGGGCTAGTTTAGGCCTACGCCTTATGATTCTTAGATTTTTAGCGGTAGCAGTACTGTCGATAGCCTTTAATATTCTTAATTAGGTTTGTTTCCGGAAAAGTGAAACCCAACGCACAGTAGGCCTAGGCTAGGCCTATGGTATGGTATATGGCAGTGGTTCTCAAACTTCTGCAGGACGCGGACCGGCAATAACTTATTTGGGAAGCTCGCGGACCGCTAACTTTAATGGCAAGCACAAAAAGCGAACTATAATAGTAAAAAAACTAATTATAGGGATATTTATATTTAGGGATTTTTATAGATAAAAATTGTACAGTCATTTGGCAAGTTAAAATAAGCCACTGGTAATGTATTTTTAAAGTTTGAAACAGAATTTTGAATAAATTTTGAACAGCAATTCGAATACTTTCACAATTTTAAATATATAAAATAATAATTATAATTAATTTTTCGCTCTCAGACTTGTTCACGGACCGGTGATCAGGACTCCGCGGACCGATGCCGGTCCGCGGACCACCACTTTGAGAACCACTGGTATATGGTATGGTATGGTTCTTCTTTGGTTCTCTGCCGTCAGGCAGGTTCATATACACTGTGTCCCAATAAATCGGGACCCCTTTTTATAATGTGAATAAAACAGGCAAATCTTAATCGATTTTAAAAATTTTCAAACTGTTTTTATCCTGAGATAATTATCTTACATTGGTTCAAATAAGAAGTTTCTGGCATGAATATCGACATCACAATTACGTCATTTGCATCAGAGAATTCAAATGTTAAGTACCGAAAAAGTTGTGTTTGGTACTTAACGTATGAATTCTCTGATGCAAATGACATATTTGTGACGTCGATATTCATGCCAGAAACTTCATATTTGAATCAATGTAAGACAATTATCTCAGGAAAAAAACAGTTTTAACTTTTTTTAAATCGATTAAGATTTGCCTGTTTTATTCACATTATAAAAAGGGGTCCCGATTTATTGGGACACAGTGTATAATTATTATGTCCAATGACGCCACGCATAATTATCTGTTCGGTGCATCCATCTTTACTCTTCAGCCCTCTGTAACCGTCCTTTGTCATCATCTAGTCCAGTAGCATTGTTCTTGGTCTTCATCTTGTCTTTCTCCCCTCCATTCTTCCTTCGATGATATCTCGTACTATAATGGTGTCACTCCTCATAATGTGGCCAATCCAGTTTGACTGTCGCCACAGTCGCCTCCGTATTGTCTCCAGCATTGATATTTCCTCTCCCACCATCTGCAGTATTTCTTCGTTCGTCTTGTGCTCCCTCCAGCTGACACGCTTCATTCTTCGCCAAATCCACATTTCGAAAGTCTCCAATCTTCGACCACACTCCACACCAGCCTCTTGAACATCATCTTTTTTAGGCTCATATTTAGTTTTCCTCTGAGGAGTTCCCCTCTTTTGCTGAATGCGTCTTTTCCCATGGCTGTTCTATACTATAGGCCTACTCATAGTATACTGTAGCCTACTCGCATAGGCCTAAGGCTGCTGGCCCGGGCATTAAGTGAATGCGTTCTCAATGCGCTCAAGGATTTCAATCGACATGATTTATTAACGGTTAGGCCTATTAGGTTCACGGCGATGGCGATTCGATCCAGATATCCTGATGTAGGCCTATACGTTTTATATATTATAACTCTCTTTACTCCAGTGATGGGTGGTTGCGTGAAGAGGAGTGTTTGAAACTTTGCATTCGTCTTGCGGCAGCCATCTCACGGGTCTTAGACAGATTAATAAAACAGGAATAGTAGGCCTATGTAGGGTTCTCTGGCAAAACTGACAAACTGCAGGTAGGCCTACCATTCTAAGTGTCTAAGGCTCTAAGCTCACCATGCCCCGTGCCAGTGTCGCTCAACCCGTTACCAACTAAAATGTAGTTAAAATTATGGTAGGCCTATAAAAGGCCATAGGCGCAATCACGTCCTAAAAGTTGGGGGGGACCATAATGAATCACGTCCTAAAAGTTGGGGGACCATACTAATGAAGTTAGGGGACCACTCAAAAGTTGGGGGGACGCGTCCCGTGGGTCCCATAGGGTGGTTGCGCCTATGTAAAAGGCCATTATAATGCTACCCTCAGTCGGTAAAGGGTTAAACAGTGATGACAATAATAATAGCCTATAGGCCTACACAGACAAATCACATGACAAGGCTTTCGTCTGAGTCTGCCCTAAAGCACCCATTCCAGAACAATGCGTCCTATAAGTCAAGGCGTCCTTATTAATGTCATTCAGTCAGCGACAAATGCATAGGCCTAATAATGGCCTTAATACCGTTAATAATTATAATGTACGTAGGCTATAGGCCTATTCAACCGCAGTGTTGCGCTCATGGGCGTCCGCAGGAATTTTTCTAGGGCGGCGCAAACTTTTAAATAATTGTCGCATGGTCTAAATTTAACGGGAGACAATTTGAATTTCCATATAATATTAGGCTACCACGAGAGAATCCTGTAGCCTACCTATACGTTATGCGCCCAAAGAAAGATACATAGGTTCAACTTGTAGAACACATTGAAAATCGCGTTGTAGCAATCACAACCAAATAATCTAAATTTATGTGCAACTATGCGAAAAATCCAGGGGGGTGCACTTGCGCCCCCTTGCGCCCCGCTGCGGACGCCCATGGTTGCGCTTGTAGCCTAATATTATCTAAACTATTTGATTAAATAGGCCTACGATATATAGGCCCAAGGCTAAATTAATAGTCTCATTAAGTCAGCAGTGAAATTAATTAGGCCTAGTTTGTGCCATTTTGCTCATTGTCTAATCAAGTCCCGACGCCCCTATAGAACAGGAAGGAACAGCCTAGGCTATGAGCATCCTGGAAAAATGAATGAGGAGGAACTATGATCCACATGGAGTTGGGGTGCAAAAGCAGACTTTACCACTCAACCTCACGCAATTCTGAGAGCATGCAGGTTCACGCCATCCAGCTCCCCCATTGGTGCTGCGGCAACCCAGTTAGGAAGTAGGCCTAGCCTAGATGGATACGCATGGGAGAGGACAGGAAGGAGATGGAAGGGAGGGAGAAAAGAAGGGGATGAGCTGAGGAAAGAGAGAGGGCAGGGAAGGAATGGTTTCTTATAGGCCTACGGCGCTATTTCGATCGGTTATAGGCCTATGGGCCTACGTACGTCTCCTATGTGTTTCTCACGTAGATCCCTGGTGTATAAAATGGCGTCGAATGAACTTGAAAACTTGCTAGTCAAGTTGAAACTGTGTTGGCCTTATATCTCGACTAAAAATTTCGTACTTTGCTGAACTCATTTTCTCATTTGAAAGCCGTGTCGACGTGATGAAATTTCTTCTGGACTTTTGAACTTTTGAAATAAACCCTATAGGTCATAGCTGGAATTGGTACGCTCAGACTTTGCTTAGCAGCGATCGACCATTGACCCTCCTGCTTTCATTATTATTATTATTATTATTAAGGTAATAATTGTAATAATAGTAATAATAATAATTATTATTATTATTATTCGGTATCCGGTCAATACCGCGCACACAATACCGCGCACACAACACCGCGCACACAATACCGCGATATTCAATACCGCGCACGATCGTTACCGCGCACGATCGATACCACGAATTTGTTCAATACAGCTTATATTTCATACCTATATCTACCCTCATCCAGCTTCTATTTCTCATGCTTTATTTTCGTCAATCCAGCTTCTATTTCACACATAGAAATACATAGAAATAAGAGCTTGATGAGGGTATTTTTTATTTATGAAATAGAAGCTGGATTGATGAAAATAAAGCATGAGAAATAAGAGCTGGATTATTGTGCTTCTATGTCTAAAATAAAAGCAGGATTTACGAAAATAAAGCATAAAGATAAGAAATAAGAGATGAATGAAGGTATTTCTATGTCTGAAAAAGAAGCTGGATTGACGAGAATAAAGCATGAGAAATGGAAGCTAGATGAGGGTATTTTTATATAAGAAATAGAAGCTGGATTGACTAAAATAACGAGCGAAAAATAGAAGGTGGATGGAGGTATTTATAGGTATGAAATATAAGCTGGATTGAACAAATTCGCGGTATCGATCGTGCGCGGTAACGATCGTGCGCGGTATTGAATATCGCGGTATTGTGTGCGCGGTGTTGTGTGCGCGGTATTGTGTGCGCGGTATTGACAGTAAACCTTATTATTCGGTCTAAATAATTAATTATTAATAGTTTGTGTTTAAAATCCATGTTATCGTTCTTGATTAGGCTAATCTTCTCCATTGATATACATGTATTATATTAGCTGGATTGATAACGCTTCGTATAGTGGTCCATGGCCTACGGCGAATCAGTCGCGACTTACACTAAGGGCAGCGTGTGCTTGTTCCTATCTAAACCCATGTTAAATTCGTCAACTTTGAATGTAATTTTCAAGAAATCTGGTCAGTGGCCGCTAAATACAGTTAAATTGATTGTTTTGTATGTCATTCAACTCAAAAACCCTAATATGGGTTTGAACAATTGTGTATCATTGCCAGGGCCGGATTAACCAGTATGCCATGTCTGCCATGGCGGCAGGCCCCCTGCCGTCAGAGGGCCCCCCACGTCTGCGAAAGAAATTTTTTATTGTGCATTTTCCCATATAGTCAAATTTGCTTCAAGGACAGTGGGTAAATTTGCGTCCTTTGGTCATTGTTTTCTTCTTAGGGCGAACAACAATTTTATTTATGTTGGCCTCTATGTTTGTGCCAGCTCTGATTTATGATTTTGTCGGTATTCCATTTGGCCTACTTTTAAAAGAGATAGGCCAGAGTTACAGACAGGCAGACAGAGAGGGGAGATCGGCCTTTTAAGAAGAGTCAGACATACATGTAGACGAACAGACAGACATAGACAAAGTAGAGATTCGGTTGAGCTAATTTAAACATTGAACTCCGATTGGTCTGCACATTCATGCGCAAGGTGTATCATGTTATCGTTGGCACAGTCTTACAAAGGCAATCTGTAACTATGTCGTAGAGAAATGCTATTAGACTATATGGATGTGTGGATCACGGCCATCTCAATTGAGGGTGGATGCACAGAGGGGAAGAGTGAATTGTAAATTATCGCTTGTCAGTGCCTCTGAACTTCTCACCCACTTTCGTATAACTAGAACTCCGCATTAGGGCTATGGATGTTGCATGCACTCGCTGCATGCCACGGTGACTCATTTGGCATCAGGGAGGGTCCAAGGTTGGGGAGGGTCGGTCCTGAAGAGGGGAGAGGGAATTATCGCTGAAAGTTGTGCAGCCAAGGCAGAGGCGTGGTCACCCTACCTTTAGGAAAAAGCCGCTAATAGGCCCTAGCCGCCCTACTATCAAAATAGCGCTAATGGAATTTGTTTCTCAATTTAAATCCGACCAAAGCTGATTCTGACTTGTAGGATGATAAATTGGGCGAATCATGTATGCCCGAGACCATACTCTATGTATACGGGCTTGCATTCCACTGAAAATCCCAACTATACGTGTAAATTGGTCAATAACAGATTATATTTTGCCAAACCCGTAGACCCGTAGTGGAGGTGGTCACTGGTCTGAGGAGGAATGTGACGTGCAGATGTGTGCAGTATATCATAAATATCAACCTAATAGCCTAGGACAGCTGTGAAATAGTATAGCCTATTCAAAGATGCATATATTGTGTCAGAGTGGAAGTCTAGATCAGTTTACATGGAGACCCGAGCGTGGGGCTTCTATGGCGGTGCTGTTGGTGTCCACGACCCGAGTGTGCAAGTCTACAGAGGATTTAATAAACGCGAAACTCTGAATATGCTAGGCGTCTGCTATTATCGCTAAGGGTAGGCCTGTAATAAATGTAAGTTGTCGATGTGGTTAAAAGCTGAGCATTCTTCAGTTTGGTTTCTCAACATGAATGCGTATATAAAAAATTCCGATACCGGAAATGTCGGCGTTTGCGATGACGAGCAAGCCGTAAGAAACACCTGCAGCTGCTGCGAAAAGATGGCGCGCTTTCCTGGGTCAATCGAACCATGTAGGCCTACATAAATGTATGGCTGCCGATCATTAATATTATGGCTTCCCTGCTATTTGTTTGTCTCAATGGGCCTGCGGAGTGTGGTGACGGAAGGTAGTGGTAAATTAGGGGCCCCCTTGAAAATATGGCGGCGGGCCCCTCGAGGGGTTAATCCGGGCCTGATCATTGCTGAGAAATTTGTGTTTTAAAGCGAAGTGTTGTGACGCCTATCTTTTACTATGGTTTGCCGCTAGGAATTCTGGGAGTTTCCCCAGAGAATTCTGGGATTTGCCTCAGAGAATTCTGGGATTTGCTCTAATGAAACATTGTATTTCCCTTAGTGAGCGATAATCCAAACTTTCATAGGCTATCAGCGTTCCAGTAGTATATACTACATTTCAGTGATCTTCTCTATCGACATTTCAATGCGACTGCATTTGCGCATGTGCGGGCGTTGATGGTTGTCACTTCCGGGTTAATTGAGCGGCGTGTTGTGATGGCCGTCGTAAAAATCCAACGTTTTCTCGTGCCCGAGGTCTTATTCCTCGTCCTCCTGCACATAAGCAACCTCTTTCGACCACTCGAGGCGTTGGGTGAGGTCGTATATGCGGTTAACTGCGGAGGATCGGCTCATATCGACGTGTACGGCATTCACTACCACAAGGACAACCTTAATGTTGGCTTCGCCTCTGATCACGGCAAGAACCTCGCCATTCGCCGGGTCCCTCAGCAGGATCAGATCCTCTACCAGACGGAAAGATATCACACGGGCGATTTCGCCTACAACGTGCCGATTAAATCCGAGGGAGATTATGTCCTGGTTTTGAAATTCAGCGAAGTCTGGTTTACCGAACCTAACCAAAAAGTGAGCCTCGAAAAGCATTAGTTCACATGTAATATAAATAATGTAAAACACTGAATTTTAATGGTGCCCAAATCATTAAAAAAATTGTAGCAGGTAGCGAAAGTTGCTTTTATTGAGTACTCTAGGAGTATGCAGATGAAAGTTTAAAAATGTATGCTAGTTGAAGGAACTTCCGAATGAAATGTTCTGATGCATTTAGTGTTAAATTAAACTCCAATTAGCTCGAAACGAATGATTAAATAAGACTTGAGAGTACTGATCTCATAATATTATATTCGTTTAATGAAAAACAATACTGCAATGGCACAGTTACAGGTTGGGACCCTCACTACATCCTTTCCTTGTGGTAATGGTGGGGTGCCTTCATTGAAATCATTACGCTTTTTCGTGAAATATGCTGAAAACGTTTTACAAGTTTTAATCATGTTTGCATTTTAATATTTTCTGATTATTGTCTCCATGGGATATAGTATTTTTGGTCTAATCTCCAAGTGAGCAGAATAACAAACATTAACTGTTCACGGAATCTTATTTAATTGGATTCAGATAAATTTAATGTTAGAACAATCTTAACAACTTCTTGAGGTAAGTTGAATATTTGACCCTTCAAATTGACCTTCAATTCGCTGATCACTCCATGGTTTAATAGACATAAATTTATGTTAATGGGACGCAGCGGTGTAGAGGTATGTTCGGTGCCTTGAGGCCGGAAGGTTGCGGGTTCGATTCCACCTCAAGCATTGGGATTCCGAGCAAGTCCTTCACTCGCAATTGCTCATGCGCTTCGGCTTCAAACTCAGATTCAGTGTCCGTGCTGTAGTCGGGAGCGCATCTGAATAGAAGTCTTGAAGGGCGCTATATAACAAGTGCTCATGCAACTGTTCTGCAACTCACGTAACTTAACCTAGGTTTTGATGTGTTGTGTAGGTTTTTGATATACGGCTGAATGGAGAGCATTATGTTGTTCACGATCTCGACATATTCGCTGTGGCTGGACTCGGAATCGCTCACGATGAGCTCGTTCCATTTTCAGTTCGTAAGGGAACGTTCAGAATCGGACAGGACTCGTCAGCATTCGATGGAACTCTACAGATAGAATTTCTAAGGGTAGGTTGATATCAGTAGTTGAATATTAACAATAATAATAATTACAACAATTTATATGGTGCCATAACAGCCATGCCGTTACAAGGGCGCCTTACAGCACTAGCGAACAGGTCTGTTGAAACTCTTACCTTTGAATGGCAGTGTGAAAGGTTCATTGCAGTAATGTAGTTTTAACCCGCTAGCTCCGTACGGTACACGCAGCCTTCCACTCCCAGCTTTGCTGTAGGTGTACAGAGGGACCTCTTGCGTGCTGCCATACTGTTGCATTCGACTCCTATTAACCCTGTCATCATGTGTGACTATGTACTGTGTCATCATGTAATCTTACTGCACACTATTGAATCAATAAACGACGATTATTATTATTATGATTAGACCTGGTTTCATTTTTAATATATGGCCATGTTGCGTGTGAATTTATTTAACAATTTTTCTGTAATTTGAAATAAAAATACACACAATTTCGCTGTGAGAAACTGAGACGTTGTGTTGGTAATTGAGAAACATTAACTCTTTTAGTCTATGTTTGTATGTGCACTTGTTTGAGTATTAATGTTTTAGTTATTGTTTATCTGATTTATTGTTCTGAATTTCTTGTAGAAACACAGAGACAATCCTAAGATCAATGCCATCGTTGTTATGCGTGGAAGAATTGAAGGTACAAGTCGTAAATTTTTTAGATCATTTACTGCTATAAAGTATTTATTGTTGTCTAGTAGATGTGTGGTTGTATAAAGTATGGATGTTGTCTAGTAGAGTTGTGTGGTTATTTGACTATGTACACATGCATTTGTTAATTCATTCTATAGATTTATATGGTGCATATTCAAGAAACCTACTCAGGATCACTCCACATTTATATTGCCTGTCTAAAGCAGTCTTGGTCTGTCTTTCACTCTTTCCGTTGATGTGGAACAGAATTGAGAGCAGCACTGGTCTTGACAATTGACCAGGGACAGTGGAGATAATGTGCAATAATTTCCTGAACATTAATATCACTAGTGTCCGACTGTCCGTAGTCTGCTATCGAAAGTTCAACAATAATCATATAATTATATGTATAATAATAAAACAAATTATTGTGTCAGCTGAAAGGAAACTTTTCATTGCGACTGTAACCTGACATTAGAAACCATTATCGTACAGAATGGTTTTTAGCGCTTGGGGGAAAATCATGCAGAATAGTGGTTGTTAAGATCTTATTGGGGTGTCATCTTCAGCCCTTCACTGCTTGAAGTCTTTCCTGTGTCTTGGGGGCTGTCATGCACAAGCGGAACTTATTGTTCCACGCTCACAGATTGCAATCAGGCAGTGCCATGAGCACTTTCTTCGTGGCTGGCCCTGCGACCTGGAATGAGCTCCCTGTTATCCTTCGTCAAATACCTATTGGCCTTTCTGAGCACTTCGTTTCATTCTCGTCTGAAGACTGTCTTATTTGACCGGGGTTGGACTGCGAGCGCTCCTGAGTAGAAACCTTGAAGGAGCGCTATATCAAATTCTAAGTAAATAAATAAATAAAATAAATGCTGAGAGCAACTCTGAATAGCTAGTACAGTAAGAGACACGTTACAAATTCTCATATACAAATACAATTGAAGTGTGAAACTTCAAAAGTCGGTTTGTTTTGATTTCCATCTAGATGTCCCGCAGTTGCCTCCGTTGCCTCGAGTCGAGCGGCCAGAACCAGAGGAAGAAGAAGAGGAGGAGACCCCGGAGAAGAAGGTTGCCAAGGAGAAGAGACGTCGTGCGGCCCCCGAGCCAAAGATCATCGATCCATACGCGAGCGACGATACATCGAGTATGATCCTCCCGATACTAATCGCCGTTGCTGCCTTCATACCGCTGGTATTCTGCCTGTGTAAGTTATAATAATGGTTTGTTGATTGATTTCCGTTCTGTGTGTGCGTGTGTCGATTCTGTAAAATTCAGCAGCCTTGGTGATGCAGGGTCCTTTTCTGTGGAAGATACCGTGAAACGTGGTAATGTAGTGTAACAGTGATCGTTATGTTGACGTTTTATGTTGGCGTTACGTTACATGGTGATGTAGTGTAACTGTGACCTTTTTGTTTACGTTCTATGTTGGCGTTACATTACATGGTAATGTCATCTAACAGTGACCTTTATGTTGACGTTACGTTAAATATGGTAATGTCATACATTGACAGTTACCATCATGTTGACATTTTATGTTGACATTACATTGTGCAATGTAATGCGACAGTAACCTTCATGTTTATGTTTTACGTTGATGTTACATTACACGGTAATGTAGTGTAACAGTGACTTTTACGTTGACGGTTTTCTATTCCGGTTGGCTCTGTCTGCTGTTAGCGTCTCTTTAGTGATTCGTTATCCGTTAGATGTGTTCTGTTTAGCAATACTGAATGAATGCGGTTTCTAGGCTGTTAGGCCTAAAAAAAATGTTGTGTTTCCGGTAACAGAGCTAAAAAAAATTGGGTAGGTAGGTCGGAAAATATTTTTATTTTGTAAAATATTTTTATGCAGTGAATATCCGAAAAAGTATACCCCACTAGTCTTTTTTGCACGCTGAAACAAAGTACGTGTTCTAAGCAAGTATAAACTGCCTATTTCCCGACTGTCTGCACCTAAAACTGCTCTAGAAACAGTCCTATTAATTTCATTTTGTTGACGTCTCTTATGTTATGTCAATACAAATGTTAAAAAAAAATTTTCAAAAATTTTTTAAATTTTTTTTGAATTTTTTTTTTTTTTAATAAATTTTTTCAACAAAAATATTCGGGTCGCGGCCATAAAAATGGGTCGGTCGGGTTACCGGAAACACAACAATTTTTTTTCTACGCCTTATGTGTTTTGTACGTGTTTTGGTTTTGTTGGATATATCCATCAGTTTTATCTGGAAAATTATATAAATATCTGTTTATGATCACTGTTTCATTTCTACACCAAGGAATTTGGACTTTGTTTGATTTGTGCACAGTTTTGCTTCATTTCCTAAGTTGGATTATGCATCTTTGCATGATATTTGGATTATGTATCTTTGCACGAAAGTTTGATTATGTATCTTTGCACAAGAGTAACCCAGAGAGATTGCATTTCAATAGAAGTGCATTCTATTAGAATGATTGCATTGTTAATTCGCGTGTAGTAGAATTTGTATCTGATTTCTGTATATAATTTTGTTAAGAAGTTGTGTATTTCATTATTTTCAGTTCAGATTGATTGTGTAGTTCTGTGTTCCTACCTATTTGCTCCAAGTGTAGCTCTGCATTGCATGTTGTTTTGGAATATGTCAGTTGAACCTAAATGTAAAGTCGTATTATCAAGTATATGATGTACCTTTGCAACAAGAGCATGGAAGAGAAATTCAGATTTTTGCTTTGGTTACACATTGCAATATATTTCAAAATCCTTTTGCCCTTCAGAAATTCAGGCTTTTTGTTTGGTTGCATATATTGCAATGTATTTCTAAATTCTTTTTGCCCTGCATGACTGCATCTAGGTTTTATGTTTTGAAAGAGATATAGTTAGATTGGGTGGCAATTGGACTGCTTTTTTCTGTAACCATTGTAATTAAAAATCTCTTGAAAATTTAATTTACGACATGTGCGCAGTAATTGGGTGTATTTTCATGATTTGGTTGGATATTAATGTTCATGAAATTATTTGCATATGGGGACATTGTCATTTTCTTGCAGAATTTTTAATTCCTGAAGGTCTATAATCCAATGTTAATCCATATACAGTTTTATTGAAAAAGTGTCATAAAATTTGTTGATTTGACCAAGGTGTAGTTTTGGAATATGTTTTTTTCTACTGAAAAGTTTGAGCTTTGTACTTTGTAATGTTATTTGTTAAGTGCTCTCAATTCAATACTTTGATAGTTTTGAAATAATTTTCTCTTCTGTATTTCCTTTCACATATTTGTTACTTGACGAGGTTTATGTTAATGGTGTTAGCGATGTACCTAGGTTTTTGAGCCTATTGTGACAGATTTGGGCCAATGGTTTCTACTAGTAGTTAAGGTTTGAATTGTTCGAATAATTTTTGTGCTGTTTATGAAATAATGCTTCAGCTAACTTCATTGAAGAAAGTTTTTTGCTTTAAAATTTTCTGTAAATAAAATGCTGTCACTTTTATCGATATTTGACTCTTTTTTCAACCAACTGCGGTAAATGCTTGCTTCAGAAATTAACTTTCCCTCAGATATTACTGGTTTGTTTCCAGAAGAAGGAACACTGTATTTTGTTTCTAGTTTAGATGTTGACTGCTTTCTCAGTAATGGCATCTTGCTTTATATGAAAACGCATGCTCAGTAAAATTCTACAAAGTTTGCGTAGCGGTGGGCCACTGATGGTTCCTGGGTAGCAAAATCGCCATGTTTTCAGACCATATCAGGATCATCTTTGTAATGGTACTAGGTTCAGATTTTAGCGCTGTGGTAGGATATTTAAAGTTCTAAAATTTGTCTCTTTCCCTGCCATAAGGTTTTTAGGCCGATATAAAATTTACATGAAGTTAATTGAGAATAATTATCATAGTGATTAAAGTCTATAGAAATAATGTTATAGTAATAAATAGTAGTTATCTTTAGACTTGTAAGTAGTGTAACATTAGTTGGTTGTAGCTTGTATGATGAACGTGGATTTTACTGAATAATGAACCAATATGCACTGAATTAACACAGTGTATGTAATTACTGTAGTTTGATACATAAGAATTATAAAGTACTGATTATATATACACTCTGCTTTGAACTGCTTTGCACACGTGAATGCAAAGAATTCTGAAAACTGTACTCTTGCCTCGTGCAACTTCTGTATTGCTTTATGAAAATGCTTGCATCAACCAAGGAAAACATTTGGGGTTGTGGTTTCCATTAGATATTGATAGCAGGGTATGGGGTCGGTTTTGAAGTTTTTATGTAGTTATTTGGGGGTTTGAATCCGTAAAAATTAATTGCCCCCTAAATATGCCCATTTGAGCATCCACTTCAAAAACCAGATATCAGGTGTTTATTTACCAGGTATGCTTTACAGATCTGCTTCTAAAGCCATGCTTCGAATTTTCTGATGTCATTACGGCATTTAGAATGTAGTATCAAGAGTTCTATGAACTAAGAAGCTTCCTTTGGACAAGGTGAATATTATGATCATACTGTTTGTCATCAACGTGAACATACAGATGTCCATGTGAACATATCAACCCAATAAACCAGTAGGTTTGTTTTTGTAATGTGCAGTTTGTTCAGAGGTGAAATATTCATTTAGATTACCTAAATGGACTGACTTAAACATTGACACAGTTCATATTTTGCTGGCCTTTATGTCTGCTGTCATCATTGTCAAGCTAAGATTGCTACTGCAAACTTGTGTTGAAGAACTAAACATTTACTGTTTTTATGGTGAAATGCACAGAAAAATTTCAATATTAGCAAATTGAGTCCATTATTTTGCCTAAATACTCGTGTAACCATGTTACATTGATCGAATACTTCTCTGATTAAGTACAATACCTTTGAGTTTGACTTCATCGAATGCTTTATGAAACATGAGTAAAAAAATTGCACTGTTCATAGCAGACGAGTAACTTGTATAGATAAATAAGTTGTCACATAAAGGGGATTAGCGGTAAAAGTACTCGTAGAATGTTTTAAATGTGGCAAGAAGTTGCAGATTCGTTCGTAGTTGGGTGTACAGCACGTTAGCAAGCTTTTTAGTTGTAGCGATCACCTGCAGTTCTGACTCTGTCATTGAAATTTTATAGCACATCGAGGTCATGCATGTCTTAACCCTTTGAACCCGGAACCCCCGTAACTCTATGGATAACGGGCCGGAAAACCAGCCCGTCGGGTTCAAAGGGTTAAACTGTTGCTAAATTGCTGTCCGTCCAATGCTTGCGTAGAGGGCTTGTGGTTGTTCCTAGTTGTGCAACGTTGGAGGCGCGGTTACATAGTTGTTTTGTGGTTGATCGTCAACACCATGTCTGGTGATTGTTCCTGCTTCCTTACCCAAGCATAGTGTGTCTAGTTTACGGGAGAGATGAGCTGCTACGTGTATGTGTTTGAAGTAATTGCATATCAATGTCCGATACATGGACCACCGATATTTCATATGTGATGTAGTAGCAAGGTGTCTAGCAATTTACTGTAATAGTAATAATTGTAATGACTGGTTCTGACACTGTGTGCAAGAAGGTCATATACATCGAAAGCATAAATTTGAGTACCAGGTACTTGAAACAAAAATGTCAATAAATGCATTGTAATATTAATAATTGTAATTACTGGTTCTGACAATATGTGCAAGGTCATATTCATTGAAAGCAGAAATTTGAGTACCAACTACATGAAACAGAAATGTCAACAAATGTATTTTAATAAACGTAATGAGGAAATTTAATTAATGTAATCGGAAATTTTAATAAATGCATTGTAATAAACGTAATGAGCAAATTTAATTAATGTTATCGGAAATGTCAACAAATGCATTGTAATAAACATAATGAGGAAATTTAATTAATGTAATCGGAAATGTCTACGAATGCATTGTAATAAACGTAATGAGGAAATTTAATTAATGTAATGGTTATAAAATACAGATTGTAGCAGTTGGTCTGTACTTTAATTGTCGTGCTGTGTGTTAGTTGTTAAGAAGCGTACGTTATTCGGACCCAAGTGTTTTGAACGTGTAGTTTCTGAAGCAGAAATGTTATTAGCAATGACCTTAGGGCTGTAGAACAAGTTTTTTTGTGTCTCTTATGTGCATCATATAGACTGATCATCTTTTTCAGAAATTTGTAAGGCTCGGTTTGGACATTAATTTATTTGTTTAGTATTAGGTTTATTGGAAATTCTTCTAAGGTCAGGAAAGCAAAATGCCTAAAAATAGAAGTGCTTTGAAATACTTAGACTCTCACAAGCAGTAAGGTGTTGAATGGTGTAAGGTTTTGTGATTGGTAGCTGATTGATACTTGATGGGTTTTGTTGATGATGTTACTACTCAAAATAGAGCTTTATTAGCGTTATGTTTCCAAGATTATGACATATTTGCTGCGGCAGGACTTGGAATTCATTTTTACTTTGACTGCAAATGTGAGCATAGAACAAGAAAGTCAGAATGTCAAATATCGTAGCTTAAGCAGCATGGAAATGTTAAAACATCTTTAAGAGCAGCAAGGAAATGACAATGGTACATGTCACCTAGTGTTTGCAGAAAAGAAATGGATGTGATGATGTTGTTGACAGGTCTCCTAGTTAATCGTCAATTATTTTCCGTTTCGACATCAGTGGCAGAAGGTCCACACGTTGTTGTTTTTGTGATTTTTTCTCGTTTGAGTAATTCTTGGCAAGACACAGTTTTGAGCCTAATTTACATCAAGCGCTCCTGTAAATGTTTTGTTGAATTACAATGGTGAAATTTACTCTGCTTTAAATTAATCTCGTGTGTGGACAACTATTGTTATAGTCGATTGTAAATGATTACATTCCTTAGGCAAGATTACAACTGTGTTAGCAGTAACGTGTGGTTTTACTTTACGCTTAGATTTCGTTACAGAAAGTTCTGTCAATTCTTCGGTGTCTTGTGTGCAAACTGAAATGCTCAAAGTTCTTAATCCAGCTTCATTCACATGATTCTCAGGTTTCAAGCTTGAAGCCTGATAATGGTTTATTGGTCTTATGACTGTGAGTGATGTGGTGAAATGCAAACTTTAATTTGTTTTAAATTGAAAGATTTGCATCCCTTGCAAACTTTAGTTTGTTTTAAATTGAAAGATTTGCATCCCATGTATTTCGTTGGTATTAAGACAGAATTGCTTTAGAAATTACAGGTTTTGCAGAACAAAGGGATCTTGGATCTTCGATTGTGTTTAAAATACGAGTAGGCCTACTTGTTGCGCAGAAATATTAACCAAATTGCGTTAACAATTCCAAAGATGTAACTCGGAGCAGTGACGTTATTCGATGCTGTTGGTCATAAAGGCAGTGCTGTGTAAATCTCAGTTACATCTCAGTATTAATTTTGATTCTGGGAGCTGCTGAGGCAAATTTTCTGTGCTAGATGGAAATGTAAATTAGATGGATAGATTTTGCAGACTTCAGTGAATTGGTCTCGTAGGGAATCAGTTACAGATCCCATGACCAATATAATTATGGCTATATATGTGACCCGCTATATGATAAGGTACCATAAGTCGGGGTACAGTTTCCCCAGAAATCGCGCATAAAGACGTGAAGGGAAAAAAAAATTTTTAATCAAATTTGAGTTCTTGGTATTTTTAGCAGCAGGTGAAAAGGACTTTTAAGTTAATAACACTGATAATATTACATAATAGACAACACTGAGAATTGGTCGTGAACCTCTTGTAGGATAAATCGCTCAGAAGCGCTCCCAGTGTGCAAGACCCCACGATACTCATCGATGGAAATAAAGTGGCAATTTCTCATGTTCATCATTATAAGTTGGTCATTTATCATCCGATTTTTATCTGGTTTTCAGCAAAATGTTCAGCTCACTTAGCTGGTTTGTGAAGGCATAATAACTCCAAACCTGACTTATGGTACCTTTTCATGAAGCGGGTCACATATAGTTTTACACAAAAGCAAAACCTAGGATGGTAACAAAAACATGGTACAGCCAATTTCCAATTTGTTTACCCAAGGTGAACTAAAGATGCCTACATAATCAGATTTTCGATGAGAACTGAAAGCTCAGTAATGTAGAATGATTTGAAATACAAAATGATTTCAGTGTCGCATTACGATAGGCATGAATGGTTGATTATTATACAGAGTGAAAATAGTTGCGTTCTAAGCACGTTTAGTGTCGTTGACAGTACAGCAGCTGGTTGAGTAAGGATTGTTAATATGTTGTATCTTTTTGATGTTAATAAAGAGAGATTTGAAAAAGACATTCAGTTTCTCTCTTCATCTTATATTATTTGGGTATAACTTGATCAGCTTTAAGCGCTGCCATTTTAATGTTAACTGGATTTTTTGGAGCTATATCAGTTTGTAGGGGCAGAGAAATAAAGAGAGGCAGACAGAGACAGAGAGGCACAAACAGATCATGGATGGTTAACAGCAGGGCTGTACCGGCAAAATTAGAGGTATGTTGTAAAGTTAAGAGGTGAATACACACTAAAATTGCCTAGTCCTGTCTGCAGGTCATCTTCCCCCATATACAGCACACTATCCTGGCGTATACCCTCTACTACAGCCATGGGTTATGAAGTATGAACCCCGAACTTGGTGGGCTAATTTTTATATACCAGAGCTCACATGATCACTTGACCTATTACGAAGCTACATGTAAATCAAGTACTGAGCACTTTATTATTATCAGGAATACATCATAAGGATGGCTCAGCATGTTCCTGATGTGGCATTGGTTGTTTACGGGTATCATAGTACTAACTCATCAATCATGCAGTGCTCGATTAGCTGAATACAGCCTAGAAACAGCAACGGAGTAGGTTGTCGTAATCTGGTATCATGGTGCTCGCAGATATTTTGTCATGGGGTTGGGAGGCGGCAAAAGACAACGGTCATTGTTAATTTATTTTTCAGGGACTTCTAAATGTAAATTTCTCAGTTTCAATTTGTGAACCACTAGTGCTTTAGTCCAAAGAAATTCGTTAAAAACCCAAAGGAAATTGTTACGGCAAAGTTAAATATTTTCCAGGGGTTGGAAGGGGAAGGCCCACTCTTGCCCTCTCCCTTTGATCTAGATTGCCTTGAGTCGACGACCCGAATTAGGTCAGACAATAGGTGACCAATGCACGGACTGACAACAACGTGAGGAACACAACAAGTGGCAGGCTAGCCAATTCTCACCAGTGAGCGACTAATGCATGTGAATTTTGGCATAAGTTACATAAGTGCGCGGCTATTTATATGGCGCTTTTTTAGCACTCACAGGGATAAGAGCACGGAGCAAAGTTAAGGGGCGACATAGGCAAGCAAAGGCAAGCGAATGGAGGGTGTGGAGTAACAGAAAGATAAGAAAAAAGAAGAAAAGGTGGAGGATTAAAAAGAGAAAACGAAGGGTGTGGATAACGAGCGACTCGAGGGTGTGGAGGAAGAGAACGAAATGGAGGGTGTAGAGGAAGAGGGCGAAATGGAGGGTGTGGAGGAAGAGAGCAAAATGGAGGGTGTGGAGGAAGAGGACGAAATGGAGGGTGTGGAGGAAGAGGGCGAAATGGAGGGTGTGGAGGAAGAGGGCGAAATGGAGGGTGTGGAGGAAGAGAGCAAAATGAAGGGTGTGGAGGAAGAGGGCGAAATGGAAGGTGTGGAGGAAGAGGGCGAAATGGAGGGTGTGGAGGAAGAGGGCGAATTGGAGGGTGTGGAGGAAGAGGGCGAAATGGAGGGTGTGGAGGAAGAGGGCGAAATGGAGGGTGTGGAGGAAGAGGGCGATTTGGATGGTGTGGAGGAAGAGGGCGAAATGGAGAGTGTGGAGGAAGAGGGCGAATTGGAGGGTGTGGAGGAAGAGGGCGAAATGGAGGGTGTGGAGGAAGAGGGCTAAATGGAGGGTGCAGAGGAAGAGGGCGAAATGGAGGGTGTGGAGGAAGAGGGCGAAATGGAGGGTGTGGAGGAAGAGTGCGAATGGAGGGTGTGGAGGAAGAGGACGAAATGGAGGGTGTGGAGGAAGAGGGCGAATTGGAGGGTGTGGAGGAAGAAGGCGAAATGTAGGGTGTGGAGGAAGAGGGCGAAATGGAGGGTGTGGAGGAAGAGAGCGAAATGGAGGGTGTGGAGGAAGAGGGCGAAATGGAGGGTGTGGAGGAAGAGGGCGAAATGGAGGGTGTGGAGGAAGAGAGCGAAATGGAGGGTGTGGAGAAAGAGGGCGAAATGGAGGGTGTGGAGGAAGAGGGCGAATTGGAGGGTGTGGAGGAAGAGAGCGAAATGGAGGGTGTGGAGGAAGAGAGCAAAATGGAGGGTGTGGAGGAAGAGGGCGAAATGGAGGGTGTGGAGGAAGAGAGCAAAATGGAGGGTGTGGAGGAAGAGGGCGAAATGGAGGGTGTGGAGGAAGAGGGCGAAATGGAGGGTGTGGAGGAAGAGAGCAAAATGGAGGGTGTGGAGGAAGAGGGCGAAATGGAGGGTGTGGAGGAAGAGGGCGAATTGGAGGGTGTGGAGGAAGAGGACGAAATGGAGGGTGTGGAGGAAGAGGGCGAAATGGAGGGTGTGGAGGAAGAGGGCGAATTGGAGGGTGTGGAGGAAGAGAGCGAAATGGAGGGTGTGGAGGAAGAGGACGAAATGGAGGGTGTGGAGGAAGAGGGCGAAATGGAGGGTGTGGAGGAAGAGGGCGAATTGGAGGGTGTGGAGGAAGAGAGCGAAATGGAGGGTGTGGAGGAAGAGGGCGAAATGGAGGGTGTGGAGGAAGAGGGCGAATTGGAGGGTGTGGAGGAAGAGGGCGAAATGGAGGGTGTGGAGGAAGAGGGCGAAATGGAGGGTGTGGAGGAAGAGGGCGAATTGGATGGTGTGGAGGAAGAGGGCGAAATGGAGAGTGTGGAGGAAGAGGGCGAATTGGAGGGTGTGGAGGAAGAGGGCGAAATGGAGGGTGTGGAGGAAGAGGGCTAAATGGAGGGTGCAGAGGAAGAGGGCGAAATGGAGGGTGTGGAGGAAGAGGGCGAAATGGAGGGTGTGGAGGAAGAGGGCGAAATGGAGGGTGTGGAGGAAGAGGGCGAAATGGAGGGTGCAGAGGAAGAGGGCGAAATGGAGGGTGTGGAGGAAGAGGGCGAAATGGAGGGTGTGGAGGAAGAGGGCGAAATGGAGGGATTGGCTTATAATGGCAATTGAAATTTTTCTTAGACGTAGTATAGCAGTAGGTCAAATACGGTACTTCAACCGCGTTCAATTATGACTGACGCACACCCATTCCTACAACCAGTGGTTTCTATTCACTCTAAGCAACAAAGTGAGACCCCCTCTCTTTCCCGCCCTAACTGGTCCACGACCGTTTGAATCTCGATGGTCACGGCTGGTCTCTCCTTGACCTAGCTCAGGGTTGTTTTTAAGGAATTTTAGAACTGCACAAATGGTTCTTTTCTTTCCCATCCTCCATGGTAAATCACCCCCAATTGGTGGAAAATGGCCTTTTCAATTTCAACTAGTTTTAACTGCACAGAAATGCTTCTACAACTTCCCCAATGCCATTTAGAACTGCACATTTTGTGTACAACTGCACGTGAAAAAAGCCCTGACCTAGATTGCCGTGAGTTGAGCTCATCTCAGATTCCCCCCAGCCCTCTTTAACTGGGCTTAAGTTGCGATCACTCTAATTAGGGTAAAAGCCCTCTGCAAGTCTGCATACGACGACCCGGAAATAGGTCAGACAATACGAGCTGACCAATGCACTGACTGACCACGGCGCGAGGAACACAACATGGTAGCAGGCTAGCCAAAATACACCAGTGAGTGACCATCCTGCAGGCCAACCTAGCTGCAGTCCTCTGATATTAAGGCAGCAAGTATGCTGTCCAGGTCCTTTCACTCACAAGTCGGCGCAATTATACGGGGGGGGGGGTGTCATCAACACGTGTTGACGTGATCACTGAGAAACGAGAAGCACTCCCCAGTCCAACCACAGTGAAACAAAAAAGTTTTAAGGAGCTTGTAGAACACAGACCCTAGGTAGCAGGCGTATCTGCAATACCTTCACTATGGCGTCGTTTTGGCGTCAATTGACCAAGGAATTATTGCACAATGGGTAAAGTAATTTAATTTTTAAAGTCTGATTTTTTAATCCCGAAAAATGGGATTCCATGATTGTCAATCCCGGGATTACGGGATTGTAAATGTTCGGGATTCTCGACCCGAATATCGGGATTACATTCCCTAGCGGGCACCCATGTCCGGTATTTGAACCAGATTATAACCACAGGCCAGTATGTATGTGGACTAAAACAAAAGCCACATTAAATATGAATTTAATATGTTTTTTCCACAGCTTAGCTTCTCACTCTCCTTAGCCTGGTTCTTGCTTTCAGTTTCAAGTTGCTGGCCTAAGCAGAGCTTCAAACAGTAAACAGCAGCTGCAGACTACTGACTATTAAACAGATCATTTGTTAAACTAAACCACACAAACCAGAGGGCAACGCAGAAATAGCAGTAGCGGCAGAATTACTGAGCAGTGTGTGTATGTGCATTGTTGAAAGCACACAACTCTAAAAATGCTCTTGTTTAGTATAACCGAAAATAAAAGTTTAAAAGACAACAAAACATTGTGGTGCCAGATTTCTTCATTGTGTAACGCAAAGAGCAACACGGTATTTAAGAACAAACAACTTGTCCTAAAGTCAAGTCATTGGAGACATTATACTGTACATACAAAAAGCATTGCAGGCTACTACTGACAGACTCCAGCTTGGTTTAAATTGTTACGCTTCAACATGGAAAAGGTATGTACCGTACACATTTCTGTAAACTCGAAATTAACCCTTTAACGACGACAGGATATAGTTTTTTGTGCATTCTGGCACACGCTCTTCATAAAGTACCAGTGTCAAACCTGTCCCTTGAATCGTAATCTTTAAACTTCTAAAGCACCACTCAAAGCATCAGTGTCAAAACTCTCCCTTGGTTCATAATCGTAATCTTTACACTTCGAAAGCCAAGTGAAAGGCACTAGCTAATTCACAAGCGGTTCAGTACAAGAAATGTGCCAAAGTGACCATAATCACAAGCTAGTGCTAATCTATACAAAGAGAATGTGGGTGTACAGAAGAATTACTGGTCGACAAGTAACTGCATTTTAATTTCATACTGGCCACACAACTCAAAATCTCAAACTATAATTTCAGTTCGCAGTTCGAGAACAGAATAATCAGTCACTTATTTTTCTAAACTAGCGGCTAATTGTTACTCAAACCTTAAACTAGTTCTCGACTAGCAACATAACTTTCCACAAAGTTTAATGGTATAACCTCTGATGCCTTCACTGACACACTATTTATAATGTATCTCTCTGTATTATGTCGTTTCATGTATATTGCTCCGTTGTTGTCCTGGTCCAAACCTAGACTAGAGCACTCGTTTTCATCGAGCACATACGAATAACAGACTGAATATAAATTTTGTACAAAGTCAATCTTCTGCTCAAATCTGTCATAGCAGTTGTGAAATATATGAAACTATACAGAGTAAAATTGCATGTGTATTACATGCATAAAATTCTCTACATTGCATGTTGTCATGAAGGAGCAAGAGGCACACTCCAAGACACCTTCATCATTAACCTAAGGGCAGTGCTTAATCTAGACGTCTCTGGGAAGGGGGGAATTCCTCCCCAGGAACGAAATTCTCCCCAGAAAACGTCTTGAGCTGTTGTTCACATGGATACAGCATTTCACCCCTCCAAAAAAACGCTACATGGAACATTCCTCCCCAGAAAAGTAGGTACTAAAAAAAGCTCATAAGATATAAAGGTAGTTACATTACTACCGGAATTGAGTATGTTCCAGGTAAATTTAGAGCTCTAGAAAGACTACAAACAAAAAATCATTGAATTTTAAACCAGCAAAATGGTATTTTTTTTCAGAAAAAAATGTGTAGAAAGACTAAAAAAGTCATCATAAAAATGTTCGGGTCAAAGGGTGTCATCGGTGTCTGGACTCAGCGGTCACTGTCTGAACAAAACAGCCACTCCCCGCCCAAAAAAATTTAGGGGAATAGATTAAACACTGACTCAAGGACAATAGATGAAGAGTGACGCAGAGCATGTAACTGCCAAGGGGTGACAGTAAAATGAGGCTGCTGTAATTCACTATAGATGCCTACCAGGCTGCCAAACAATTATAAATTCGACTATTGTTTAATTTTTAATCATGCATGATTTCCTATAAGTTCAGATAATCTTTAGCATATCACTCGGTAAACACGAAAACTTATTTCATCCATCTATTTTTGGAGCCTTCTGCCATTCTCCATGCTTATCTCACTTGGTCATATATTTGTGCTCGCTTTGGAATCTCTGACATAGTTTCCAATAAGGCCAAAAAAAAATATGTTGTGTTTCCGGTAACAGAGCTAAAAAAAATTGGGTAGGTAGGTCGGAAAATATTTTTATTTTGTAAAATATTTTTATGCAGTGACTATCCGAAAAAGTATACCCCACTAGTCTTTTTTGCACGCTGAAACAAAGTACGTGTTCTAAGCAAGTATAAACTGCCTATTTCCCGACTGTCTGCACCTAAAACTGCTCTAGAAACAGTCCTATTAATTTCATTTTGTTGACGTCTCTTATGTTATGTCAATACAAATGTAAAAAAAAATTGGGGAAAAAATTAAATTTTTTTAGAAAAAAAAATTTTTTATTTGGGTCGCGGCCCTAAAAATGGGTCGGTCGCGTTACCGGAAACACAACAATTTTTTTTTACGCCTAACTATAAAAATAATAACGACAATTTATACGGCTCCGTAACACGGCATGGGTAACACGGCCATGCCGTCACAAGGGCGCTTTTATGTAAACTCTCGTGGTTGTGGAAGACAGAAGCTATTTGTAGTTTATGTAGAAGCACTACATCAATTGGCAAATACAGTACAGCACAGTAATATCCATGTAAAATACCACAACTGGACGAATTTTACCAAAGTATATAACACTGGCCACAGTCACAATGACAGCCAGACTACAACAAACCAAAATAACACACTGAAATTAATGATTCAAAGCATTTAACATCAATTATCAACATAATTTCTGAATCATGATCCTACGGTATGCACAAGAGCAACAACAGAGTGCCAACTAAGTTCAGAAGTTAAACCAAATTGTTATATCAACATTGGGTTAGGTGACACTACACGGCAAAATAAGCTCAGCATAACTGTTGCTATGTACAGTTGTTGAACTAATAATAACCATATGGTAAATCGATTGCAACAAAGGCAAATACATTATTCAATGCCTTTATAACAACAATCTGTTTAATACGGTCCATTAAGCATTGTCCAAATATTATTATTATTATTATCATTATTAAATAATTTTTATACGCGCACAAGGTTACACCGATATGTGGATCTGAGGCGCGGCTAGTCAGCAACCAGAGGAAGTTAGATATTCAAGAGTTTAAAAGTCAAGGAGAAATAGTAAGTTTTGAGCCGTTGTTTGAAGGAAGTGGGTGAACTTGAGCTACAAAGTGAGAGTGGAAGTTGATTCCATTCCCTGGGATAGAGGCATGGAATGCACACGAGCCCATTATAACTATTCTGCATCAGGATGCAGCTAAAAGACCCGTACTTGATGATCGCAGGCAACAAGGAGGAATGTAAGGAGTTAGCAGTGACAAGTGTAGAGAGGTGCGCTGGTGCTGATGGATTTGCAGGTTAAGTATTAGTGGCAGTGATAGTTTCAGTTTAACAACACTCTTTGTGATAGCAAAGATCATTAGCATCACCCTCCTCCTTTATCCAGGCTTGGGACTGGCACTGCCAAAGTGCGAGCAGTGGCGAAGTTTTGCAGGTTAATCAAGGCAATTTAATTTTTATCTTATACTGGACAGGAAGCCAAAGCAGCTGATAGAGTAAGATTATTATGTCTACAACATTGTGAGTCATTTAATTAATTAATCATTTACTTTTCAAACATCACATGAAATAAATGGCCAATTATAAATTTATTAACTAACAGGTGATAGGCTGGTATGATCATTAACTCATTCCCGCCTGAATTGTTCCGATACCTAATGAGTTTATCGGGTCACCCGCGACCCGATTCGGAGGGAAAGAGTTAATACAATCATGCTTAAAGAACTGTACACGGATGATATGATCTTAATAAATGCTATTAACATAATTTAGACATCTAACTCTACAAAATAATTACAAGCCTGGAAACCGCGATGATACCAGCATTTACAAGCATGATATAATCTCAAAACGATAGCATGATAAGCATCAGAAAACATCCGAATAATTATAGAGAATATATAGTTTATCAATCACACAATATTTAACATACTGAACTGCTTGATCAATTCAAGCCATTTATAGGCAAACCTTTTAAAAGTAACCTGTCAACTTCCACAAAGTTTCATTTAAAAAAAATAAAAACCAAAGGTAAGTTTTACGAAAACTTGGGATGCACATAAATAATAAAAAATTTGTAAAGAAACTTCGAAAATGGATAAATTTTGTCACAGTGCAAAATCTCATTCTTTTGCAGAACAACGCACTGGACTGTGACGCACCGATACGCACACTCAACTCTGAAACCGATCACAAAACTTAAATTGATCACAAAACAAAAACCACAGAAAGCGTAACATGCAGCCAAGCTTGACAAATAAATGCAAATTCCATATTGATATACATTGTATAATCTTAACAGAATTTCAAAATTGACCACACCGTTTCGAAAATGCTGGCACCAAATGTACAGGCCATCACCGAGTCCGCACAATCCGTACAAAAGCAGTTCACGAAGTTTCTGCAAAGCGAACAGGTGCATAAACTGATGACTACATTAGCACCTGTTCTTTTATGTAGTTCAACAGGCCAATCTCCCCTTTGCAGTCCTGACTTCTTCTGTACCAGAAATCGTAACCATCAAGGTACAAAAGCTGACTTTGCAAGAATTCCCTCCTCGCTTTCTTCACGCACTATCGCTGGCTTGGTTGGCTTCCAAAAGCACACCCTCTTTTTAAAGCAGATCGTGAAAACGACAAAAATCAGTATGACGGCCAGTGCAATAGCGCATCCAACCACGATCCACATAACCTTTTCTTCGTAATTTGCTGGAGCAACTGTCGTACTTACACCATACCCTGATGAGAGAGAGAGAAAAAAAACACACAAATTATTACAAGTTGGCAATATTTTGTTTGGGGTTTCCATAGAACCAACAAGAACGAACAGATAAGTGTCTTTCGAACATAAAATGTCTCCACTCTATCCTCAGCTATGCGCCATCTCCATGAGTTTTTGGTATTCGTCCTCCGTCATCCTATCCTTAGCCCTTCTTGACGTCAGTGCAGGTTTGACGCTGTAGACCATGATATTTTACTTGAACAGTTGCATATATATTCTTCAGTCTTTCTGGTACTCTTCGCCTCTGGCTGAGATCCTTTCTTAGTGAGCATTCCTATTGCGTGTCCAGTGTTCACGGGCCCTCTGGGTCCCCGCTCCCTAGGTCTTCCACAGGGCTCTGTCTCGGGCCATTCTCTTCATAATCTATACCTCAGATCTCGCCCCTCTTCTTGCCTCCTATGCTAGGCTAGCCCATCTGTATGTGCAGACGATGTCGTCCAAATAGCCAAGCACGAGCGGTGAAGAGGCGCCATATAACTGCATTTAATGAATAATGAATTTAATGAATAATGAATTCAATAAATAATGAATTTAATGAATAATGAATTTAAGGCCTAAAAAAAATGTTGTGTTCCGGTAACATAGCTAAAAAAATTGGGTAGGTAGGTCGGAAAATCTTTTTATTTTGGTAAAATATTTTTATGCAGTGACTATCCAAAAAAGTATACCCCACTAGTCTTTTTTGCATGCTGAAACAAAGTACGTGTTCTAAGCAAGTATAAACTGCCTATTTCCCGACAGTCTGCACCTAAAACTGCTCTAGAAACAGTCCTATTAATTTCATTTTGTTGACGTCCCTTATGTTATGTCAATACAAATGTAAAAAAAAATCTTTTTAAAAAATATTTTTTTTAATAAATTTTTTTTAAAAAAATATTTGAGTCGCGGCCGTAAAAATGGGTCGGTCGGGTTACCGGAAACACAACAATTTTTTTTCTACGCCTAATGAAACATCCAGTCCAGCATTGACTCTCGCTCTTATTCTTTTTTTCTCCAAAGTTCTTTGACTACTTATAATATGTAGTCTCCAGCAAAATGGGGACTTATTCATTATAGAAATTCACCCTTCAAGGTAACTACTCAGGAGTGCTCCCCGACACATCCTCGACTAATAAGCTGAGTTGGGTCGGTGCTTACATGCCGGAGCGCCACCGGAAGTCATAATGACAGGTAAGCAATACAAAACTTAAGTCTTACATGACTTACAAGTATGTTTGCCTATGTGTAGTTGTGTACTACTAGTTGCAGTGCTTATATTGGAACAGCACCAGACCTATTACCACACTAATCTGGAAAGTTCCTATTGCACATATTTTGTAAACTCCAAATTTGTAAAACACTACTCTAAAACTAAGCATGAGGCACCAGCTTATTTGCAAGCACAGAACTTTGTGTCCGACAGTTTTTTTTACAAAGTTAAGTGAAGAAGAGAGCCGAACTTCAAGACAAAGATCAAAACTATGGCATACCAATACAGAGAAAACTAATTCTAAGGCAGTGTTAACTCCATAATTTCAGGGATTATTTACCAAAAAGCAAGGGTCAATCGATGATTTTTATCCATGTATAGAACTGCACATGCATTTTGTTTCAGATGCTAACCAGAAAGACTGTTTTCCTCAACTCCCATCAAGGTTTGTACTTCCAATTTATGAGTTACCAGGTCAGCACAGGACAATTTTATCACACAAGAACTAAAGACAATAATGGAGACCATTATTCAACAGAACAAGACTAATTGCTTCAAGACAGTTTCCGAAAGTCAAGAAATGATCGCAAAAGCAAGACAACAAGCCCCAAAGACCAATAATTAGACATACAAAATTTGTCTTGAGACCAAGACCAAGTCTCAAGACCATACATCTCCAGTTATGTGGAGAACATCTGAGAACGAGGCCAGGGAATTGGCGGCGGACAGAGAAGAATGGAGACGATGCGTTGCCCGATGTGCAGATCTGCACGGGATGAACTAAGTTCTAAGTAAGTAATTCCAGCAAGTAACCTTACAAATTATTACAATTTACTAAAACTTAACTGGTTCCAAAAAACATATTTATGAGGCCACACACACTGAAACACTAATATGTGGGACAAAAACATGTTGAATGTTGATGCCCTCGCAGTTCTCAACTATTTCATTTTGAGACATTTTAAATGTTAGGCTCTTCTCAAAAACTGTCATCCCAACGACTGCACCAGAAAGTGAATTTGTAAACATGATAATTATGAAGTGTCGAGCTATCTGCTTCTATTTAAAGTCATACCTGGGCAAGGCTCCGTGCATTCCAGTCGATTGTGTCCGCCATATTGTTCCCCACAGACAAACTCGCAGCTGCGACACTCTTGAATCCTGGTATCAAAGTAGGATAAAGGTTGACAAGTGGAGGCCATTTGTACTGAAATTACGTCCACTCGATTTTTCTTTATATTTCACAACAGCGGTCGTCACTCCTACAAGCAAATTCATGTTTTCGGAAAATGGCTGACACAACACTTTCCAGAAATTGGTTCAACTTTCAGTGGCACGTAATAACAGCCATATCAACTAAAAGCTGTATGAATCTGCTTAACACCAAGATCCAGTATCACCCGAGAGAGACACAAATAATGCAGAATATTAAAACATCAATTTCATTGGGCGTTTCTGATTTTCAGCATGACTCATTATTACGTGATGTATACGACAAACGCGAATAACAATGCATAGTACGCTGAAAAAGCATCAAGAAATTAAACTTACACGGACCCAATCGCTTAACTGGAACAAATAGCCGCACAATTAGAATCTATCATACGGAATTACATTTTAAAATCCGAACACATTCTAAATGGGCATTGCATGACAAAAACAACGAAGGGCATTAGCCATTAGCCAATTTTTACCCGCTAGTCTCGCGAGATGGAACTACGTTGAGTAAGTGACATAGATATTTAATATAGACAGCAAATTATATGGCGCTGTATTTATGCGAAAGGACATCGGCAACCGATTCCACTCTAAATTACTTGCCTTTGCAATTATAGAAACGATGCCGTCGAGGCAATAAGATCAAATTAGGAATATGATGGCAGTCATGCCCCAAAAAGTTTTCAGATGGAACGCACCATCTGGAACAGACCCCAGCCAGCATTAGGCTACGTCAGAATATTCATCCTTGGAAATTGCAAGACCTCACCTGCTGGTAGGCCTATTATTAAGTCCTCAGATCTTTCACCCAGATTTGATAGCAATGGTTTTGCAACCCATCCCCCATCCCCCTCTTCCCTTTATCTCATTATCCATTTTGGTCATGGCACCACCCACCGCAGCCGTCGGGCGGTCACCGGGCCTGACCTTTTCGATTTTGACCTCTAGGCTACCTATCGATTCTGTTCTGTTTAAGCACCTCTAATAATTAGCCTATATTAATAATTAAGCTGCTTACGGCAACTATACTTTATAAGGCGCTATAGAGATATAGAGATATAGAAAGATTGTAGTCATTTGTACACGGACATAGGCCTAATATTATTTATATCTAGGCATACTCTAACAGAATGATGTAAGCCCGTCTGCTTTCTTTCAGTCTTTAACCAGAGCCTATCACGCCACCATGTTTGCCATTGAATATTGATCAATGCCTTTGTCTCTAGGGCCTACCGATCAAGTCCATATACCATGGAAGTTGGTTTCTCACTATCCTTTAATTGCCTATGCTCATTTTATTTTTGATCAAGCGCCCCAAACTTCCCCAAATCCTGTACTGGCTCTTGCAAACTTGATTTGATAAAGTGCAGAGGATAAGCTGGTCTGTTTTCCAGTTTCTATCTGGTGCTGAAAATTTACGAGATCTACCTGCAGACCTATAGCCTCCTTATAGGGCCTACATTACATTGTTCCCACGAAATGCTCAGATTTAGAACTAGGGCCTATCAATTTCTGCTGTAGTAGCCAACACAGTAAAACCACAGCGGTAAAACAATTAGCATTGGTCGATTATATTTAATTGCCTTGTTATCATCACATTCTTATTCATCGAATTATTCAAGTAGGAACAATGAATTTCGGTTCTAATAGCCAAACGACATCGACCAATTAAACTTCGCATTCACTATCATCACTTAGTCATTCATTAACTGCAAGAACCACTGTTCAAATATTTGCACTATTCTTACGGCCATGCTTCTTTGACTTGATATCATATATGATAATATCGAGAAGTGCTCAAGCTTTTTCAAAAGAAAAATTACAAGAGAATGATAGGACAAATCAAACAAACTCGAAAACTATTATGCCACATTCCTTTAAACTGATATCTTGAAAACTTAAATCAACAGAAGAAACGTTTCTAATTTTTTTTACAAAATTCAACACAACAGAAAAATAATTAGAACATCAGAACTTGTCTCTTAGGCTATAGTCACGAAAATAACTGTTTAGGAACCAATTAAGTGCCTATCTTCAACATCACATGCGGATTTGAAGTTTGATCACAGATTATTTCTCGCCTAAGAATTACCAGTGGTTGCAACATGAAAAAGGCATGCACCTAGTTTCAGAGGATTTTTCATAAAACGTACAAACATGATGACTGCAATTCATCAAAAGGACATCTGCTTTTTCATCTCATAATTATGAGACCCATCTGACCAAAATCAGGTTTAAGACGATTTCTTTTACAATTTGAGCATCATACATCTTTTTAAAGGGTAAAGTCCTTTGTTTAAAATGACACAAACTTTAGAATTCCATCATGTTCCTATCCAAAAGTTATGAGTGAAAATATGGTTCAACTGTTCGAATTGCGATTCTGAGAAAATTGCGTTCAAATTTTTTTTACAACTTTGGAATGTAAAATTCTTTAAGCAACCATATGCAGAATTAAATAGCGGCAACTGTTTCTCTATTCCATGACCACCAAATTGTCTGTGGTTCACAGCAATTTACTGTAGAGCACTTCTAATGGACCACTTCCATCTAGCAGATGTGTAAACTCGTATGTTCTGCTTTTACAGGAAAAGCACCTCCGTTGGAACTCAGCTTGAAGGAACAGGTAAACCCATCATCAGAGTTTTTCCACACCTTCGCTTCCATCATTGGAGATGTTCTGCTGAAATCGTATCATATCTTGCGTCGAACATCGTACACTAGCCTCCAGATTTCATCGGAAGTCTTCTCCAGCCTTTACCGACCAATCTGAGAAATACTCAATGAGGCGGAGTGCATTTCTGACAAACCATGTAGCAGAAAGGTTGATGGAGAACGCCGGTCACAGCAACTGCTAGATTAAGGTGCAGCGTGGTACCTTCAACGCTGGAAAATCTCAGAGCTCTGGCAGATCTTTCCTTCGGATAATTTCAACATCTTCTAGGAATGCAGACTCTGTCATACAACTGACTCCTGATTGCGACTTTGAAGCGAAGTGGATTCTTCTTGATGCAAGTTCTTGCTAAGCAACGCCTGTCCTGCGCTACTGGGAGGAATGTTCACGTTGCTGACACAGATCCGGTCTCTGGAACGATGCAGAGATGACTCGTCAACTGAAAGAAAAGTTAAGAAAAGTTATAAATAGCCAGATCAGTGCTGAAACAGTAACTGAAACGTTGTTAATGCACATCTACATACATCCTTGTAACAATGACTGAGTAGTGAATGTATGCAACATTCTTCATTCATTTAATCATTAATTTGTATAGCAACTCTTCAAGGGGACCACTCAGAATCACTGCCGACTCTTACCATGTTAAATAAGCACAGTTTTGAGTTGAACTAAAAATGAATAAATGAGTGTTCCAAAAAGCAAGTACAGTTCCTGGATGAGTCGATTCCAGACCACTGGGCCCACCATGGAAATGGCTAGATTCTGCACAGTTACAGGTCTTGTGCAGCACAATCAGGAATGAAATTATCCATAATACAAAGATCATTCAACTTTAAAATCATTAGTCAATACTCAATCTATTTTTCTCCTTACCTGGCTTAACAATATGTGGACGATTCACACACGATCGACAGCAGTTTTCTAAAGCAAACAAACAAATCACTGTTACTGAAGTACATGTACATGTATGTATGAACACCATTGTCATCATCAACTTGTCACTGTTGCAATTTTCATTTTGTAAAATTCCTAGCACATCGGAAGCATGAATTAAAAATAACTTTTGTTTCTATGTGCACTTGTTATAGCGCCCCTTCAAACTCTCTTTACTCAGAGGTGCTCCCGAATGCAGTGCGGACACTGCACTGGAGTTTCACGCCAAAGCGTTGAGCAATTGCAAGCGAAGGACTTGCCCAACGTTCCTATGCGGCGACGTGAGGTGGATTCGAACTTGCAACCCTTCGGCTGCAAGGCGACAAACATACGCATGATTAAACCACCACGCCCCACGAAAATAACTATGCTAACTTTAAAAATTATTTCCAAGGCAGGTCTCCTATGTGCTAGAACTCAACCTTCCAATCGGTAGATGGCATTGTTAAAATAAGTAGAAGGACTTGATGGGCACCCTAATGGCTGCAGACAGTTAAATTTGACTCATGTAATAACTTGCTAACAAATATTATTATAATATTATGGATTAAGAAGAAGTATGTTAGTCAATTAGCACAGTAGATAAGTTCCGTATGAGTAACAAGCATAATACAATCGTCCGTTAACCTTTAAGGATGAGCATTACTAAACGTGACCGAAACTAATGCACATCAACACTAAAGATTTGATAGCATCGGCAAACAGGATGAGAAAACAACCAAGCAGAATGCAGAGGAGTTTACGACCAATGCAAATATCCACTTATGGTACATACAGCTGTTCCAATACAGCTTTCACTTTAATTACCCAGGCAGCAGGGGGATCCAGATTTGACAAGGGCCTATTACAACAGTGGCCGTTGCCCTTGACAGAAATTTGTTGGGAATATTACATGCTTACAGTTACAGCACATGTAATTAGACAAACTGTACTGCGTTTGCACCATCAGCAGAATTTCTGGGGGCACTGCATGGGCAGTCTAAGCCAAACCTCATCTTTTACACATGTCACTTGCAATTCAGTTTTTGCAGTCAATGGTGTTGAAGCACTGTTTGTATGTGCACTTGTTATAGCGCCCCTTCAAGCTCTCTCTACTCAGAGGCGCTCCCGATGCAGAACGGACACTGCATCAGAGTTTCACGCCGAAGCGCTGAGCAATTGTGAGTGAAGGACTTGCCCAAGGTCCTTACGCGGCAAGGTGGATTCGAACCTCGGACCTTCCGGCTCCAAGGCAACGACGCCACCACTACACCACCGCGCCTCACTGATGTACATTGTACATAAAGAGGAAAGGGTGAAAGTGCCAAATATGAGCAATTGGGAAAAAGACGTCCATGGTACGAACACACACAAGCCTCTGGCTACACGATGCCAATGTAAGAATGATAGAAACATCAGAATTGTTGAAAACGTGCAGGAATACTTACTAAGAGACGTCCTGTGCCTTTTGTAAAGATAAATGGCAAGCAGAACAGTTGTCATGAGGGCGATCAGGCCAGTAGAAATGGCAACAATCAAAATGGTTTGAGATCCTGGTTCCTTTTCAGATTTTCCAGTTGGTGTAGATACTGTAGATAGCACAACTGCTTCAGTTGTTGTGGTGGGATGATACCTGTCGTAAGTTCCTATAGAACAGAATAGAATACAGGCTCGTTACTTCACAGTTTGAAATGCCTTAAATATCGATTTTAAACTACTCTGTTAAGTATGTTTGTTAGTTACAAAACGATGCCTGTCTCTTGCTGTTGGTTGAATTTGAACCAAAAAGAACCTTCAAAGCTCAAATTCACTTTTCTGAAAATGATTTTAAAGATGTGGAAAATAGAGTTGCCTTGGAAGAAATCATACTTGTAAGACAATGTACTAGGGCCACAACAGGTTCAGTCAATTTTACTTGAGTGAAGAACAGATACTATCAATAGATTTACCAGAAGTTAAAGTTCACGTACCGATAATCTTCCCCAAAAATATCTTTAATCAAACTTAAATGTATCTTACAGGTCACCATACAAAGAGTGTGAATTGCAATACCCAGAACCTTCCCTTGACCCTAGAATGTATTTACTTTGAAGATGACACAAGAAAGTCTGACCTCTGCACTGATCAATGTTTTCAAGACACTGGTCCTCTGTTCCCCAGTTAGGAGCACAGATCTCGTTACATGGTTGACATCTTCCATTCTCCCCCAGGTTGGGATCAAAATAAAACTCCATGTCACACTTGCCAGGCTTAACAGCCACTCGGCTGGCTCGTGGTTGACTTCCCAAAACCATTTCAACTTTATACATTGTAACCAAAATCAGGATAATCATTCTTAGATCCTGTCAAAACAGAAAGCATTTATACGGGTAATTAGACCAGATAAGATGCATTCAGAGGATGTTGTAATGGATGTAGACCCTCCCAACTTAGCGGACTGACTTTGCATCATTCATTACTTCACCTTTGAATCACACAATGCTGACGGGGTAAGCTGGTAAGATAAGACAATTACTAATTAATCACATTGTTTTATCACATGCAGAACTGAGAGGCACGGTTCTGGTTGAGGCAGCTTTCTGCTAGTAGTGCAAATGGAACAGAGTGATCAAATAACGGATTTTTGTTTACAACTTAGATCGTGACTCAAATTCATAGTCCAAACTGACATTCAAATCCTGAAACCAGAGATCTATAACAAGTCGCCACTTTGCAATCAGTCTGAACTGAATAGTAGCTCATGCTACAAAACAACTAGTAGGAAAAAGAGATATTAATAGGATGAAAATAATCATCTTGAGCTTTTAGGCTCAAGTGCGAAACAAACACATTACCAGGAAACCCTTGGTACACCGCATTTGACCCACGACCGAAACCTGCTACAGCTAGGCACATAGGAATGTTTGCTAAAGCCACTATCTGAATGATAATGATCGGACACGAAATTATGAAGAACAATAATTACTATGTGTCACAACTTCTGAGGAAATAGGCCATAATTATAATAATTTGCGGAACATGACTGCATGAAAACATTGCATTAGAAACAAAAAAGGCAATTCCTACATATACCACTACTATAGCTATAACTGCATCGACTATTTTTAAACCACATATTTTAAATATTGTAACACAAGACATTTCTTCTGTGCAGATTAACTAAATAAAGAAGTGAAACCAGTACAGCGCCTAACAGCAGAATAAAATATTTTATATAAAATTATGCATTTTAAAACGTGCTCTGTAAAATTCATCACAATTCATATGACTTTGTGTGCTGTAGAAAATTACTTTATTGAAGCATAATCATAAAAATCGTAACACTATAGTGACTCTACAATAATTGTTTAAACAAACACTAAAAGTTCTTATAATTTTGTGCTGAGACACATATCAAGTCCTCAAGTATGCCTCCAATTAAAAAATACAAGTCAAATAAAACATAAGTATACAATGTAGCTAAATACTTGTAACAGAGATGCAAAGTCTGGGTCCCAGAAAATGGTCCTGGCACCACCTTATTCATAACAGTTGTGTTGAGTCAGAGTACACAGATTTCAGAATAATGAATTGCCAAGCTTAGGTGCAAGACAAACCAGAGAGAGGTATGGGTGTGGTGGTGTAAGGTGTGTTCGGTGCCTTGGAGCTGGAAGGTTGCGGGTTCGAATCCACCTCAAGCCGCTGTGAGCAAGTGCTTCGCTTGCAATTGCTCAAGCACTTCGGTGTGAAGCTCCAATTCAGTGTCCACGCTGTAGTCGAGAGTTCCCCAAGTATAAATCTTGAAGGGGCACTATAACAAGTGCTCATACATTCGCCATAACCCTACAGTCTACTGTTAACAAGAGGTTACACGTACTCATTGCTTACTCACATGCACAAATGTAGGCCTACTTATAACTTATAAAATGCACACTTGTTATTTTAATTCTGCATTTTCACACCAAGAAATCTGTCTATTTCACCTTCCATTATTAAATATACCATAAATCAACTTCTGTCACACGATCCTAATCTTTTTATAACGGTTATAACCCTTGAAACATAAAAAATTCAGTAAGCTTACAATCTGGGCGTGGCAAAAAAATCCGAATCAAAAAAACCTAAGCATTCCTCGCTAAATAATTAGCTCTATTTTTCATAACGTCTACCTTTTATCCAAAACGATGGCCTTAAACTGTCTTCGATTTAACGGTATGACAGTAATTATGACAGTTTTCCCCGTTTTGTTTGAAATTCAGCTTACCATAATTATTCAGCCGGAAAATGATATCTCTTGTAACGAATTCAATCGAGCTTTCACCAAGTTGTCACTTCGATTTCACGACACCGAAACGTTTTCGGATGATTATAACGTCGATGTAGACATTAATGTAGATTAGGGTTATGTTAAATCAACTGTTTTGAGCTTTAAAAAAAGCAAACAGGACCTTTCCTCATGGAAATTGGCTTCACACTGCTGAAGTCAGCCCTTAGGCCTTAACGTACACAAGGCATTAAGTACTTCTCTGAAGAGTTCGTTACGCTGTAAAATCCCTCTTGAATTTCCTCAAAATAGCTCAATGGTGTTTGGCTATCATAGTATCACACGCACGCTAAATTTAGCACAAGACGTCATTGATCCGTGGAAATTCCCTGCTTTGTTATAAATACAGGTAGGCCTATAATAGCACATCGTTGATTGTTAAAAAGGCTTCTTACATGGTACATTGGTCCCATTGACAGGTTGTCACAATTCACTTAAGTGATGCGTTCCACTAGTCTAGTCATTAAGTAGTATTCATATTTAGGACTGCAACAATCGTAATCTCAAAACTTAAAGCGCCATTGAAAAGCCAAGTGGGCGGGGGGGGGGGGGCAGAGGGCACCAGCCTATTGACGAGCGCTGCGTTGAGTCAAAAGGCTTGTCCGCTACAGCAGGCTGCAGTCCAAAGAAGGTCCGAGTCCGGTTGCCATGCAGAGGATCAAAGCGGTCATTTCTTGGCTTAAAGAAATTGCCTGGAAGTGAGATCGATCTTAGTTCCCTTGTAGTTCTCCCGGTCTTCATGCTATTCTCGTTTTTTTATTGTGCTATAAAATTGCCATGCTATCACATGACCCTACAGGCTCATGTCAGTCATGTGATAGCTAGTAATTCGAGTGTAGGCTACTTAACACATCGGAAGTTTTAGAGAAAGCGATATTTCTGGTTAACCTATCAAATTTCAATTTTTAGTATTTTATTTTGATTGTTTAAGACTCTAAAAATCTTAAAATGTTTAATAAAGAACCTGAAGAAATACAGTTGCATTCCAGCAATTTTAAATCATGGACAAAGCATCAGAACAAGTACATCAAGTTTCCCAAGGTAGGCCTAAGTACCAGTTTTGGGTACTGGTTTCAAGTTGCTTTTATTGTTTATTTTGTAAACTTTACTACTCTGTGGACTGAATGTCGATAGGTTTCCAGGGTGAGAATTGCCGGGGGTTTGGGGGTTTCAACCCCCCAGTCTTTCTTAGAGCCCCATGTTAAAGTATGTTTTTCATACCCCAATTCCAAGTTTATCATAGACCAACCCCCAGTTATTTTTTCACAATTCTCACTCTGTAGGTTTCGGTATCAAACTGTCTTGGACCTTTTGTCTCAGTTCCAATGTCTCTGTCCACATTGTCTCGATCTTTAAGGTTTAAGTCTCGCATGCTGCAAGTCTGACTATAACCAGATATTAGAGTCTTTAGACTAAGATGCGCAACATAATGTATCTTAATGTTCACCTCACCTACCTTGCGAGGGGTTTTTAGCGCTATAAATAGAACGAAATTGCATTGTCCAGATGCCTGTAAGAGTCGCACGTTTTAAACATAAACCTTCTAATAAAATACATTAGTATATAATAGTTATTATTACTCATCATATTTAATGTGCAGTTTAAATAGTTTTGTTAGTTTACGGAGGCTGCAATTGTCCAATCGTTGTCGTATACAGTTATCATTTTGCACATGGCGTCTATCGTTGCTAGGGCGGTTGCTAGGAGCCATAAACCCAGTCACAACGTGGCGCCACGGTTTGTGTGCTTTGGTGTAAGACCAGACCAAATATACAGCGGAGATAGGAGGTGTCACATCTTAGTCTGCGACTCTAATATCTTAAATATCTTTGCTATAACTTCTATAAGCCTAAGTATAGATTTCTCTGCGCCAAACGCCACTCAAGTCACGGAGACTAGCTTAACCTCGGCGACGTTATAAAATCAGGAAAAGACAAGATTTAGCCTATATAAAGTTTTAGACATACAACTTCGTTAATGTGCAATACCGGTACTCGTAAGGCGCCAAACGGAACGCAGCACTAGCAAAAGATTCTCGCCTAGACTTAATATTAGCCTAAGGAACCTATATTTAGACCTAGGTGTTTTACGATGTAAAACTCTATAGCCTATTGGCCTACAGGCTCAGCGAATTAGATAGGGCTACCGAAAACCGACTTCGCTAGAGGCAAGGACTGCGCTAGAAGTAGGCCTAAACCGAATGTGAATAATTGGTGAAGTAATGAATTCCAAATTACTTACTAGTTGCAGCAACTTAGAACTGGCCCAAAGTTCTGGCGCGGATGACATAATAATATCCTTCAGCAATAATATTAGGATTGACCAATTAGTATCCTACACTAATTGAAAGCTTCATGACATGTGGTCTAACGAAATTGGAATCGTGACTAGGCCTAGGCCCTAACTAAAAGTAGGCCTTGAACGCAGACACGCATTGTCCTGCCCTTGGCAAACTTGGGTGACCTAGTTTTCAGCGAAAGAACAACAACGATAATTTCAATGGCGCCGTGGCCCGTAGGCCAGCAATAGGCCTACAGCTACGAGGGAATGTCTTGGACTATGGCACCGAGTTTTGCATGCAATGTGGATTATGTGGTAAGCCTACGAGACGGTGGTGTCCGAATACCGGCTAGGGATCTGCTTTTTAAAGTGGTAGTGACAGCTCAAAGTCACCACTTTTTGTATATTTTGCGTCATTTAATAAACAGATAAATCGATTGTAAGCATGTGTAAGCCTACTTCAGTCGCTACCTCCAAGTGACCTAGCGTCGCAAAAGAGAACGGTCCCTGAAGGATTAAGCTAGCAGGGAGACAACCATGTCTTAATATGTGTTAGCAACTTGATTTTCTTAACCTCGGCGTAGACCTACACTGTTTAATCTAGACGACTCTGAAGAAGCAGTGGCGGCGCCAGGGGGGGCTAGGGGGGGCTAAGCCCCCCCTATCGGCGGCTCAGCCCCCCCAAAACAAAACGAGGAAAATCTCTACAACTGCTAACTTCGAATAAGAAAGCTAGACAGTGACCAACGGCAAAGAAATCAACTATGTAATCACTAATCATAGCGTAGAGGGCTTATCCTAATAGAATCCACCGCATATAATATTTTGCCAAATATCCCCCCGACCCGTCATGAGGTTATGTATACCATAATATATTATGTAGCCAGCCGGCCGGGTGAGGGGCTACACCTGTAGTCTTATACAATCACATGCGAAATGGGGTTTTCAATTAGCAGCAGCACTCATGGTGAGACTTTTGGGGCTTGGTAATGGTCCCCAAGTTTGTGGTCAAACCCGGTCCTAGGGTGTGCGGGGCCCAAGGCAGCAAGAGATTCTCTGAAAAGGGTTCTGAAGCAGAACATTTACGAAGTTGATTTCCTGCCAATATGGTAAGTAGGCCTATGCCTACTGTATTATCATAGGCTTTGATATTCTAGAAATTCTGAATTCTACCGGTAGGCCTAGCCCGGGGCTGAAAGTGGTTTGGAAAGTTGCCTGGTCTGACTTTGAGCCGAAAATTTTCAGAAATCTTGTTTGGTTATTCGCCCAGAATGGTAGAAATTTCTTCCATTTTTGGTACCTGTCGACCTTTTTAAGTCATTAATTTTTGCCCATAAAATTTTTAAATCATACCATTTTTATCTATTTCTTTTGTTCGATGACCTGTTGTTTTTAGTTGTTTGCCCACAAATTGTTAAGACTGTCTTGCTTCTCGGCTGATACCCGGCACCAGCAGGTCAAGAAAATCAATGCCGGGTCGCAGACCCTGACAGACCCGACTCACTTTCAGCTCTGGCCTACAGCCTATACTTGTACACTGTAGTTGTGACTCGCTTTATTTGCAGACTCATGGGTGGAGTTTGGTCTCAGCTCGGGAGGGGGGGGGCTAAATCAATGTTCCGCGGATCTCCATTATAATAATAGTCAAGTTAACTTCAAAACAGCAGGTCGTTGATAACACCAGAATCAAAATTATGACCTTACCCACCGGAGAATCGTTGGGAACACTAAATCAAAAAAATATCCTTAGACACCCGAAAATTGTAGATAACACTAGAATCAAAATAAAGTCCTTAGACACCCGACAATCGATTGCAACACTGGAATCAAAATGATATCCGTAAACAATGAACACCCGAAAATCGTTGATAACACTGGGATCAAAATAAAGTCCTTAGACACCAGAAAATTGTTCGTAGCACTGAAATCAAATTGATATCCTTAGACACCCGAAAATCGTTGATAACAGTATAATCAAAATGATGTTCTTAGACACACGAAAATCATTGGTAATACTGGAATCAAAATGATATCCTTAGACACCAAAAATCTTTTTATAACATTGGAATCAAAATAATGTCCTTAGACACCCGAAAATCGTTGATAACAGTATAATCTAAATGATGTTCTTAGACACCCGAAAATCATTGGTAATACTGGAATCAAAATGATATCCTTAGACACCCAAAAATCGTTGATAACATTGGAATCAAAATAATGTCCTTAGACGCCCGAAAAGATGTTTTAAACAAAATTGGACGACTAAAATTATGTCTTCAGAAATTTTAACAGCTAAAAATGGTGTCTGCAGAAATTTTTACAACAAAAAAACGTCTTCAAATATTTTGAAAACTAAAGTAAGGTGCCATCAAAAATGTTGACAAATAAAAAAAGATTTCTTCAGAAATTTTGACACCTAATCAAAGGTGTCTTCATACATTTTTACGACTAAAAAAGGTGTTTTCAGACATCTTGACGACTAAAAAGTCGTCAGAAATTCTCCGCCGAAGAAGCACTAATGAAATCAAATCCTGGTTACGGCCTTGGAGGCTGGAGGAAGTTGTGCAGTTCAATAAATTTCTTTAAAAACCCGTGCATTCTTATACTGGTAGTCGGCGACACTTCAAATCGAGTTCTTGTTGAAGGTTTCATGATTTTATCGTTCGTTAATAGCTGGCAAAAAAGAGCCTAAAATTAGGGCTGTTGTTCGATTAAAATTTTTAATCGAAATTAATCGTGCGATTAATTTTTTAAATCGCAATTAACGCCAAATTAATCGCAATACATTTCCGTCAAATATATTAATCTTACTATTTTCTAAGGACCCCTGAAGCATATAATTTTAATGACTGAATGCATTCTTTCTATTGCAAACATAATATTCAATAACCTTTGGCTTAGGTCTATTTAACCTGAATTTAGTTTATTGAACAGTTTTGTATGACAGACAGAATTGAATTATTTATTCAGTCAATTGTATATGCAGACCAGTTTATTTACATTGGTCGGTTCAAGGGATGCTCTTATTAATTAACAACAGTAGGTCTACTAGATCTACAATCTAGCCTACATGTATATTGAACCTCATTATTTAGTCACAATTTTTTACAAGAGGTTGGGGTTCTTGCCAAACCTCGTCTCAGTTGTCCTTCTGTGAACATTTATCATTTGAAACCTGGATCCAATGGTCTTGCCATCTCCTGGAGACTGGAGTTCAACCAATGTAGTCTGACGGTGTGTCGACGGCTCATCGTTTTAGCGTTTAACGCATGTTAGGCGATAATTAAGCAAAGAATTGCTACGATAATAGCCCACTCGAATCCTTTTTTGGAATATTTGCCAAAGAGAATGTATCACTAGTTTTAAGTATGAGCCTTCCGTTTTAAACGAGTTTTCTGCCTCTGATTCCATTTTAATCAGATCTAATTAACGCGTGCGATTAATGCGTTAAAAATTTCAAATCGCAAATTTTTTTAACGCGTTAATCGCACGCGTTAACGCGATTAAATCAACAGCCCTACCTAAAATGGCTCCAGTTGAGGTCAACAAACCTAAAAAATGCGTTGGCGGCTGGGGCTCCGCCCCAGACCCCGCTGGGGGAGCTTACGACGCTCCCCCAGACCCTCTAGTCGGTATGGGCTTCGCGCCTCCGGCGTTTGGTAAAAAAACATTTTTTTCTGCCTTGGGGCTTCAGCCCCCCCAAACCTGAATTCCTGGCGCCGCCACTGTGAAGAAGGGGGGAAGTTCCAAATTGTGAGCAAAATTAACTTTCTGCTCTGGCAGAGTTTTGAACCCCGGCTACTCAGCTGACAGCTGCCCACTAGGCCTACGCTAATGGTGGATCCAATTTGACCAGAGTCTATGACAACAGAGGTCGTTACCCTTGACAGAAATTTGCTTGGCATATTACAGCACTTATAGTAAACTAACCGCTAGACTATCTGAGTGGCGGAAAGGCATTAGTGAAGAGGAGAAGGAAGGGGGGCTAGACCAGTATGAGAATTGTGGAAAAATAACTGGGGGGTTGGCCTATGATAAACTTGAAATTGGGGTATGAAAAACATACTTTAACATGGGGCTCTAAGAAAGACTGGGGGTTGAACCCCCCCAACCCCCCCGGCAATTCTCACCCTGGGCTAGACGCAGACGAAATCAACAAGGAGCTCGTCGCGGTTGCTTGCCCACGACCCGCGCTAGCCCTGCTGACAGGCAAGTCGTTTGTCATGTTCAGACAGGCCTATATAATATTATTATGACGGGTAGTTAAATCTAGCTGTCACGATGAAAGAGCAGCGTGGGAGTGTTTTTTGAAAGGCAAAATACATAGGCCCTAAAACACGTCGAGAAAATGCAAACAGGCTGAATGGAATTATCTAATTTTCAGGTCGTCAGTGAAATTGAATATAGGCCTACTTGTTGTGTAGTGATATTTTGAGCAACCATAATAGACCTGGTAGGCTAGTCTACGCGTCTTTTGCTATGCCTAAATTAATCACATTGTTTTATCACATGCAGAACTAAGAGGCATGGTTTCTAGGAACAGCCGATTCTATATTAATAGATCGGGAAATGTTTATTGACGTTAATTTTTATTGATATTCCTAGGCCTATACCATTCCTAATGTTCAATCTTTTCTTTAAACACATTTTTCTTACAATAACGGGCGTATGCAAAAAGGCCACAGCGCAGACAGCCTAGATCTAGGTTATAGGCTACAGATAAACAGACAACATATAGGCCTAGATTATAGGCCTATAGGCGGTAGGCTACAGACAGATAGACTTAGTGCCTGCTACAAGTTCACAGAGTACAAATGTCGGATATTAGCTGCCCATATAAGGCTGTATGGTGAGTAATGTAGAATTCAATGGTTAGGCAGATGGGTAGGCCTACATGTACACAGGCCTAGTAAGTGACTCTTCGTAGGCCGTCTAGTTTCCGTTTCATGTTTACGATTGCATGCGAACGATAGCCCTATTAATGGAAACGCCTCATAATTATTATGCCATCTCGGATGTAGAACTTCGTATGGGATATAAATTATGTTGTTAGCCTACACGTTAATTATAGTCTAGGTCTATAGCTATCGTATTATATCTAGCTATAGGCCTATAGGTTATTATATATTAATATATCGATAGACCTAAAAGTTCGCTGTGCAATCACTGCCTATAATTATTCACTTTAATGTTTTTAACGAATATTTGCGAATGTTTACGAATATTAAGAAATCTTAATATTCATATTAAGACCTTAATTCACGAATACTCAATCTTTTATTAATTTATCCTATGCAAGCCTATGGTCTATAATATAATATGGCCTAAATACACACATATGTATGTACCCTTTAAATAAACACACACACATATATATATATATATATATATATATATGTAGTCTAGTAGATAGCGCGAAGACAGTCGGCCTATAAATTATCAGGTGCTGAGCAATTAATAGGCTCTTAATAAGAAAATAGGCCTACATAACAAGTTGAAGCCTCGTCACGTAGGCAATAGTCCTAGTAGGTTTCCTGGGGAAGTCCCAGGTAGGGACTACGATCACATGCACGGAGGCCTACAGTCTCCAAGTAGGACTATAGACAAGCAAACTAAGGCAATTGGGCACTCCTCCGAAGTCCGGTCCCAAATTATTTCACAGCACTTGTCTCACCGTCACTTTACAAACCGTTCACATAATTGAAGGAAACTTGGTAGGCCTACTTGTCGGTTAATTAACCGCCACACACAGAAACCATTATACGAAATTTGACATGCAAAAATTTATTCACATCCGGTTACATCTGAAATTTTATCGGAATTAGCGCTTGAGAAATGGAAGCTGGAGCCTTGTTGAAAGTTTTTTACAGGTGAAATGGAGGTTAAATTGATGAAAAAATGCGAGAAATGGAATCTGGATGATGGTTCTTTTACAGTGAATTAGAACTTGGATTGACGAAAATAACGCATGAGAAATAAAAGCTAGATGAAGGTATTTCTAGAGCTGAAATAGAAGCCGGATTGATGAAGAAACGCTTAAGTAATGGAAGATTGATGAGGATAGTTTATATCTGAATCAGAAGCTGGATTGACGAAAATAACGAGCGAGAAATAGAAGCTGGACGAAGGTATTTTCAGATCTGAAGTAGAAGCTGGATGCATATTGAAACTTTAGAAATCTGTCAAGAAATGTACTGGTAAACAGAATGACCTCAATAATGACGTCATTCTATATAAGAGTGGGTAAGTAAGCATTAGAGAAGCATATCTATGTGATAAGCCATGCGAAATAATTTGGGACCGGACTTCGGAGGAGTGCCGGCAATTGTTTGCTGAAGTCATAGGCCTACTATATCCATAGATAGAGCCTACTAGTTTTTGTTTGATGAGTTGAATCTGCAAACGAAATTTAAATAATGGTAGGCCTAAGTCTATATTCATAAGTATGTACAGAATATAGGCTATGTATATTAAGCCTTTAGGCTATAATTATACACGTTCAAAGTCACTGTGCAGTAGGCCTACACAGGTGTGTACTAAAATAAACAGAAGGTGCAAGAACTTCCGAGTTGATCTCTAAGCTACTTAAGGAGTTATCAACTTGAACCTAGACTATACAAGTGCCTCTTTAGTGATAGGCAATTTAATTAGAAAATGTGTTCGGAAGTCTGAATAAAAGGACAAGGAGATCATTTAAAACAAGAGTGTCTAACCTTTTTTAGTGGCGGGCCAGTGTGAACATCTTCCAACAAATGGCGGACCAGGGTGTCGAAGCCCCTGAGCAAAATTAGGTAATGATCTGAGCCAATTCCCAGAACATTTTTAATAATACAAGTGTTTCGTAGCCCAACTGTCATAATTTTGTTAACAGACAACCAACCGGAAACCATAATTATAGGCCTACAGTCTAAACATAGCTATGCGCCTTATTCAAAGGTATTGCCAGTAAGTAAGAAAAACCTCCATTTATTTGGCTGACTGTAAAATTTAAAAATTTGAACTTTTATCCTCTAATTTTGCAATCTTTAGGATAGGCTCCGCGGGCCATAAAAAATCGTCGGCGGGCCATAGATGGCCCACGGGCCAGCTGTTTGGACTTTGGACAATGCCATTAGGGCCTACATCTTCACCTCGTAATTATTAGACTAATATTAGTAGGCCTAATGAAAAGCAGAAGGAAGGGATGAAGTCAGGAAGATGAAAGTGCGAACCGCGTAGGCGTATCTAGAAAATCTGCCGGACACTTCAAAACTTAGTTGTTTGGATGAGAATCATGAGATAATAGCTATAAATAATTGTCATCCTCACTTGACTTTTGAAGCCCACAACTAGACTACATGCAGTAACTTTCCTACGAGTTTGTATGCGTGGGCGTTTTCTAAACTGTCTGCTGATATGAATGGCTACGTCAGCTGGTGTATTTTTAGAATTTCTTACACGCGGAAACTCTTGGGGAAAATCACACACAAAGAGCTTCTTTAACAATACGAGACATAGGCCTACTACAATAGTAGTATATAGAGCACACGTTAGCCCAGATGTTTCTGCTAGCTGCCCCAGACTTGCGTTGCATGCTTGCTAGGCCTCGTTTCTGCCTACCTTCACGAGCTCTGTTGCCCTGCCCTTTGGTGCTCTCGAGCTCTCCACTCATCCGAACAGGGTTTCCTCCTTGACCCTTTTGTCTGTACCTCAACAAGGCTCAACCCCACTTCTTGACCTGGAATATTAGCCTCCCACTGGAGCTTCCGCTTCTTATGTTCTTTCTTTCATATATTATGTTCTTTTCCCACCTTAAGGCAGGTTCTTTTTAGCAGTGTTGGAGTTGGGAGGCATGGGCGCCCGCACATAGGGGCAAGGGGGGGCACTTGCCCCCCCTGGAAAAGTGAAACTTATTTTTTTAACTACTACTTTTGAGTTTTTAACAAATTTCTTCGCTTTAAAACACTAATCACACGAATGATGCACATGTGAAAGTGATAAATTTACGTTTAGAAATCTCTATAGAAATAAATATATAATTATATATAATAGTGCCTTTCATGGACCTACTTTTTAACATCTACTTTTGGATTTGTAACCAATTTTTTGCAAAAATAATACACAAAATGAAACTGAGAAATTTGCATTAAAAACGTCTTTGAAAAAATACCCGTGTTTCTAATTTCCAGCGCTGTATTTAGCATGCTTTTGTGACTGAAAAATGTAACCGTGACCACCGTAAAATTTTTGCCCCCTCCTGCAAAATTTTCTGCGGGCGCCCATGTTGGGAGGCACTCTGAAGTTTTGTTTAAAGTCGCTATATAAATGTTCAATATGAACACATAAATAAACCACTATGTTTCTATCTCACTTAAAAACTGTTTTATTTAGCCGTTGTTGGACTGGGAGCGCTTCTGAGTAGCTTACCTTGAAGGTGCGCTATATAAAAGGTCAATAATAATAATAAAAAATGAATGACTGAATGAAATTTCACAAAGCCTGTCCAGAAAGAACTCTTAGTAATCTGCACTAAGAAAAACTTGACAACTATAGCCAAACAAAATCTAATCCATACAGCAGAATTTATTTACATCTTTACTACAAAGAGACGAACAATTATAAACAGTTTAATAACACTCACTCTAAACAGCGAACATCATAATTTGAATGTTTCAAACTGACAGGTCTAAGAACATCTTGATTGTCACCAAAAACAAATACGCATCATGTAACGCATGTCAATACTCTTTAAACTGCTAGTCATATGTTGCTTGCATGAGTGCCCCAAACTAAGTCAGTAGTAAATTAATACAGATGTAATGACTCTCCGAAACTACTTCTGTAGGAAAAAGTTTGTCCGTGGGTAATTTCTGGCCTGCCAACAATTTTTTTTAGCTCTGAAAACCTTACCTAAAGGGTCCACTTTGACTCACTCTATGCATATCTCAAAACTGTCCTCTCTCTAGCGATGCTGGGTCGGGTGCACTTCTGAATAGTCAAATTGAAGAGGTGCTATATAAATCATTGTAAAGAATGAATGATTGAATAAACAAAGACTACTGCGACATTCGTGATTGAGATCAGAATTAAGATTTTCTAAGCTTAGTTTGTCTGTTTGTATGATTAAAATGCATAATTTAGGACTTCATGCTCCTAAAAAATTGGGGGATGACTCACTGAACCCCTCTCGAATTCCAAATTTTTCCCAGGTTCCTGCCAATTGCTGGAAAATATTGCCACTGGTCCACTGTTAAAAATTCTGACACCTCTCCAATAGAGGCCGTTGACCAATATCTGCATTTGCCATGGGACAAGGCATTACACTGAGCCAGTTACAAACTTCTCATCCAAAACTGTCTATTATTACAAATGGTTGAGCACTGTGACTAAAGTTTAAACTGAAGTAGAAATTTGAAAATACTCTGACAATCGACTGTCTCACACCACAGAGAAACTCGTCTTACAAGAGAAAAAATCATCACTGGTCAGATTGAAGAAGACATGAACGTGAACCTGTACAAACAAGGGTGTAACTTATAATAGGGTCAATTAAACATATTGACTGATAGAGGCCAATGAATCGATGGGCTTTCAAAGTTTTACAAATGGATGATGATAGGTACTTCATTTCTCAACGAGAAGGAAACCAATTGACACCTTCTTAAACTCTATTTAAATAATTCCTTAAATAAAAATTATGTAATTTAAAGAAAGACCTTAACACACAGTAAACAACATCGTGAAATAAGGCAGAAGGTTCAAGTTTATAGTTGGGTCACCATAGACAATTGAAAGCATCCACATTGAAACTATGCACTCAATCAGGAGCAACCATAAAAGCTATTTTAGAAAACAAACTGCAAAGCACCCGAGCCAATCAAAACCTTCGCTGAAGTCATGTGATGAGATGTGAAATATGGCATCAATATACATCAGCAGTCAGCTACAAGCATCCAAGGCATTTTAAGTGCTAATTATTGTAATTATAATGTCCAGGCAGCCGCTGTATATATACCAGATATCTCTACCTGTGACACATGTCATGTCATGATTAGCCCTTGTCTGCATCGTCAACAAAATCATAGCAATTATCACAAACTGTGTGCATCGTCGTTCACTGCAAGTGCCCGTATTCGCTTCTGAAAGGCATCAGAAAGTCAGGACAACAAACAAGCAGGCTGAATAAATTGTCCACACAAGCTATTTACAAATATAGTACAACGTTGTTGGCTGCAAAGCCACGGATAGTCATTTCAACAAACAAAGCTACGATGACAAGAAGGAATAATAATTCTCGGAATCAATGTTTGTCCTTATTGGCTTAGAACGTTGCTTCAAAATGTCTTGTGCCAAGGGACAGTGGAAAAGACCAATGAAATAGCTTCCAATGATCTACAGATTGGTTGATAAATTTTAAGACTGTAATTACGTCTGCAAATCATCAAATGACATCGTCTTATGAAAAAACATTGATCAATGATGCCAAGCAGTTTGTGGCTCAAACCTGTACACAGTTACACACGGTGAAGTAAGCTTACTCAAAACCGTCGGCTATACAATGAACCACGTAAAAAAACAACGTTGCTGAGGTCTCAACAGATAAAACTAGAAAAGAAGCATCCAATAAACTATCCATGCTGGTTTCACTCCATTTATCCATTCCTTCGTAGTCTCTAGTCTCGTAAAGCTCAGAGATTATTGCATAATTGATTATCGACTACATGGCACACACAAAGTGGATTCAGAAAAGAAACTCCAGCACGTACGCTAAACAAAGGAGGCATCTGCATTACTGAACTGTCTGCTTGACGTCTGTAGGGCGTGCACAGAGCTCAGAATCTTCTTCTGGTGTCCAGCAAGCGTGATACCAAGCCGCACGAGATCGTTTGGCCTTATCCGTGCAACATCCGGCATAGTCCTGTAGCCCGCGTCGCGGAAGACCTGGCTGTACCTATCCATCTTAATGCCTGTCAGCCACTTGTCGACCATGGAGCTGGAGGCTGTTCCGTCAAGTGTTGAACATGTTGCACCATCGGTTCTTGACGGACCAGGTGCTGATGCATTGGCTGCTAGTTGTATGGATGAGGTATTGCACGATCCACTGCAAAAGATATGAAACACACAACATACTCTAAACCCTTTAATGCCAGAGGGTATGGGATTTCCCATACCATTTACTACCATCTCGGCATTAAAGGGTTAAGAAGCGTTTACTCTCAAGTGTTACACATGCAGGAGCTATGCAAATTGTCATTTTGGATAAATTGCAATATGTATTATGCCAATCTAAACAACTACAGCATAATGACAGTGCTGATAAATTAGCAAAGGCACTATCATAATTCATACTTAAGAAAATCAATCAATCATCGTGAAGGGCAGCGACCCCTTTGTCCAGTACATTTTTCTGATCACCTTTTTAAATAGTTTTTTTGTCCAACTTTCGACTATTACTGGATACTTCGTCGTGTATAATATTAGGAAACGGATCAGGACGTTTGGGCGCCGCCGTTTGGGCGCCGGCCGTTTGGGCGCCGCCGTTTCGGCGCCGGCCGTTTGGGCGCGACGCCGTTTGGGCGCCGGACGTTGCGGCGCGAAAGAAGAACCTTGACGTTTGTAGATATAATTACATACGAAAGAGCCTCCTTCCGAGACTATCTTAAAGTATCCCTGAACGACATGAACTGTCATTAAATGTAGAACGCTGTTCATAAACATTCGCTTCTACAGCATTACCTTTTCGAGCATTACGTCGACCGTTGAACATTGGGTTTGTGAACATTAAATCGAACATTGAACTTCTGAAAGTAATTCAGTTCTTTGTGGAATGCTTTTATTTAACATCAAATCATTCCCTTGGGTAACATGATGTGTTAACATTAAATTTAACAATGCACATTACAAAACATAGCTGAATTAAAAATTCCTGGACAAATAAAGAGTTTTAAGTGCTATTTCATTACATAACTTCTTCCGCGCCGAAACGTACGGCGCCCAAACGGCGTCGCGCCCAAACAGCCGGCGCCGAAACGGCGGCGCCCAAACGGCCGGCGCCCAAACGGCGGCGCCCAAACGTCACGTACCGATTAGGAAAACCGATTGTGCATTGCAATATACAACTATACATAAAGCAGCTGATTTTTATCGGGGGGTGGGGATGTCATTCTTTGGGGGGGGGGGAATTCCTTCTTCCACGTGGGAGATGCCTAGATTAAACACTGCCTCGTAATACCTTTGGCTCACGGCCCTTCTTAGTAGCTCTGGTGAACGGATCAGTTTGTCGAGAGTGCGAACAATTGAAGCGAATCTCGGTCTGTGTCCACGTTCCTTCTGCCAACAGTCCTGCATCAGTTGGTAGACGGCCTCAGGACAGTCCTACAACAATAATGTTCATACAGTGCAACGTACTGTGTACAAAATATTGTATTTATTTATTTATCACACTTTCTATACTGACCTTTCAAGCTTTACTCAGAGGTGGTACTGAGTGCAGCGTGTACACTGCATTGGAGTTTCACCCCAAGCTAACAAGCAATTGCTGGTAAAGGACTTGCTGAAGATCCCTACGCAGTGGCTTGAGGTGGATTCAAACATAGAACCATCCGGCTCCAAGGCACTGAACCCACCACAACCCACCACTACATGACAACACCCCAGTGTCGCCCCACTGTGCAGCAACCCTTCAAGAATCTGTCACAGTGCTTTAAGATGCACTGGTCCAAGTAGCTACATTGGTAAGAGAACATACACCCTACAATTCAGTCGAATCTGACAGTGTGTGTGTGTGTGTGTGTGTGTGTGTGTGTGTGTGTGTGTGTGTGTGTGTGTGTGTGTGTGTGTGTGGGAGAGTGTAAAACATCCTAGTAATGTGTCACTGATGATGCTACAAAAATTGTCGTTATGTATACATTACATCACACCTCTGTGCACATGGTCACTGGTTGCTCACATGTTGATAAATATTGGCTTATTTAAGAGATTTAAGATGCACTGGCCCAAGTAGCTGCAATGCTGCATATTTCCTACCATAGGTGGTGGTAGTCTGTAGTCGGCATCAATGGCACGTATGACGTCCTGATTGGACCAGTTCCAGTAAGGCCACTCCCCAAATGACATCACCTCCCACATGACGACACCGTAGCTCCACACATCAGACGCTGACGTAAACTTTCTGTAGGCGATTGCCTCTGGAGCGGTCCAACGTACGGGAATCTTACCACCCTGTTTTGAGAATTCAACAATGCACACAAGTTAGCAAAATACAATCCAATACTCTATTTCTAGCATGTGAAACTTATATCTATCTTATTTATATCTTTATATATATCTTTATATATATATATCTATTTATATTTATTTATCTTATATATCTTATCTTTATCTTATATATATATATCTATCTACCTTCATTTCTTTCTCTTCTTAAGGCTGTCTTATTCGACCGGGGTTGGACTGGGAGCGCCCCTGAGTATAAACCTTGAAGGAGCGCTATATCAAATTCTCAGTAAATAAATAAATAATTGATATGGAGTCTCTATAGAACCCAGACATATTTCTGTCAGCTCAGAAGTTGCAACAACTGCATGTGATATTCCGCATGTGCAGTAACACTAATAAATATACAAAGAGAAGCAATGAATGAGTGTAAACTGAAACAATTGTATGCGTACACTAAGTGACTAAACCCATCATAAAAGATACTATCTACCATATACGTGCCTCACAGTGTCAAACATCTTAGAAAATCCAGGCTTATCGAGTGAACATAAGATTAAGTATTTCTGAAAGTTGATGAGTTATAGATTTAGGGCGGACAGAAGCAGATACAGTGGGGCTCAAAGCAGACTAGTCAGAAAACTCATGATTGCTCTGAGAAATACTGTAGCACAACATACTTCTCAAGGTCTGCAGGATGGACAATTGGACATCTTACCTTGGTTGTGTAAGTTCCACTGGAGTTGTCCGTTTCCACTTCCCTGGAGAGACCAAAGTCCGAAACTTTACAGATGAGCGTCTCACTAACGAGAATGTTTCGTGCTGCCAGGTCCTTCAATAATAAATATCAATGAAAAAGAAAATCATAGAGACACTGGTCAGCAAAAACGCAAATACAGGATTCATGTACACATTGTATATGAAACAAAGAAACACGTGAAAACAATAGCCATCAGAAACCAGAAACTGTAAACGAACAGGTGAATATTTATGTAAAATATATGAATTATTACGGGCCAAAACAGCCATGAATTGGAGATGATTATCAAATGCCGTTAACACCAAAGTGTACTAAGGATAACTGGGAAATCAATACAGCTCATTGCTTCAAAGTGCTAAGTGCCTACAAACAGCTGTATGAATGAATTTGTTTATTGCACACCATTACACTCTTGTGTGCAATAAGCAAATGATACAGCTGTATCAATTAGCTAATTAATTAATAAACTAACTAACTAATTAGCTGTATCAATCAGAATCAATTAGCTGGAGTCAACCTACCCGGTGAATGAAACCCATGTCAGACAGATAACGCATTCCAGAAGCAATCCCTCGCATCATTCCAACCAGTTGAAGCACGGTTAACTTTCCATCATTCGCCTTAAGAGTAAAACAAAAAAATATTTGCAGGTTAGATCATCTTATGACCCCAATGCATCTGAGGTGGGAGATAAAACCCGCTAATAATGTTGCAGTTTATCAATACAGCCTCAATTTCACTAAAAATATTCTTTAAAAACCTAAATCTTTGAAAAATTTGCATCAACTGACTACTAATGTCACTGGTCTTACATTTGATTGCTCTTCGTAAAACTAAAAGATACATAATACTATTGTCACTTCAATGGTATATTTCATCATGATGCCCAAGCAGTTTCAACATACTTTTACTAGCCATGTTAGAAAAGGTCAATACAATAACCTCTCAGAGCACGTGTTTTAATTAAATATCAAAAGTTTAGTGTAAGGTTTCTAAACTACTAAAGTTACGGAATCCCCACCCCTAAATTATGTTTTTAATAAATTAGGAAATCCTGATTTTATTTTCTCAGAAATTCCCGCTTGAAAAGCACAGTAATCGATCAATCAATCGATCAATCAATCAATCAATCAGCCTGTTATTGACTTAACCCTTTCCGTACCATGCCATTTTAGTCCTGCGCTACCGGGGGTTTCTGGACAGGTTTGGCGAGTTTCGTGGACATAAATATTTATCCAACTTCTATTTTATATAGAAACATTGAAAACTTCAAATAGGCCAACGTAATTTTCCACTGTCTAACATGTTTTGTTATGCAAATTTATATAATTTTGATAAGTTCAGACTTTTTGGCTATGTTCTTTAGGCCCAGGGGCCATTGCTATCATTGCATTGAGATTCAACGTCTGGCCGTCTGACGGGCGTCAACCTTTTAGCCGACGATGCTGTAGGCCTACTTTGATAACTATATGCATTCACTAGAAGACTACTATCACTATCAGAAGACTCTAGTCTCTAGCAATAATATTACACCATCATTTTTGCTGAACGGTAAATACGTGACATCGTATTTACACGCTCTGCTATCGACGTTGAATATGCAATAAACACGCCACTTTTGTCACATAGAAATATGCAGAAAAATAATAATTATACAGAAAATAATATTTTACGCAGAGAATAATATGCAGAGAATATTTTTTTCTTATTTCTGCATTCTGTAGGTGTCAAAACTCGAACACTAAGCTCGCACTATGAAGCAAACGCGACGCAGGTTTCTATAATATTCAAGGATGTACGCCGTACGTCATAAGGTAGCGCAGGCTTAAAATCCATGACGTACGGCGTACGTCATAAGGTACAGAAGGGGTTAACAACAACAGAAATCTCAGGTAAATTTAGAATTGAAATAGAAACAGAAAGTTCGAGATAATCTACAGATGTCATCAACAGGACAACACTAAAGGAAAAAGGAAATCCGCAAATGCAGAGCCGTCCATTTCATTCATGTACATGCAGTTACAGATCTATGGCTAAACAATTTGTTATGCTCAACGTGATTATAAACGTACATGAAGCTAACTAACATCGTTTGGACTAATTAATTTCCAGCAAATTAATCCTAAATCTTCTTCACCTTAAGGAATTTGTCAAGTGATCCATTTGCCATGTATTCAGTGAGGATCATGATCGGTGTTGTCTTTGTCACGACGCCTTCGAGATAGATGACGTTTGGGTCGTCAAACTGTCCCATGATGCTCGCCTCCGTTAAGAAATCTCGACATGACTTCTCAGAAGCTCCTGGTTTTAGCGTTTTTATGGCCACAGACAAATCCAACTTTTCAGGAATTCGCAGCATTCCTTTGCACACATCACCAAATTCACCTGGAAAATGAAAAGCAATGGGAAATTCATGGATGAATTTGGTTAAGTTTTCTCAACATGACAAGCACAGTTTTTCAAACTTCATTCGCATCAGAGAGGAAAAATCTGAAAACACAATAAACCCTCAAGCTCTAGGTGTATATTAACTTTCAAACCATAAGGAAAAAAAGAACAATATTACTATCACTAACTAAAAACGTGGATATCATCAATGTCCAAATGTGCATTGTGCAAGGCATCACCCAATGGCCCATCAAAGCACACCCTAATCAAGTCAATACCCGGATGGGCAGTCCACAACCCCATGTCAGGCCAGGGTGGAGGACAGACAGATACACACACACACACACACACACACACACACACACACACACACACACACACACACACACACACACACACACACACACACACACACACACACACAGACACACACAAACACACAGACACACACAAACAGACAGACACACACAAACAGACAGACACACACAATCAGACAGACACACACAAACAGACAGACACACACACAGACAGACAGTCGATTTATTCAGCTGTATCTCAAAGACCAAGGTACAATTGACTTTCTAACACTCGGTAAACTGATGCAATTTAATTGCAAACCTCCTCCGATTACTGATTCGATGATGACGTAGGACAGGTCGATTTCCTTCGTGAATTCCTTCACAGCTTCATTCGGGTCTTCATAGGTGTGCGGATCAACATACGTTCGAACACCCGTCGGGATCACAGCACCACCAGCAGCAGCAGCAGCTGTCAAAACAAAGTGCAGCTTCTTGGATGTATGTACAACACATGCTGCATCATTTCAACTGGCTGACAATCTATTTCCTGAAGAATGGTAAACAAATGAAGCATTCCACTGCCAGCATGCCCACATGGAGCCAATGCTGGACCAGTATTTATATAAAATATGGAATATGCATTATAAGAGTCCTCATGGGTCCCCCCTAAGATGTTGATGCTATTGAAAGTACACGTATTTGCACCTTATCAATGCTTTGCCAATTGATTTACACTTATACAACTGCGTTAGCAGCTGTCCATATATTCAGTACAAAGAGAGGGGAGGGTCACCGGATTTAGGCGATGTGCATACGGCGGAGGAGGGGTCTTGACAAAATGTGCCTACATAAAAGAAATGTCTAATTATGATGTTCACACTAGCCTATTTATAACTCTGTATTAATCCAACAGTCGTCATATGGCATTTGATTACATTATAATTAAATTTTGTTCTGATCTAAATAGTAAACCATAACAGTTAACAAATTTTAGCTAACAAATGTAATACTGAACGTAGGTACATAGTAGCCTATGGTGAATAATAATTTTTTATAGATGACTCTAGCTAATGAACTTTTGTAAGGAGGGAGAGGGTTAGAGAAGCTTATTTGTACATATGCATGGGGTGTTCCACAAAATGTACGAGTTGCAACAGGGGAGGGTCAAAAATACCATTTTTGCATGTGTAATATATGGATGTGCCATTATATCACATCTTTGACCAACACCTTGCAGATAATTGCAGATGAACATCTTTTGCAGCCATTAGATAATGCGAAAAGCACTCAGACAAAACACTATCACCTCTGCCCCATCACTTCACACTCCAAGTCAACTTAGATGATGACAATTTTATCTTATGAATTCTTTATAGGCATGTGTTTTGACACTTTCTCGTTTTGCTATCCAATTTGCTCAACAGCTATAGTAAGAGCCTGAACTTGCTAACATGGCATTAGATATTTCGGTCTGTGTTACGGCGCCATAGAAATTGTCATTGTTATTATTATTATTATTATTATTATTATTATTATTATTATTATTATTATTATTATTAACTTGTGATCATCAGTCATACTATGGGTAATCATTTTGCGCTGTGTCAGTTTGAAATTAAATGAAGGTTATGTATGAATTGAGCAGAAGAATGAAATACGAAACTCGGACTGACCATTAGTTGAGAGACTGTTGACGATCACATTATCCATCAGATGAGGAGATGGATCTACAGTGAGCATCAACAAAAACACATTCACTAAACAAAACACATACACTAAACAAAACACATACACTAAACAAAACACATACGCTAAACAAAACACATTCACTAAACTACACATCATTTAAAACAGATAACCTTGCGAGTGCCAATTCCTTGAAATTCTTATATATTTCTTGCATTTGCTATAGTGCACCCCTTCAAGTTCTCTATATTATAATTTGTACTTATTCTCTGGACATCTTTGCACCTGGTACCTGTTTCTTGCACCTCTTTGTACTTATTTTCTGAACCTCTTTATACTTAGGTTTGCATTTCTTTGTACTTCGATTCTGTACCGCTGCTCTAAGAACAGTTAATTTATGGTTCTTGCTTCTTAGAGGATTTCATACAGAAAATTATCTATTGGGAGCATCACCGTTCATCACCTGTAGGCATGAAATTGCTTAAACCAATTGGAGGCAAAAAAACTGGCATATTTGTTTCAAAGAAAACGTGCCATCGATGCAAATCACAAATATCAACACGAAATTTAAGGTGAAGAAATACACACACGCGCAAACACAGCAATACATACACATCTGCCGGTTTGTGTTGCAAAATAGTTAACAGAAGCGCACTTACTGTTGTACCCAGCAGTGCAATCTCTGTGACTTGCGGCCTTCTCGTTGTATGAACGTCGACTTCTAAAATATCATAGAAAACATAATTGTCAGTAAAATGTAAACCTTTGCTTTCATTAGCCCTGCTCTGTAGAACCAGCTTCCTCATTCGACACGTTCCTCCTTATTAACTGGTGGCCCAATTACCTCTTTTTGGTGTCTCGACTATTTTTTTCTCTTTTGGTCTAACATACTGGGAGCGCCTCTAATTGGTGTGCACTGTGAGAGGTGCTAGGCCTATATAAATGTATAGATACAATACAATACAATATGTTGTAGTAGTTAGAAATTAATTAATTATCTAAGCTTCCAGTAAGCTTGAAACTTTTCTATCCAGCATCAGAGGCTTTTTGACCGTTACGAAAATAACTGGCATGGGATTCATGAAGGTTTGAAACGAAATAAAAGTGGAAAGAGACTGCATAAGAAGATTTACCTTTTAATGAATACAGTCATCATAATGAGACCAGTGACAAGGCAGACAAAAATCGCGACAAACGATCCAGCGATGATGGCTACTGGACTTTCCGTTGGGTACTGGACTAAAGACAATGTCAACATCATTGCAAAGTTACTGATCATTATTCTTCTCACTATGATCACACCATCATCATCATCGTCGTCGTCATCATCATCATCATCGTCGTCGTGATCATCATCATCACATCATCATCGTCATCATCATCATCATCACCACCATCATCATCGTCATCATCATCATTATCATCGTGATCATCATCATCATCACATCAGCAGCTTTTTCTGAAGTAATTAGTTACTGACATATTTATCATCTTAATTAAAATCACAACAATGCAGAAAACGTTTAGGTTACACATAATGCTCCAAACATGACGTAGTTGAATGCAACTTTAACTGTTTTACAAAAATAGCAACGTAGCTCAAGAACAATCAACAAGTTTCAATATAGCTTAGATAAGTCTCATACTTACACACATGACCTGTTACGGCATACACTGCTTCACTGAACTCTCCCCACCCTTTCTCAGTTTTGCCTCGAACCTAAATGAAACCACATAAACAACGCGTTGCAAGGCAAATCAACGTTAAAAATTAGAACATGTAGGATTGTAGGAATAACGTTTACTACAAAACGCAAAAGAGGACAGAAATTTGTCATAATAAATTACCTTCACATGATCATCCAAGGACAAAGAAGTTAAGGTTTTACCAAACTAAAGATGGGGGGGAGTGTGATGGTTGAATGGCAATGCACAGGCACAAGGAACAGGACATAGGTTGAACCTGGTTGATACTGGCAGAACAACCGAACACGTTTCATTCATTTGTGGGGTGCGGTGGTGTAGTGGTGGCATCGCCACCTTGGAGCCGGAAGGTTCGAGGTTCGAATCCACCTCGCCGCGTAAGGACCTTGGGCAAGTCCTTCACTCACAATTGCTCAGTGCTTCGGCGTGAAACTCCGATGCAGTGTCCGCTCTGCATTCAGGAGCGCCTTAGAGTATGGGGGAAACTTGAAGGGGCGCTATAACAAGTGCACATACAAACAAACAAACTCACCATGATCATGTACTTTGTCTGTTGGGCAAGATTAACCAGCGTGAAGTTCGTGGAAGTGGAGAAGACCGATGATGTGTTCTGCCGTCCATCCATCGACCAGTATCGGACCTCGTAAGTCTCGATGGAGAGACCGCGACCTTGGTCCCAGACGAGACTTGCATAGTCCGTGCCGACACCAGTCACTCGCACATTTCCGACTTTCAGTGGAACTGTCACAGATTACCAATCAATCACATAAATTTATATAGCGCACCTTCAAGATATCTACTCGGAGGCAGAGATTAATGATGCATGATGCAATAAAAGCAATTGATTTTAAGTTAATTAAGATTTATAGGGATGTGGACAACAGATAAGTTGTAGTATTCTCCCTAATCTGATACACTGGTAGAATTCTTTGCAACAATTTTTCAAAAATGATCACAAAGTTGCATGCTATGCAGTGTTGAACCGGCCATCTGTAAATTTTTTATGTGTAATTGGACTTTTGTTGCTCTGGGTTTGCCCTTTTGACGCCATCACTCGAAATGCTGTAAGTAGAAGTGACATAATTGAATTTGTCTGTTGTGTGGTGACTTAATAAACAGTTTTAGTCAATCAATCAGAGTTTCTGCCTCTTCCAGAGGATTTCTGCAGGTCAGAGTTCAAATCAGATAAATGCATTGCATATAGCCTACACAATGTTATACATGCATTTCTACAGATTTCTCGTAGCATAACTTCTTAACCATTATGTTAAAGTATTATGATCACTGCCATAATTGTATTATGTTTTTTGATTCAGGAACTATGCAATAAACACTTGCCCAGAAATGCATTGTATTGTATTTTATCTGAATTAATATCTGTATTTTATTTGAAACGCCTCTAGTAGGATGAACCATTCAGAAGCGCTCCCAGTGTGCAAGGCTCTGCAAGAAGAACCAGGTTCTCAGAAGAGCGAAGGAAGAAGAGATACTGCCAGACAGAATTGTAGAGCGAACAGAAGGAGAGAGAGAGCATATTTTAAAGAGAAGGTCTACTTGATGGAAATGATCCGAGACTGAGCCATAGCAGTTCTAGTATGAGAAGAACCAAGAGGTCAAGTCTATTGGAGGAATGAAGTGAACAGCGTGAGGAAGCTAAATTATGAGGCCGAGGTATTACATCAACCAGATATTCCAATTAATACTGGGATGTAAATTAGTAAACAAATGTTCCACTCAGTTAAAGCAATGTAACCTGGAGCCGCTGTCTTGATGGTAATGGATGTTTGTCGAAAAATTCCACTTGGCGCAGACACACCGTTCTCCGCAAACACATTTATCGTGTACTGCCGCAGAGGACTGAGACCCAAAATGGTTACACTAAAATTCAGCAAACATCAAAATAACGTCAGAATCAAAACTAAATACTTAACAGCAATATTATATAAAAAACTGACAAACACATGATTATTGTATGCCCCATTAACTCCAAGCGAAGTATATTACCCAGTGCACATGTTGATCGAGTATTTGAATATGAGAAGGTCACACATACATGGAGGCAAGAGTGATAATTGCCACTCTGGGAAATTTAACTATTTTTTAAATACTACTTCTTGTTTTTAGCGAATTTCTTTGTGCCACAGCACTAATTATGCTAAAGTGAAACTGAAACTTACATTTAGAATGCTGTATGAAAAATAGCCATGTTCTCGGTTTCCTGCCATGCATTTTGCAAGCTCTTGCTAAAAAAACGTGTTTTGCCCCTCCTGGAAAAACATCTACAGGCATTCGTGGTTGCTTCGAGCTTGCAAAGTGAAAGGTGGAACTTGAAACATGATCGAGAAAAATGAAAGAAAAAATGTTAGCAATGTTTTAGGTTGTGTTAATCCCCTTCATCTAAATCTTCATCTAAGATAGGCCTATAATGATGAATAACAGCCTATCTTCAGGGCTTCAGTGTTTTATGATTTTATGATCAATTCACAACAAAACTGACTTCACAGAAAATGTAAACTTACTTGGTTGAGTTGAATCCCGTCTGACCTGGTAGAAATATGGCGCCATCGTCACACTGCGAGCATTCCACACGATAACGGAGATCGGTGCGCCCTCCAGTGTCCAACGGAGCCAGCCAATTGAGACTGACCATTGACTGGTCAAGGAATGCAATTGTAAGGTTCTGTATGTCAGATGGAGGACCTAAAGAAAGACCAAATGTCTTTTAGAACTGATATGCCTTAAACAACACTACTGCTAAGCTAGCAATACAGTATAAGAAAATGCATACTTGTGCAAAACTACAAGACCATCTGAGCTGCTGTTCTTGGCAGAAAAGTTTGAAGCCTGCCACATAAAGAGATGTATCACGATGATATTTTTTTCTCCAAAACTGAAATTTTATTGCATCTAGAAATTTATATAACGCCTCTCATAGTGCACACCAATCAGAGGCGCTCCCAGTGCGTAAGTCCAAGACAGAACAAAAGTAGTACTGAGACAACAAAACGAGGCACTTGGCACACCAAAAACGAGGCACTTGGCACACCAGTTAATAAGGAGTAACACATCAAAGGAGGAAGCTGGTTCCACAGTGCAGGGCCAATGAGAGCAAAGGCTCACGTTTTGACGCAATGAAATGTACATGGGCAATTCCAGAAAGATGCCTCAGTTGCAATGTATCAGCATTCGAGCCGCAATAACATAATAAAATTTTACCAGAAGACTCCAACATAAATGTAAACAAAATCAGCTGTTATTTAGCAACACATTGCTCTAGATTTGTATTTACCTGTGCACGGTTCACTTTTACTGTCATCCTTTGCACGGTAGTAGCCATTGACGCAAGTGCACTGAACAGAGCCAGTGCTAGTTGCATCACTGTTGCCAGGACAAGGTAGGCACAGTTCGCTAGATGTCGACCATTTGTACGTCTGAACAGGACAGGCTGAATAAGAACACAAGTTTACACAGTTTTGAACAGACTCAGAAATGCATCAAGATCAATTTAAATCATTGTCTATACTCTATAAGAGTATCTCTTGAGACGTTTCTGTACTTGACAGCATTTCTAATTAATACAAATGTATTACTTTATGGATGGAGCACATCTTTCTGGAATTGGCCAAATATTATTTTATACGATTATTTTTTCCTAAGGTAAAAATGGAGCAAGAAATTAGTACAACAATAATCATTATTATTATTATTATTATTATTTAATCATTCTGCGGTCTGTCAGATTGAATCATTAAACGAATATTATTATTATTACTGTTATTATTATTATTATTATTATTATTGTGATCATCACTGCTATTATTTTGCCCCAATCTATACAGAATCCCTCAAGGAATTAAATATTACCCTATGCAGAAATAAAATGCCTACAATGGCCCTGTTCGTTATTGTTATTATTTGTTACAGTATTATTTTGCAGTTTTTCAAATGCCAAGATTGACCATAAAACATACATATCTGCTCTAAGAATTCAAGACAGCACCCAATGAAAAAAAATGATTGAAACACTAGGACAGCAGCAGGAGAAAGAAGACAAGAAAGCTGAGAAGAGCGCTGTAAATAAATACGCTCAAAATGCATTAATGACGAGGCGCAGTACAGCAAGAGGTTTTTAACAGCCTTTGCGAACCATATGTAGTCTCAGAGAGCAATGCCTTCCAAGCCCATAGAACGCAAATCAAGTGAATAATACTAATTTTCAAACAGGACGGCGCCACAACTCCACACATCACGCCGCACATTCAATCGAGCTAACGCTCTGACAAATGCGCACATTCAACATCTCAAAGGAGCGCATTACGCATAACATCCACACCAAAGCCGCATTACATCGCCGGCGACAAGTCCCATCCAATACCTAAACACTCGGTTGACACCCGGTGCTGTCCGGGCTGGTACCCGGGCATGCACTGACATCCTCCGGTCGGGTAGTACCAGTTCCCGTCTGCCTGGCAGAGATAAGACGGCTGCTGTTCGATCGCCGAATGCTCCACGCAACTCCCGTCGCTCTGCACGATTGACGTCAACTCGAGACCCGCCGTTGACCTCGGAAACACGGCGTAGTTGACGACAACGCTCGGGCATACGACGTAGTAGATCCGGATGGCGAGAATCGTCGTGCACGCCCCCATGTCCTGGAACGCGAAATAGAGTCCGCGGCGCGTCACTGGAACGCTACGCGTCTCCGTGTTTATAACCGCGTCGTTGACCTCGCTGAAGACGCGGTCCGCGGCGATCACGTCAACGTGGCGATACGTAGCGCCGTCCCACGTTGGCATCATGGCGTTGGCAAAGTCGGATTCGGCGTCGTAGTAGAGCAGCTTGAAGGATTCCTTGCATTGGTGAAGGCGACCGGGGTCCGGGTATTTGGTGCACTTGCGCATTGTGAATTTCACCTCAATGTAGAGGCGGTTGGCATCGTTGCGGGGGATGTATGGGGTGCGCAGCCAGTTGTCGACCTCCGCGTTCGCGACGTTGCAGACGGTGTAGATGCGGAAGACGTCGCCGTCGGCGTTCGTGTAGCTCGCCTCCTTCCACTGAAAAATAATTTTTTTTTTTTATATTTATTTAATTAAACAAAAATTATTACTTATTTATTTATCATTTAAATTTTAAAAAAAATTTATTTTTTATATTTTTTATTATTATTTGTTTTCAAATTTAGTTATTTCTAAATTTATTATTTTTATTTATTCATTTATTTATTTTTAATTTTTATTTTCATTCATTTCTATAGCGCTTCTTCAAGTCCCCTTCTCAGAGGCGCTCCCGAATGCAGCACGGATACTGAATCGGAGTTTCACACCAAAGCACTAGAGCAATTGCGAGTGAAGGACTTGCTCAAGGTCCCTACGCGGCGAGGTGGATTCGACCCTCCGGCTGCATGGCAAAGAACACACTCACTACACCACCGCGCCCCACCGAAACAGAATTATTACAGTCTCGTTGTTATTCTCCGGAGGTGCATCCGTCATGGGTTCAAATCGTGACGGGAATCGTATTTATCTGCGATCGGAAAGTTATGCGTTCCTTTGAAGCGTCCAATTATTTTCGTCTGTCAGTTGCGGTGGGATAAACAGAAATGTATCGTCCATGCAAATCAGATTGGTCAAACGGTGCATCATGAGTTGCGGCACATGCATGGTAATCAATCATAACATTTTAACCGTCCCAAATGCAATAATTTTAATGATAATTATCATTACCAACATATCTTAGCTTCATGACAGTAAAAGTGAGCCATGCACAGGCTATTATAATCTTTCCTTTGGGGAATGACTGTGGCAAAAGGCATTGATTGTCACCAAAATAATTACATGAAAACACTTAGGCGGTCTAGCCACACTCACTTGCCAGTGGCCAGTGGTCAATATCGTCTCCCATAGTAAAGTCTGCTTTTCACATCCCAATTTCAAGTGGATCATAGTCCAACCCCCCCCCCCCCCAGTTATTTTTCCACAATGCTCCTCACTGTATAGCAACCTAGGGCCTAGGCCTATATTTCCCAGTGCTTATTAGCCTATAATCTCAATCTACCTAGCGAATCTGCACAAACAAATTAAACAGCATTACGTCAGAGCCTGGCAGGAAATATTTCACTAATGGAAATTGAGCGCTGCTTTGGTGCAAAAATCAATTTACGCAAAAACCTGGCTTTTACAGCAACTGCAGCTTCAGCAAAGGGACGCATATATAAAATTATATATTGCTTTTAGCCCTCCGCCCATTCTCAGACTAAGGACGCTCAATTAAAGCTTTTAGCCAGCTTATTACGCAGTACCCAAAATTTTATCCAAATTACCCACCATCAACAAAGTCTGCCATTAGTGATTGAGATAACCAAAGAGATGGCCATTTGAGCAAACCAAGTAGCGGGTGACTGTGTTCCTAATATTAAATTTATCTCAGCTTTTGGAATGAGCTGAAAGTTGCATTAAAATACTGAATGCAACTAAATTGGTCTAAAAATATGTTTTCTGCATATTTTCTTTAATTCATTTGTTCATTCTGAGAATTTTTATAGCACCGGTTCAAGAAGCCTATAATCAGAGAAGCAAATAAATAGTTACTTGAAGTTGCAAAACAGTAACTAACCTAAAGTAGTAGCTGTGCTAGTAACTAGAACATAACTTTCTGAAGTAAAGTATAATTCATTGATTCATTCATTCAGAGCATTTATATAGCGGCCCTTCAAGAAACTACTCAGAGGCACTCCCAGTAAAGTATAATGGGGCATAGTAGAGAATCATGAGACGTCAATGAGTAGCACCTTCATTTTCTCAGTCTTGGCATATGAGGGTGGGTGAATTAAGTCCTCTCCCTTGTCATCTCATCTTCCCACTAACAATGTATGGCTCAGGGTAGTCTGACATTATAGCTGAATTTTGAGGGGTGATGAAATCTCGAAACAATTTCTGCCCTGAATGGTTATGAGCCCCCACCTTCATGCAAACCCCTACACTATCCAACACCCCAATGGAATATAAATATGAGATAAAATATCCAGAGCCTACCTGCTCTGCCCCCTCCCCCCCCCCCCCACATACACACATACACATGCCAAAAATGACCTGCCCTATTTCTATTTGACTGCATTGTAGAAGGATATAAAGAACATGTCACAGTTGGTGTGCAGAGGCGGTCTGGTGTCATGGTCAGATGCCATTAACTACCCATTGATGCATGTTATATAGCCATGTACATTGGTGGTCTCATGAGGAAAAGAAGCTGTGAAGACATGGGTCTGCTGATGAGGTCAATCAGTTCAACTCATGACAGGTCGTCATTATGGATGGAATCCGTGTATTCACTCACGAATAGCAGACTGAGAAGGAGGAGCAGGAGGAGGAGGAGGAGGAGGAGAAGGAGGAGAAGGAGGAGGAGAAGAAGGAGGAGGAGGAGGAGGAGGAGGCAATGGTTCAGTAAGGTCAAGAAGAGAGACCGATATAGAGTGAGAGATACATATAGAATGACAAACAGATAGAGTGAGAGATAGGTAAGAGAGAGAGAGATAGGCAAGAGTGAGAGACAGATATGAGTGAGAAACAGATAGAGTGAGAGATAGATAGAATGAGAGACAGATAGAGTGAGAGATAGAGTGAGAGATAGATAGAGTGAGACACAGACAGAGCATGAGACAGATAGAGTGAGAGACAGACAGAGCGAGGGACATTTACAGTGAGACACAGACAGAGCGAGGGACAGACAGAACGAGCCCGAACATATATAGGGAGTGAGAGACAGATTGAGAATAGGCAAATATAAAAAAGCTAAAGATAGGATATGGTGCCCCTCCACTTGCATAGGCCGCCGCGCACTGCGCTCTGCTGTCTTTCATTTAACGTTAACATGGAAGCGAAAAAACAATTACTGCTATAAAGTACTGTTAACACATATCAAATGACATATAGTAAGATGAAAGTTTGAGGCTCATAGGTCATCCTCCTTACCACACAATCACCTTCCACACTTTCATCATACAACACATAAGATGTCCATTTATAGCCTTCACACATGTCAACCTCTCATTAGGCGAGCTTCAAAAGAGATGCTCCTTAAACTACCTGTGAAACACTAGTGCTAAGCTTAATAGCTCCATCTTTTGAACTCTTCATTTTCCAGTAGATATTAATAGACACTTGGTGATTATCATCATCACGCAATCATAATAACTGCAATTTTGTCATTTTCCTTAACATAACAATAGTAATTATGACACTATATAATTATATTTTGGATTATGTATACTATATATATATATATACAATTTTTTATGCCACCATATATATATATATATATATATATATATATATCTGGTGGCGTAACAAAATTGTGCCCCTCAAAACAGCCAAAACAGGTAGGATGAGCCTTGGCAAATGCACGAGATTTGAAGGATTTGATGCTTAAGGATACAATCATCTGGATTAAAGCAACAAATTTCTTGCACATCTATAGGCGATTCAGAAATTAGCCATTTAGCCATGGCAGCACAAACACTGATCCAAAACAATAACTGAATTTCAGTTACACAATAAAGCCAGAAACCTTGGGATTGAAGACAGAAAAGCATACCACATTTATAAGAAAGAAATCTGGATGATTCTGTGACTTGTGACAAGTAGACATAAAATCAATGTGATGTTGTGCCAAGAGATCTTAGCATCACAGTCTCTGTACAGTGTACAGTGTACAAGACATCTAGACACATATTTCCGGGGACACTAATGTCCATGGTAACTCAATCATTTCTCTGTAGTATTGTACAGCCTTGGACCAAAGAATGAAGGAGAGGAGGGGATAACGCAATCCTGATTAATCGTGCCTGCATAGTTTAGACTGTGAAAGTGTGGCCAGTATACAAAAGGAAGGAAATGATTCCCAACCCACAATCTGTATTGCAAGTTCCATACCCTCAATTCACACCCGGAGGCGGTGACCAGTGACTGATGTCCACCTCCCCCCCCCAACACCCAACAGATGCCCAGCCAATAATCAACATCAGTTGCAGCAGCTGGGCATGGACCACTGACACCCCCCTCCACCGCCACCCCTATCACCCCTATTCACCAAAACCAGAATGCAAGACAAGACCACACCCTAGACCCCACTGCCGTAGTTTCTTAAACACATCACCAGTGGACTGGCTTATCTCCAGTTTGCACAGCATTACTATCGATCATACCAGAGCCAACTTTATCATATCCAACCCACAGCAAATCTGGATTTAGATCCAAGCCATATGATTAATTCTCCATAACAAGTGTAGCCGCAGGGAAAGATCGGAACGAAATCACAGTACAAGAAATAATTGAACGCTGATTTTTCATTCCGTTAGCAGATTAGGGAGGGTCTTTGTGTAGTCGTTTGGTCTCTTGGTATCGATACGTAACCGTTTCACGTTGAGGGCAGCGCACACGGTCAGTACAACAAAAACAGATTCAGAATGAATAGGATGTCCTTTCAAAGGATGTCCTTTCAAAGGATGTCCTTTCAAAGGATGTCCTTTCAAAGGATGTCCTTTCAAAGAATCCTATATGTCCCTTGTTTGGTCCCTGGTCACCTATAGATGTCGCTATAGAGATAAATATACACCAGAACAACATTCAAAGGCATTCTCCCTCCCAGGCCTCTTTCACTTATAACTCCTAGTTACCTGCATGCTACACTGCCGCTGCTAGACTGGAATCACTTCTATTAAAAGCACTACAGTCTACACTGCACAGCAGAAGATCAGGTATTGTCTGGCAAACAGACTTGCTATAACAAGACTTTAAAAATCAAGACAGGACCAAACTAGTTTTAAACAGCCAACAAACAATATTCTCAAACAAACTACTACATCACTGTACAGCCACAAAGCAAAAAGAATCTGGATATTTGACAGCAGCAGTAGATCTATGCGAACCATAAGAGACCGCCGCTCTGATTGCTTGTGAAGGAGCATTGGCATGCAATGCTGGCTGGCCTTTGCTAAGAAGGAATCTTTATTATCCACGAAGAAAGAATACCGCCCAGTATCGTCCCTAGCACACACCTACACCGATCCGTGGTCAAGTATCAGTACATCATTCTGTGTGAAAGCACCGCCTGCAATCTAAAAACTCACTAGACCTCAATCAAAGCCCCCATGCGTAAACAAATAAACTATAAAGATTTTTACCCGAAAACTGACAGACAAACCCATTTTCTTCTTTTAAAAATGACTGAATCGGTCACATCGCAATAATATGGTCATAGTTTCCACTTTCCAGCATTTAATGGCAAAATTTTCCCAGAAAGCCTAAACAAAAGGAATAGCTAGATCAGCATTACTTAATTCAGACAGGGTGTTTCTAAGTGGTAGCACAACAAGGATATTATTTTTTAAAGTAAACAATCCAGTGATATATCTGACTGCAAGTCTGCAACCACAGTTTTTTTTAGTCAGATGCTACTGAAAAACTTCTAAGTATGTATGTACAACAGGGTGGATAAAAATCTTGATTTTTTTAATAAAAATCAAAAAATCGGATTTTTTTGATTTAAATCGGATTTTTTTGATTTAAATCGGATTTTTTTTATTTATATCGGATTTTTTTATTTATATTGGATTTCTTTCTTAGTTCGTATTTGTATGTAATGCCTTTTGGGGGTATCAAGTCACATGCTTCATTAGGTAACAGTTATTACCTTTAATTCTACAGCTATACAATACAGGGTGGATAAAAATCATGATTTTTTAACTAATCCGATTTTAAAAATTTAAATCCGATTTCTTTCTACTAGTTCTAAGTTTGGATTTACTGCCTCCATGTGAGTATCAAGCCACTATGCATTATTTTGACTGATATTTGGTATTCGGTAACAATTATTACCTTCTTTAATTTTGCAGTTATACAATACAAATAAATACCTTTCAGTTAAATCCAATGAAGAAGTCAATGTTCTGTTAAACTGTGAAATCAGATCGCTATGTAAGTGGTTAAGTTACTGAGTCAGTGAGTCAGTCACACCTTGCAAACTAGAACACTACGGTACTAATAATATTATTAGGTCACTGCTAGTGCTAGTCAGCAGTAACTGTTGTCATTCAGATGTAAAATATTTTAGTCACAATACAAGTGTTCATCTTGCCTATGTCACTTCATTGTCATGTTATGACTTAAATTTTTTAATTTACTTATCCACAATAGGCTGTCTCTGCTAACGGCTTCTTCTTCTTCATAAGTTTGAAAAGAAACACCAGCTTTCCAGTTGTGTGGCACAAAAGCATTGATTGAAATTTATTTGCACTATTCGATTTAAATCGTGATTTTTATTACCGATTTAAATCGTGATTTAAATCAATGATTTAAATCAACCGATTTAAATCATCTCCACCCTGATGTACAAGCACTTGTTAGAGCGCCCCTTCAAAATTCCTACTCAGAAGCGCTCCCTACCATGGCACAGACACTGATCGGAGTTTTATACTGAAGCACATAAGCAACTGTGAGTGAAGGACTTGCTCAGGGTCCCTACACGGCAGCTTGAGGTGGATTCAAACCCATGACCTTCCGGCTCCAAGGCACCGAACATACCACTACACCACCAGCGTTGCCACTCCTTGGGTTTTTTCACAAGATCTTGGGTTTTTCGATCCGAACTTGGGAAATGGGGTTTTTTCAGGAGGAACTTGGGTTTTTTGCTTGGGTTTTTTTTTCGACCAAAAAATCTTGGGTTTTTCGATCCGAACTTGGTTTTTTTTATAAAGAATTTGGGTTTTTTGCTTGTTTTTTGGTGGAAAATCCTGAAATTGTGGACATTTTGGAAAGATTTGGACCGGATGACTAAAAATAGGTCATCAGAATTTTCGGACAGGAAATTGGAAGATTTTTTGGTCCGGATGACTAAAAAAATTAGGTCATCAGAATTTTCGGACGGGAAATTGAAGGCTTCTTTGGTCCGGACGATTAAAATAATTAGGTCATCAGATTTTTTGGACGGGAATTGTGGACATTTTCGAAGATTTTGTTAACTTGGGTTTTCTTGGGTTTTTTCGACCCTCCAACTTGGGTTTTTTCATTTTTTAGAGTGGCAACGCTTTACACCACCATGCCCCACAAGTACAAGTAACACTGTGCATAAACAAGTCCGTAAGCGGTCGTAGGGCCAGTGGAAAGATCATAGAGCAAATCTAATGTAGATGTTTGATTAAAGCGATGTATTACAGAAACGTTTGCCATTGATGTTCAGCAGGTCAAAGAGTTGCGTTGGCGTATAAAACGAGCATAAAGCAATGTTGTCACAGTGTACGTGATCGATTGGACCACCTGTCAGCAATTCACAAAAGGAGCTACAGAAATGACTGGCTACACTGCATCGTATACGTCGTACAGTGTCGTCCATAATACAATTTTATATGAACATGGCCTACATCATTGAGCCTTATCATAAAAAGGGTCAAAAAGTTAATGTGAATGTGGCTAGATGGGACACTAATCCTAGTAATTTCTAGGATATTTCTGCAGTGTACTTATCATCCTACTTGTTCACTAGGGGTTTTATCCCTCCTGTTAGCTGCCTTGTAAGGCACCCATGTAACGTCATGGCTGTGTTATGGCACCATATAAATTGTCGTTTTTATCATTATTATTATTAGCCTGAAGGCCATCAATACATGAAAAATTTGTTCAGGAAATTTTAAACAATTTTTTGCCCCCCCCCCCACATCGTCACACCCCAACATAAAATTGATATTATATCTAGTGTGGGACCGTCACACATCATCACAAATGTCTGACCACCCCCAAGTGCGTGATGTCATTAACGAATGGACCCTGAACAGGCATCTTGAAGAGGCGCTATATAAATTTTAGGAATGAATCAGAGAATAAATGAGTTTGAACTTATTACAAAGCAATTAAGGCACACACAACTTCTAAGTAAAACTCCATACATTGTTGGACAAACCCAACTGAGATAATAAAGCAATGTGCCCTTAATATGCTCACATTTTACAGCATATGGTAAGCACCAAAATGAATTGCATTGTCAGCTAAAGAACCTGACTTCCTATCCAGAGTAGAGCTCTGTGGTCTTTGTTTATAGATCCTTCAACTTATGCACCAAAACAGAGTCCTGGAACAAATCAACCGAAATTTAAAAAACTAACAGGAGTGGCACTAGATATGAAAAGGTTTCTAGAGCCCACTGCCCACCGGTACAAAGCACCCTCTCAACGACATGAGAAAGTGGCTGAGAAGCAGAAATAATTGGCTAGAAACAGAACGAAGGCCAGCTGTCAGAGAAGTCGTCTAGCCCCCAGGGACACTTAACCAAGTGACTGATACTGAAAGCTGACCCACCTGAACTCCATACCCCTTTCAAGCCCAAGGAGTCCCTAGCAGATACAAATGGTCCTTCCCCCCACCCACCTACCCACTCCATTCCTCTTGCCTTAGAACAAGTGGTTAGCAGAACTGTTTCTCAGATGGATTTTTATGTCCATGCACTTCCCAAGTAAACACCCTCAGGCTCATAACAGCAATTTACGCCACACATACTCAGAACTGAACAGAAAAAGGAAATCTATCACTTTCTGGTTTCACTCCAAAGTTCTGCAAAAGCTGACTAACCAGATTGAAATAAACTTCAGAATTGGTCCTAGCGGACAGGGGCAATTTAAATAGGTAAATGATATCAGGGGTCGAGTTAGTTAAAGTTGTCAGACTCCCCACTATAATTTACAACTTATTTAACTCAACTGTCAGATACGATGTAAAGTGGTGTTTAACACCTGTACGGCTTTTTTAGCATGCAGTTCTATACGAAATGTGCAGTTCTAAACGGATTTGTGCAGTTGTATAGAAGCACTTCTGTTCAGTTAAAATAGTTTAAAAGGTCACTGTCATCGGCCTTGGCTGAGCTATAAAAGTCTTATTATTATATCATCATTACTATTTTTAGAAGAGAACCACCACGAAGTATGTGACAAACAAGTCCCATTCATTTGACTCGTTCTCATGTTCTCTTTATTCACACAAAGCACAACAACTTCTCATTTATCTTATGATCTTTCCTACTAATATTAGCTGTAGTTTCCTGCATATAGGCATTTCAAACAACCCATAATATAGTTATCAAATTTATGCCTTCTGATAGTCCACATCTCTAAGCCATGCAGTGCTAAACTCTATATGACACTTTTCAGCGTTTTTCATGCTTGGGTCGAACTTCTTTCCTCTCAGATTCTCTTTTCTTTTGTTGAAACACAAAGTTCTTCATGCGATGCAAATCTTTGTTTTGATGTCAGTCAACATGTCATTTGTAGGCACCTGCAATTACTATGGCTTTCAAGTTTACAGTACTGAAGATCTAGTTCAAATTATAATATGCACCGTTAATGCCAATTAGTAATTTATTTTCCTCAATAATAGATTTGGGCATCTAACAGAGGGCATTCAAAAAGAAGCCATGATACTGAATGGAAAGAGGAACCCAGTAACAATCATTCCCCATGCCAACTGAACCCCCCCCCCATGTAGCCTTTTATAAACAAACATGACTGTCACACGGTTTCCTCCTTGAGATATATACCATCTGTCTCTGCCTGCCTGCCTGCCTGCCTGCCTGACTGCAGGTCCGTCTGTCTGTATTTCCGTTTGCCTAACCATATAAGACCATTCTGTGTTCCCTTTCATGCAATTCTACCTATCAACCTCAGTCCGTGTCATTGCAAGGCTTTTAGGGCTCTGCAGACAGGGGCATGATCTTTAGTGTTTGAACAGAGAAGCCCAGTAATCTTTCCAGACAGAAACCATTTCTGGGCTGCTTCAGCCAGCATTATGACTGTGCTCCACATCAAAGTGGTCTCACGGGACAACCAGCATCTGCAGCTTTTAGCCGCTAAAAGCCTAAGCACAGAACGGAGACAGGGATATAATGGGACAACAGAAATGGACAAATTATTCTGGACTGGCCCCCCAACGAAGATGACACTTGAAGGTAGTAGTGGAAGTGAATGAGAAATCCAGCGGGACAGGTCCATAATAAAATCAACATATCAATAATAGACTGTGGAGCCCTCGAGCATTATGCAGTGATGGCGTAGCCATTAAAAGACCATTAAACCCTACCACGGTCTACAGCAAAAGTCAGCACTCCAGAGAAAACAATAACCCTGGCAGGTGTAGCCTTTTTCCAGTCTGATTACAGAGTAGAGCAGACAGACGGACACTTGGGACACTAGTAGCCACAGCCAGTAATCACATCTTCCCCACAATAATAGACTGGAGCTCATTACAAAATGGCCATAAAGTCTGTTACTCTCATTCAAATTTGTTCTCAATGCCCTTGAGCACTGTCCAATGTTCCCTTTCACAACTGTCCATACTTTCAATCACAACACCTCTCTGTCCATGTTGACCCCTCCCCCCTCAACCCTCCCACTGCTGGTTACAGTTCTCCCTATCCACTAGACACCTGCCAAGGCGACTATATCCAGAGGTGGCACCAGAAAAAACCCAGATGGTGCCACGCTTCTCATCTTTTATTTACACCATATTATCAGTCTGCTACGGTTATTAATGTCGTCTGCAAAGACAAAAAAACCTGTCCATTGACAGAGTTCTATGTAAGAAAATAAGCACGAGTTGTGCATGCGCTGTGTGAGTGTGTGTGCGTGTGTGTGTGTGTGTGCCTGTGTGTGCATGCATGTGTATTGTGCTTGTGCACACGTGCGCATTCATGTGTGTGTGTGTGTGTGTGTGTCTGTGTCTGTGTACTGGTGTGCATATATGCCTTTGTGCATGCATGTATGTGTGCAAGTATGCTTGTGCATACGTATGCATGTATTGTATGTAAACAATGTTATACATGTTTTCATGCATTGCATGCATGCCACGCATGTTTGTATGTTCACATGTATTTGCTTGTCTGAATATGACTACTGCTGCTGCTGGCGCTGCTGCTGAATACATATCCTAGTCTTTGCAATAAAACTTCAGCATGCAAAGCATGTGCTTATTATTGTGACATCTTGCTGATTCAGCCAATCGCTAAATTTGCACCAAGTCATCATAATAACCAACAAGTCTCAACAAGTCTTCTGGCACTCAAAGAGCTTCATTTGTTGTTGCCTGGGCAGCAGAAACAATGAGACAAAAGCCATTGTAAAATGGCACTCTGGCGGGTTTATAGGAGCTCTACTAAGACATAATTTCTACAGGTACCATTAGCAGGCTTCCAATACTTTGAAGGAACCAATAAAGTGAACAGATTCTTAGCATTTCCTGCAAAGCGAAGAACTTCAATGGCCAATAATGCTTCAAAACATCAAACGCTAAATCGTCTTGCAAGGAATGCATTCATGACCCACAGGAGTACATGATTTATAACAACAAAAGGAAACATTCGTCAGTGTTGAAACGAGTTTTGCATAGATACAGCAGCAGACGAATATACAATCTGTGAAACACAACGACAAGACCAGCTCTTAAGTTTCCATCACATTCATTTGCCATCTCTCTCATCTTTCTCAAGCAAATAACCACGTACACTGCAAACGTCCACACTCTCAGTTTTCACCATCAGTTTTCACGCTTAATTCTCGGAAGCAAGGCGCTGCTTTCGACAAAGCGCTTGGCACCAATCATAGCCTGGTGAGGGTACGGGGGTGGGGGGGTACGGCAAACACTGACCACACAGGGAAAGAAACCGGAAAATGGAAGCGTTGAAGGGTAGGGGGTTCAGGGAAAGGCGCCGGAAGAGGGGTGAGGGTGGGGTGGTTCAGCACACACACTGGACTGTATGTGCACCGCCTCCTATTGCTCTTTACACAAGACACCCGATATGACTGAAAGAATTATGACCGTCGTCAGTCGCCCTATCAATGCCCGTCTCATCTCAATGGTGAGGCACGCTGACAAATGGATATCTACGGAGGAGGAGCAGGCAATGATCTGCAAGCAAATCAATGCATCGTAGTAAATGGAGAAGAACGGACGGACGGACGGAGTGGGATTGTGTTTGCTGATGGCTACAACACAGGACATCCCCCGCCCCGTCCCACCCCGTAGCGTCCGTAGTAGTCGTGCTGCAACCCGACCGGGTCAAACAATCGGTCAGCAGTGCCTAGCACTACATCACGTGTGCCTCTTGTCGCACCGCTTGGCAGGTCATTATGTGCGTGAGTGCGAGGGGTGGGGGTGGGGTGGGAGGGGGGGCTTCAGTTGTGATGGACTGTAAATGTGGTTGCCGCTGCCGCTGCTGGGACTGCACCTCCTACTGACGATGGCTTTTTCTAAGGTTCCCATCATCATCGTCGTGGTCATCACCATGATGATGATGATCATCGTCGTCATCATCATCATCATTCATTACCATCATCGTCATCATCGTCACCACCACCACCACCCTTACCAACACCAACACATATACCACCACCCCTACCACATACATCACCACAACTACCACCATTTCCCCACATTTTGGCGACAGTGGGTATGAATAAATGATCTCCATTGTTATCAGTCATTGGTGAAGTCTATAATTGCGGCCCTTAGTGTTAGTCAAACTTGTGAGATGTCATACAGGTGCTCGTTTGTAGCATCAATCAAACATAGTCTTCGTCTTTGCTTAGACTGCTTTCTTTGAATCTTTCATCATCACCTGACAGCATATCTATCTATGATGGACAGCATGCAGCAAACAACGAACCAATGACAAATCTCACCTGGCATGCTCACCTCTCCCATCCAAACTGTAGATAATATATACTCTGATTTATTCACCTATTTTTTCCCTTGCATTGGAACTTCAATCTGTCAGAGTCATGCTTTCTCAGTCGTAGGTTCATCTGTTGGAATAGTCTCCCACTGGAGATACGCCTGTCACCTAGGGTTGACTCATCCAGGGTGAGAATTGGGAGGGGGGGGGGGGGGGGGGGGGTTGGGGGGGGGGGGGTTTCAACCCCCCAGTCTTTCTTGGAGCCCCATGTTAAAGTATGTTTTTCATGCCCCAATTTCAAGTTTATCATAGGCCAACCCCCCAGTTATTTTTCCACAATTCTCATACTGGACTCATCCAAGTTTTTTTACAAGCTCCTTAACCCCTTTACGATGGAGCCCGGAATAACTCGGGCTCCGCTAACTCTCCCCAACTGTGCAGCCCGGGATATCTCGGGTTGCACCTTGGCCTATCCCCAACTGCATAATATAGCTGCCTTTCGCTTACTGATAGTGCCGTGACACATACTAGAGCAGCCCATTAGGCCCAGCAGCCTGTATGCCTAGTAGCCCTCTAGGCCTAGTAGGCCTATAGGCCTAGCAGCCGTATTGCAGCCTTGTTGGCGGGAAACTCGTATTAGCCAGGTATTACGTAAAAGGATGATCGTCCATGTGCAGATGGTGTCGTGACTCATACTAGAGCAGCCTATTAGGCCTAGTAGCCCTGTAGGCCTAATCGTCCTCTAGGCCTAATAGGCCCATAGGCCTAGCAGCCGTATTGCAGCCTTGTTGGCGGGAAACTCGTATAAGCCAGGTATTACGTAAGAGGATGATCGTCCATGTGCAGATGGTGTCGTGACACATACTAGAGCAGCCCCTATCAGCCCATTACGGCTGCTAGGCCTATAGACCTAGTAGGCCTTGTAGACCAATAGGCCTAGCACCCGAATTGCAGCCTTGTTGACGGGAAACTCGTAATAGCCAGAGATTACGTCAGACGGTTATCGTCGCTGTGCAAATGGTGTCGTACTAGAGCAGCCTCTTAGGCCCGGTAGCCCTGTAGGCCCAGTAGCCCTGTAGGCCCAGTAGCCCTCCAGGCCTAGTAGGCCTATAGGGCTAGCAAGCCTGTTGAAGCCTTGTTGGCGGGAAACTCGTAATAGCCAGAGATTATGTCAGACGGTTATCGTCGCTGTGCAAATGGTGTCGTACTAGAGCAGCCTCTTAGGCCCGGTAGCCCTGTAGGCCCAGTAGCCCTGTAGGCCTAGTAGCCCTCCAGGCCTAGTAGGCCTATAGGGCTAGCAAGCCTATTGAAGCCTTGTTGGCGGGAAACTCGTAATAGCCAGAGATTATGTCAGACGGTTATCGTCGCTGTGCAAATGGTGTCGTACTAGAGCAGCCTCTTAGGCCCGGTAGCCCTGTAGGCCCAGTAGCCCTGTAGGCCCAGTAGCCCTCCAGGCCTAGTAGGCCTATAGGGCTAGCAAGCCTGTTGAAGCCTTGTTGGCGGGAAACTCGTAATAGCCAGAGATTATGTCAGACGGTTATCGTCGCTGTGCAAATGGTGTCGTACTAGAGCAGCCTCTTAGGCCCGGTAGCCCTGTAGGCCCAGTAGCCCTGTAGGCCTAGTAGCCCTCCAGGCCTAGTAGGCCTATAGGGCTAGCAAGCCTATTGAAGCCTTGTTGGCGGGAAACTCGTAATAGCCAGAGATTATGTCAGACGGTTATCGTCGCTGTGCAAATGGTGTCGTACTAGAGCAGCCTCTTAGGCCCGGTAGCCCTGTAGGCCCAGTAGCCCTGTAGGCCCAGTAGCCCTCCAGGCCTAGTAGGCCTATAGGGCTAGCAAGCCTGTTGAAGCCTTGTTGGCGGGAAACTCGTAATAGCCAGAGATTATGTCAGACGGTTATCGTCGCTGTGCAAATGGTGTCGTACTAGAGCAGCCTCTTAGGCCCGGTAGCCCTGTAGGCCCAGTAGCCCTGTAGGCCTAGTAGCCCTCCAGGCCTAGTAGGCCTATAGGGCTAGCAAGCCTATTGAAGCCTTGTTGGCGGGAAACTTGTACTAGCCAAGGATTACGTCAGAGGGTGATCGTCGCTGTGCAGATAATGCCGTGCCACATACTAGAACAGCCCTTATCAGCCCATTAGGCTAAGTAGCCCTCTAGGCCTAGTAGGTCTATAGACCTAGCAGCCCAATTGCAGCCCATTATTAGGCCCAGTAACCCCCTAGGCCTAGTAGATGGTTGTTGTGAAAAAAATTGAAGAAAAGTGATTTTCAATGGAAAAAAATTTAACCCCCCCCCCCCCCAAAAAAAATTGGGGGGGCCTCGACCAAAAAAACTAACACGATAATTTTGAGAAAAATCATTTGGTCAACATAATAAAAATTCAGAGAAAAAAATTTTGAAAAAAAATTACACGCTGTAAGAGAGTTATTAAAAATTTTAATCCACGCTAAAGGGGTTAAAACCTTTTTGCATCACCGTGGTTGGACTGGGAGCGCCCCTGAGTGTGTTTCTTGAAGAGGCACTATATAAATTCTTGGAATGAATTAATTGATTGTGGCAAAACCCAAATGCTTGTGTTTACATTTTGTTTATAGTTTAACTATGACTGTGGGGAAAACCCGCTTTCACATCACCTACTCTACATTCTCTTTCATCCTCTCGTCTTCTCTAATTCTTCATCAATAAATTGCAGTAAATGCTCTTCAACTATATGTAGTTCCGTCTGCTGAATAACGAATACCTGGTTGCAGAAAGCTCACCCCAATTATTTATATGTATGGTGTGTTACCTGCATGCAGATTTAACAGTACCCAGACTCACTCCCCCCCCCCCCCAAACTTCCCAATGCCAACCCATACTCTCAATCAATCAACGCCCGTCTCAAACAGACTCCAGAATCAGTCTGCCTGCTTGTCTGTGTGTTTGTCTGTTCCTCTGCCTGCATGACTTCTTTCCTACCTCTCCCTGGGCCACCTGCCTGCCTGCCTGCCTTACAAGTTTTCAACTTGCCAGCAACTATTTCTGGATGAGATGTGCATAAAAGAATTATCAGAAGTGTGTGTGGCAACACACAATCCAATCAGAGTATCCCACATACACTTGCGGTTTTCTCACATTTGTTGCGAATACATCATAAGTAACAGACTGTAAGCAACAGGCGGTGGTCAGGTAGGTCTCCACTGGTGAGTTAGGAATCCCTCTCATCTGTTCATTGTCCATAAACAAAGTCCAGTCCCAGGATTCCCAGCAGGCACCGGGATGGATGCCACCCATTCCCCCATGGACACAGCAATTATACACATGGGTCTGCTGTCCAATTTCCTGCCTTCCCCTAAACTCCCATGGTTCTCTTCTCTATCTCTGCTAACTGTCATTGCCTTTCAATGGTCACTCAGTTTGCTTTAACTTCAGCATCTGGAAATGATAAAGAAAACAAAGCTGTATGAAGGAATCTGATAAGAGAAACAGCTCAGAAACTGACCTTAAAGGTCAGCTGGAAATAATTGCCCTTTGAACCCTTTGAACAAAGAAGCTATATAAATTCTCAGTTATAATGCAATCTGCATTTCATGGAATTCAAGAGGTTGTCAGGCTTAGAACGTAATAAAAGCTAAAACAGTGAAGCATATTATACCACAGGTATCATAAGAAGCAAGTGCCAAACATCGTGAACTTTCGCATGCATAGTGGTCAAAATTTGCAATTAATTCAACTCAGTTCATTAATTAACCTAGCACCAAGGAAAAAGAGGTGTGTAAGAATGTCCTCCAATGGAGGTCTTTATATTATGGGTGTCTTGAAAGGTAGATCACAATTCACGGCTAGTGCTTTCCCAATTGGTGCCTCCCACATGCAGGCAGTTCACCTGACAGTGCATGGGTGGCTGAAGAAAGACCCTCTCACAATAAATCAATTGGTCCGTCAGTCTATAAAACCTGGATTGATCCAGCAATTGATTCAGCTTGCACTCCGGAAGTGCCAGGACCCGGCCTGAATAAAGGAGGAGGGCAATGTTAATGATCTTTATTATAACACAGTGTCATTAAACTGAAACTACTTTAATTGATTCATTCACTGTCCACTATGTCCAGAACCACAAAGGACGCAGGAACAAAAGAAATGCTGCAAGCAATGGTCTGAGACCTTACTCAGTGACCTTATTTCAATTCAATTCGATTCAATTTATTTCCTGTGTCAACATAATACACATTTTATGAGAGTGAACATAATGATTAACATTATTTGTGGCTGTCAAGGGGGAACCCAGAAGGAATAGACAATTCCACTCATAGAGTCACCCATTAATCATGTAAAATATTTAAAAAACACACAATAGCGCATTATTATGGTTAATTAACAATATCAAAACCAGTAATGACAATTTAAAACTAAATTGTCATTTGCAAACATCTGTCAGATTAAAAATGACAACTCACAGTTAAATTTTATTCCTGTCAAACTTGGTTTCATTTGCGACTACTATAACATGTAGGCACCCTTGCAACTGTGTTACGCTGTGTCCTAATTATTTTTATTTTTATTATTAATTATTATTATTATTATTATTCTTTTTGCGGTGTGTCAGTTGTAATTAATAAAAAAAAATACCATTATTATAAACTACGATTAAATAATAATAATAATAATGATTATTATTAAATATTAGCAATATTGTTAGTCGAAGTGATCAAGAGATGTGTGTTCTGTAAAAAGTTGCATCAATGGTGACTTGTAAGAAAGAATTTTTGCCCTTTGAGCAGCATTGGGTTTGCACGCTGGAAATTTATATAGCTTCCTTATAAATTAAAAATTAATACATCGTGACATTATTTTAAGGTCAGCTTCTGAGTTGTTTCCATTGTCAGATTCTTTCACGTTGCTTTCTTTTCAAACTGTTATTATTGCTAGCAATGTTTTGAAACAAGTGTCCAATGCACAATTCCACAACTGAGGGTACATAAGTACCCAAAAAGTCATTATACTGGAACAGAAAAGCAGTGTACAGTGGATAAACCATACACAAAATGTTGAGTTTTAAGCCGAAATGAAAGTGATAAAAGACATGGAGCAGAGGAAAATGGTGTAGCACATGAGCTCCAAAATTTCTAGGAAGCAACAGGAAACAGTCACTCAACAAGACCTTTCTTAGATTGTTTGATTGTTTGACAGGGCCAATGAAAGACAAAATCAGATGACCTAATTGAATAATTGATGTCTGAGCACAGATATTTAAACATCTGTGGCCTTTCATCCATAGCCTTTCAGGAGAAAGACAGAGATAGATACAGACAGAGAGACAGAGAGGCAGAACGAGAGAGATACAGAGAGAGATACAGAGAGATACAGAGAGAGAAAGACACACAGAGACAGACACACAGACAGAGGGAAAGAGACATAGAGAGACAGATACACACAGAGAGACAGAGACACAGACACAGACAGACAGACAGAAAACAGAGAGATACAGAGAGAGAGATAGACAGACAGAGACAGACACACAGACAGAGACAGAGGAAGAGAGACATGTATAGAGAGAAAAATACACACAGAGAGACACAGAGAGACAGAGACACACAGAGAGACAGAGACACAGACACAGACAGAGTCTTGTGAACGCCTCCACTATTTCTCTGTCTATCTGTCTGTCTGTGTCATGTATAAATTAGCATGTACCTCTTCAGGATTCAAACCCAAAATGCAGGAAGGTATAGAGAGAAAAATACACACAGAGAGACACAGAGACACAGAGAGACAGAGACACACAGAGAGACAGAGACACAGAGAGAGACAGACAGAGACAGAAAGACAGACAAGCGCAGACAGAGACAGACAGACAGAGACATAGAGAGACAATAACAGACAGACACACACACAGAAATAGTGGAGGCGTGCACAAAGACTAACCATACAATGAACAGACCAAAAACCAGCAGGATGTATAAGCTTACTGCAAGACTACAACAAAGACTGGTGTGAAAGGCATGATGAGACTATATCTGCCTCAGCAAGATCCACAGCAACGAAACATAAACAAGGCTTACAACATCGGATATATGACCGCCCCCTGCTGACTGTAAATTGCAAGTTTAACTGTTGGACGACACTGCATTCCCAAATTAGCATACCTCTTCAGGATTCAAACCCGAAATGCAGGATTAAAAGCTTTGGCCATTACCACAGCTCTATACAACAAGTCCAACACAGACAGACTCCTATAGCAGGACAAACTCATAGCTATTCCCTATGCCAACTGCATACAAATGGAATCTAGGCTAACCAGCCAAACAGGTGAAATAGGAAAGGGTCTTGTCTTCCTCCCTCTAACGGTCTAACCTAAGCCAGTGTCGCAGCATATTCTATCCCCCCTAAAGCTATCCGGGGGTGGGGGAATAAACTATTTTGCACCCCAGCGTATAATTTTTGAAAAATGCATATATAATTGATAAATTGGCACCATAAACAAAATGTTAAGTGACTCTAATTGTTTTACCGTAAGTGTCCTAAGCAATGTTCAAAGCATGGCAACTCGAATTTAGTCAGTGACTCTAACTGTTCTTAAGTGTTCTAAATGCTCCAGGTGTTCTAAAAGAAAAGAAAACAAAGCTGGTACCTAGGAATAAACGCACCTGTTAGTGGCAATGCTCACAACAAAGCAAATGAAAGTCCATTCGCAAAAATAAACACACGCGGAAGTGGCTTCTTCAACTTTTCTTCATCTGGGGGATATAATTATTAGGGTGATACTCCATTTTGTGACACCGGCTAAGAAATCATCCATCTATTGCAGACATGAAGCAAAGACAAGAAATCAGATGCTAGTAATCTATGTCACAATGACCGAACAGAGTTTGTATCCTACCATAAAAACCATTCTATGATTATAGTCCACTATTCGTACGTCCAGACTCAGACTACTACGTTAGTCACTTGTAATGAAAAGTTGTCACTCGATATAGGCACAGATACCCAGACATTACCATGGCTGTAATGATGGACGGTACTCAAGAGAATAACAGAGGAGAGACTGATGGGAAGGGGTGGAGCCATAAATCAAAAGGAGACAGCTGTGAAAAGACCACATTAAGAAGCAAATGAGTTTTTGGGAGGGCTGAACTCACAAAGACAATAACATCTTTTGTAGAGGAAAGAAACCCCCACCATCCACCCAGATCATTGTCTCTTTCAAGCACTGAACACTGTGAACAGGTCATCTCCTCGATCTATCCACACACAAAGAACCTTAGGTCATCTCTAAATTGGAAAAGAATTTGGGAAGGGAGTAAACAAGCCCTAAGGCCATTTACCAAGGACCTCTGAATATTATAAGAGTCCCTAGGGCCGACCAACCCGGCCTGAGAGGGGAAGTCCTTGATCCTTGATGGGTTTGGCAGTTGTCTTAGTGTAGGCCTACTCATGTCTGCAAATCCCACTTGAGCTGACTGATGGGAAAGACAGAAATGTGGGGGCAAGTAGTATCCAACCCTTTGAAGCTGTGAAACCATCCAGTCAACCAGCAGTAATGCCTCTCCGGGTCACTGGGTTTCTCCACGCCCAAAGACAGGAGGAGGATTCATGGAAGAGATATAACTAGGAAATGGTACACCTACTCAACTTTAACTTCGCTCCTTCTTGGCAATGCCAGCCCCAAGACTGGAGAAAGAAGGAGGGCGACACTGATCATCTTTGAAAAAATTTGTGTTGATGTCTGCAGCTTAAACTATACACCAAAACCCATATTAAGTACATATCGGGGTAATCCTAAAATGCCTTCTTAAGAGACTTACAAGGATGCTTGAAATAACCAAGGCAATGTAAGAAAAACATTATAAGAAATGTCATATAAACTACGTTATTAACCTATGTTTATTTTTTATTAACTTTTAGTTAAGGCAGAGTGAAGGAATCCTGATGAAACTGTTTACATGTTTCCCAAGCTACCGCCATTCCATCTGGGGTTTATTAATAACTGCTACCATGTTATAGCAGTTAGTGGATAATGTTTTGGTAAATAGGTCCCCAATCTAACAGAGTCACTCCATTAAGGTAGCCAGTTGCTTCCTAGCATAAGCAGTAATGATTGTATATTATCATAATTTTATTGCCTTAAAATTCTGTGGTTGGTCCGGTGGTCTGGAGTAGCCTTCCTTTCGAGCTACACCTACATCCTGGGACTCTACCAGGATCGTTCCTTGCTAAACTCAAAACTGTTCTTTTTGGGTGCGCTGGAGTCGGGAGTGCCTCTGAGTAGTTTTTTACTTGAAGGAGGGCTATATAAATGTCCGAATGAATGAATGAATGAATAATTATCAACTACAATAAGTCACTCTGCTTGCTCATTGTGAATGTATAAGCCCATCATGATTGTCTGTGTTGTTTTTTATCGGAACAATAAACAAATTGAAATTGATATTGAAATGCACCGGGTATAAACGTTTTTCTACGGCCTCACCACCCATACTCATTTTTCAGTGAAATGATCTGGTGAGATCTTTCACCACGGCTGCCCATTTGAATAGGTGTCACACCATTCAGAGTCCACCTTGAGATTTATAACTCTGAAAGGAGCCACCTTCAGGAAGCAAACTGCAGTCCGAATGCTCTCTAACACAAATGCACACGGACCGGGGGGTGAGAGTTCCGGTGGGGGTGGGTTGAGGAGGTTCAACCCCCCCCCCCCCCCCCATAGTCTTTCTTCTTTCTTAGACCCCATAGTGAAGTCTTCATTGTACACCCTAAATCACATAAATCAACGTCTGACCCCTCAGTTATTTTATACAATACTCCAAATTACTCAAGTCTCATACTGGTTGGACCAAGCCTACACTCTAACCCTTGTGGCTAACTAGGCCAATAATTCCATATATGTCACACACCCACCATGTGGACAAATGCAGTCTGTATGCCAAGTTTTTCTTTCGGAACAATTCACAATCAATTCCATTATCAACATTTGAAAAGTGTGTATATAAATTTATTGTTACCAACACTGAACATAAAATAGAAAAATGGGACGTAAACTCGTTGTGAAATAATAACGGCTTAATAGTCAAAGCAAAATAAGTCTGCCAAGCTTAAGGTAGAAAGTAGAAACTGCCTCATTTTGATTAAACTATAAAAAGAGAATTTTTGCTGAACTTCTGTGCTCAGTTGAAGAGTAAACTCGTTCACTAAGTTACAGAACCTCCTTAGAGCAGGATAAACCTCTAATGAGAACTCCAGTATAAGGGGGCCATGGGGCAGTGCAAGGGGCGGTAGGTAGGACCGAGCCCAGGAAACCCAAATTAAACAGGTACAGATGGAGAAGTCTTTAATTAAAAGCCTTAACCTGTTATAATTAATCATCCACAATTGGCAAATATTCTTGGCATCCTCCTATCCCAAAAATCTGTCGAAAGTAATGATGATGAAGGGCAAACAGCTGGCATCAATGGCCCACCAAGTGACAACCTTCCCAATCAAAGAGCCCAGAACTAGGCAAGGGAACTGAGAAATCTGTGGTGCATGCAGGGAATGATAACAAGATGGGAGGGCGAGCAGCCGTAGATCAGATCAGGGATAGATTTACACCACGGGAGAGTGGAGTCAGTACAACTGGATGTGGTAAACAACTGCAGATAAGAAGGAGCGGAGGATTTCAATTAATAACCCCTAGGGCGTGAGGAGACCTATCGCCTTTGATTTGAAACGAGATCCAGCTTCAAGAGCCGGCTGTTGAAAGTTCACAGCTATTCTAACGAGAGAGCCCCTCCTCACCCACACCCTGTGCCGCCCTCCCACGAACTGCTTCCAATGGGAAACTGTTGGATACTGCTGAGATACAGAGCATGGCTTTCATGTAAAAACTAGGAACAATCAATTAACCAAGTGTTGCAGAGAAGCTATAACCGAGTCCATTGGTTTCACATTTCCTTTCACAATCAATGTAGAAACCATATTTCTTGCTGACAGCACTCACTTCTAATGAATGTTCCAACCTCATGATAAAAATAACGTTCACTCTCCATGTTGTTAATGCTTGCTGACAGTCAAGGAGTATAACAACTTCTACCGCTACACCACCATCACCACAACAGCCTTCATCATCATCATCATCATCATCATCATCATCATCATCATCATCATCATCATCATCATCATCATCATCATCATCATCATGACCACCACCACCACAACCACCATCATCATAATCGTCATCATCATCATCATCATCACCACCACCATCATCATAATCATTATCATCATCATCCACTACCGCTGCCAGCATCACACTGATCAAATAAATGAAATACTGTATACGGGTTAGGTTTTGAATTATGGTCACAATCAATCAGTGAACTTCTACATAGTATATCTGATACAGACGACAACCAATAGATGTCCACAGTCGATAAGAACAGATACAAATCAATACACCAATAATCTGTCATTATTTTAATGAACGTTGACCAGATCGCCCTATGCTACAGGCATAACATCAGTCATAAATGCAAAAAGAACCACCCTCATCAGAAATCTTGATAAGCTGATCAGTTGATATTAATCTGAAAGTGCCATTTCAAATACAAGAGGATCTTCCAAATATCTTGAATGTCATAAAAATTATCCAAAACGTCAGAGAAATTTCTCTACAGCATAGCCATTAGGCAGGTCTCCCGCAGTTTTTGTCTACTTAAGTTTCATGACTGTATCGATATATACAGGCATGCACCCCAGACTACTACTACCTGAGGTTAGACTACAATGTCATAGAGGTTTGTATATTGGGTCCAATAGGCAATATACCTTGCTAAATTTCCCTGCTTTTAATATTAAAGTTGCTCAAATCCTACTGTTTTTAGCTATGGCTGGGCTGGGAGCACCTCGGAGTAAGTGTCTTGAATAGGCACCATATAAATTCCCGAAATGAATAAATGCCCCCCAGAAAAAATCAGTCACCTAACCAACTAACTATATAGTCAGGATGCTTCACTGCTGTTAAGAACTAGGCCTATGGTATAACTGAAAATGCCAGTTTTGCCCTAAACATATCAAAATGATTGGACATTCATGAGTGGTAAAGCCCTTTATCTTTCGAGAAATTCAAATATGCTACATAAATGTCTAGGTGCAGGCATCTAAAAATCTATTTGGTAATGAATTCTTCTAATCTTGTCCTCAAGGGTCCACAGCATGTAGTTTTATGTAGCCCAAGCATACGATCTTCATAGGAATCTGAGCAGAAATGTTTCTTTTCTTCTTCATAAACATTGTTAGACCTAAGGCAATTTAGGAATAAATTCTAAGGACTCTTTTCCAAAGGCTTTACCACAAAGAGCTTACTGAAAGCGTAACCACAAAGAACTCTCACAGTTAAAGATAAGGAGGTAAATGGGCCACTATAAACACCTCGAACTACAGCAGTCCCCTGAGACTGAGTTCTTGTTTCAAAGAGGTCTCCAAACTAATCTACAGTTGAAGCAAAGATTTCCCAGCTAATCCAAACTGTAGATTTATACGGTGATAGCATGCATACTGCATAGACAGAAGGATTAGGCGCCCTTGTAACGGCAGCTTATAAAATTGTTCTCACAAGAAGGAGCGCCTAGAATCGATAAGGATTTAGAAAAGTGACACACAGTTAATCATGTTCTATATATTTGGTTTAGCATCAATATTTCCTGCTGCTCAGCTTTCATCACTATAGTCTCTCAAAGTTTGCAAGGAGGATGGAATTGTCATAATATTATTTCACTTGCATCGTATTTTGTTTTGTATTCGATCATAGATCTGGAAATCATTGCAAACAACAAAGAACTGATGTATTAGTGATAATTTTCGATAACTTCAGATAAGATGCCGCCTGCTTTCAAAGGGTCTCTTTGTTTATGAAATAGTCTGAGAGAAAGACCAGCCACTGGTTTAAAAATCTAGAACTTGGCCAGCTCAATAAAGAGAATGATTTGAGAGAGCATCTGAGAGTCTGATGCTGGCCAGAAAGCAGTTACCATCAGAGCTGCTATCTGGAATGAGTCACATTTTGCATCGGTTTCAAAGGCTAGCCACTGAATCATTCAATAAAAGGGGGCCAACAGGAAAGGACGTGAACAAAGGCCGCATTGTTGCGGATCTTAATAAGGAAACAGGTAATAAATTTATTAGCTGATGATATATTGAAAGACTGTAAGCAGATTCAGGCGGTGCGGGCGAGCGGGCGGTGCCGAAATAAGCTCAAAGTGTGGCGAAGAGTTTTGCAAACAATGAAGAAACAGTGGCAGAGATAATGACTTAATGCACCGTCACTTAAGAAGCCGCTAAGTATATAAGGAGCCGTCTGATAGGCAGGGCATGCACCAGCAGATTTACAAGTACCATTGGTGAAATGAGCTTATAATGTTGTCGATTAATCATTATACACTATACACTGTATAATACAGGCCTGCAATGTGCTCAAAGTATTCAGACTGGCTGCAGTTAAGACATGGGAAATGACATCAGAAGAGTGGCCCACTCAAAGGCTTTTCATGTTTGGCTCTTCCAGCCACCAATAGGTATTTTTGAAGGCACACTCTTCTCTGGCGTTTCCGATTTACAGCTCATATACCATTGTTATGTTGTCTAAACAACAGCTACAATAACACATAGCATAACACATGAACGTACATACATACTCATATACTCATGCATGTATCTAATGAATTATGATATCCGGATTATCTTTTTATCACTGTTTAATCCAAAGGTTTTTTTATAGGCTGACCCTTGTTAGCCGGCCTCAGGCCCTTTTAGGACTCGCTCCCTGAGAAAAGCATTTTCCTTTCAACCTACCATATCTGTTAAACTCTTTTACTTATGCCTTCAATAAAAAAAGTGTGGTAATGGTTCTGGTATCTGTGAGTGTATTTATTCCCTTGGACATTTTTATGGAATCTGATGGATCATATTTACCCTGGGTGTAAAAACATAATTGCAGTATTTAGAGAGCCATAAATACCAGTCCACACCAACCAAAAAACCAGAGAGGAATGATGACTGAGTGGTTGCATGTACACCAACTGTTCAGCTTCCTGTACTTTCAACGGTTCCAGGTCTTGTTAAAACAAACAAGCTGTTCTTCCAGGGGCTCACATTGATAGGCTCTCAATGTGCATAACTACTTATTAAATAAATAAATAAACATATGATAGAATTAAATTAGTTTACATTGTGTGAAGGAAAGAGTACCGTAATGCTTTTAAAGCTAGCTATGGCCCTGAGTGTTAACGACATCCTGGGCATATGGGGGCAGGTGGCCAGTCCTCTCCCTTGTCATCTCATCTTCCTATAGTCATTCAATATAGAGAGAGTTGGCTGAGGGTGCAGATGGGAGGGGCGGAGGGATATCTGTAGCAAATTTTTTGTCCTGGGGAGATAGGACCCCCCCCCCCCCCAACTTCTCATATTGACAGTCCAGAACCATACATTACGAACACACCATAAGAATAAACTTCTACAGAATAAAAGTGTAATTAAAATTTCATTTTGTCTGTAAGTTACTTAAGTTCATATCTGGTGGGCATGATTCTCAATCTAATTTACAAAACCTGTAACGAGGCAGACAGAGTATGTTGAGTGTGGTTTCCCCTGGACTGGGCATGCAGCAGTGGTGAAAAATAAATAGCACATGAAAGAGACTTAAATCTACAGAATGGCATATAATAGTCTTTCCGGCTGGACAGACCTGTGTGTCACATGGGATGGCATATGTATAGTAAAGCTTGAATTATAGCCCTTGCAAAACGCCTGACTAATCCACCATCCGTCTAAAAGCATCTGGGAGTCTCTTCGCTGTAAGCTTCCTTTTGTCTTTAAAGACTTTCAGAGAGTCCATCGAATGAATTATTAATGCGTGGCAAATTATTGCACCAGACTCTGCCTCTGCCGCCTCAACCCATCCATTATTATGGCAGATCCATCCTTACCCCTCTGCGTCCAGTGACGTCATCCTCAGCAGAGTATGTGACCCATCCTAACGATTCCGTTTTCGTGGTGTCCAGGATTGTAACTATAACAGAAATACAAAAGAAAAACCATTAACATACACTTCTGTATGTATGCATGCACATATGTACATAAATATTTATGCGTGTATGTATAATATGTATGTACATTGCACATGCACGCAAGCACACTAGCATGTTTGATCATATGTTTCTGGATATCTATAAATATCATTTTAAGAACCTACAAATATACATATACATTCCATCACATAAACTCTTGAAAATAACTGTGTATAAGATCTACTGCCTATGAGGAGGCTATTACTGCAATTAAGGGAATCTCATTGACATCAATCTATCATTTCTATCCCTGGTAAAGTATTCTAACAGTGCACAAATATATACAGGGAGGAAATCATGGCAGACTAAATGTGCTAGTAGGCTTATTAAATCAGAAATATTCGAAAATATTTATACCAGATGAATTTCATATGAATGTAAATGAAAAACAGCTTTTCAAGCAGTGACCAAAACTGTGTGAGAAGTTAAATGGATGGATGGATGGGTGAGTGGATGGATGGATGGATGGATGTGGATGGATGGATAAATGGACAGACAGACAGATATGAATTAATTTGAAAAATTATTATTCAGTAATAAACAGACCTGGGGGGAAAGTTAAGATTTATACCTTAAGGGTCAAAAAGGTCACACATTGAAGTAATTGGAGACCCGATTTATCCTGTCGGACAATCAGAGAACGTGTTGAAGTTGTGGTGTCCAAGATAAACAACACCTGGTAGAGTGCTGATTAACGGCACTTGGACAAGAAGGGTGGGACGGACATCTTTAAGAGTACCAACCACCATCATGTAAACAATCTCTGGTCTGCTAGACATGAGGACGACATCCAGACAGCATTTGTAACCTGATTGCGGCTAACACCTTCCAGCCAAGAGCTCCTATATGTATCTAGACCTCCATGCATGCTTCAAGCCAAATGGCCCAATAAAATCAAATATAAACACGTATACAGTCTGGCATGTTGACAAATACTCTATGCTTGTATGTTGATGTTCATGAATTTGCTCTTCATAGGAGGTTGGGCAAAGACATTGCAATCTATGAAATATGCTGTTGAGTATTTCTCTTAAAGATAAGGATATAATCGAATATTGTAAAGTGCTGATAGCTAGTCAAGAGCAAAAGATAAAAATGACACCACACACACACACAATTCATCAACAAACAACCTCTCGTGACACTAATTTAATTTTAAAATCAGCACAGCCAGGAACCATTATATATGACAAAATCCGATCACTTCATTGTCTCCATAGTTCTGCATATAATTATAAGACAGTTTCTGCAGTACTAGTGCAAATCCATTAGGCAAGCCAAAATCCATCTTCAGTTTAGTGGGCAACATGAAATAGCCTGCACGATGAGTTAAATTCGACTCCTGTAATAACTTGTAATCAGCTGTTCACACTGTGACTTGCAATCAGATACAAGGTCAGATACAATACCATACAATAAAATATAATAATCATACCATGTATTTTTAAGTTAGAAGTAATGAAGAATGTTGTTCGTATTAATTATCATTAATTATATTTATCATTATTCTTCTTATTATCATTATCTAAATATTATTCCTCTATTGTTTAGTGCTAGGAGTTTTTCAGTGCTTGTCAAAATCACTGCTGTATATGTTCTAACTTATATTTGAACTTTATTCAAATAGAAAGATTTGATCTGGTTTGAGCAATTTTTGAAAATTACACGTTCAGACACAGAACTTATAGCAAAAATGAGACAAAAATAAAAAATTTATTGATGAAAACATTTCTTCCTCCCTTGAGATATGGGCACCAAAGTACAATGGCATCCATTTCTTCCCCCTCCCCCAGATAAATATGCCACCGGTTATGGTATACGTTCATGTTTTTACACATCACCAAACGACACCCAAAGGATGCTTTAAAATTCTTATCCATGAGTCCATCTATAACGAAAGCAACAAACCAGCCTGACCAAATATAATTCGACTAATAAAACACATTCCGTACACACACCACACCAGCCCCTAATTTATCTCGCCACGCCTGATTAGAAATGGAAGTGCATGCATCGGGAAAAGTAATTTACTCCGCTCTGGCAGCGGTGGCAGCACCAGGCCTCAGTCCTTCAAATCGGCTGTCTCCAAGTTCCTAGAGAACAGGCAGGCTGTTTGCAATTTTCCAGACCACAAACTCTGCACTTGGACAACAGTGGCCTAATTAGTCATTCCACGCTGGTCCTCCTCTTCTCTCCAAGGCAGGTCTGAGTCCCCCATTTGCAATCACTCCCGAGGACACCTCTGTACATAACATCTCCCTCCCCCCCCCAGCTCAGGAAATAAGAGCTTCTATCATTTGCCGATGAGGAAGAAAATAGATGCCTTCTTTCTTCCCATCTTCCCCGCCCCCGCCCCATCAACCTCCTTAGAGGGGCAAATATTTGCAGGACGTCAGATTGATGTGGACGGACAGACAGCCGAGACGTGCTTGTTGGTCAAGCTCTGTCCACCAACGCCTCCTCTTCAATATCGATCAGTGTATATATGAGCTGGAAAGGAAAATTGTCTCTCGTCAGACTAACTGCTATATTATTATTATTATTATAATGGAGTCGGGTGCCTCATAATTTTATATAATAGGCAACGAAAGAACAACAAAGCAAGGATTATTTCACGGTCCATATGATTTTTAATATTTATTGACTGTGCACATCCAAGGCATTGTCAATGGCTGAAACTAGACCCGAATTAAAGCTAATTTAAGCATACTACATTTGATTAGATTGGCTGCAATTTGCTGCATGGCATCTCCAGGGACCTATGCTGATAGACGTGCTTATACTGATGGTCCTGCAAAGGAAGGATTGCAGGGATATGATGTTTACCTGAACAGATGAGGCTGTCATCAGAAGGCAGTGTTTAATCTAGTTCCCCTCTTTTTGGGGGGAGGGAAGATTTAGGCTTCTGTGGATAGGGAGAAACAGCAACCGACGATGCCTTTTGTCTGAAAATTTTATCTGACAATCTTTTCTTTTTTGATGGCCTAAAATTTTAGTCATTGTCTTAAAAATTCTAAGAATTATACAAACCTCGCAAATTGCTAAATTATTATCTACATTCTGATCTTTGAAATCTGATGACCATTTTTTGTAATCATTTGTTTTTTTAATTGTTTTAACAGCTAACACTTTTAGTGGGGGACATTTTCATCATATAACAGTCACTGAGTCACACCATTCGTGTGATGCAATATATAGGTGTAACAAACTCTGAAATTTTTATGGGGAATGCTGTTCCTGGGGGGGGGGAGAGAATTTTTCCCCCTGGAGATGCCTAAATAAAATAAATAAATAATAAATAAATAAAATACTGATCAGGAAGTATGATGAGTTAGAGTTAGTTGGATGAAATTAAGAAAATAATCTCATCTCTCACTTAATGCTAGGTGTACTGTAAATCTCTATCAAGGTTGTATTTCGGTAAACCTATTCATACTAAGCTCCCCATCACAGCTTAGGATGAAATAATAATATATCTCTAATTCAACCCCCTGCTCCACCACTTGGGCTTGCTCAATAATAAACCTGTCAACAGCCAGCAGCACAGGATCCCATGATTCCTATTCAGCATATTCGGTTACACCATTAACACCCATGTGCAATGCCAATGTGCAACAACGTTGTTGCCTTGTCCATCCCCCTGGAAATGCAACATCCAACACCAGCAAAAGACATGGATCACGTCACCTCTTGCTCCAATCCCTATCCATCACCTTCAACTCATCAATCATTCCCACCATTATTTGCAGCCAATCAGGCTCCTGCATTTATGAGCCCCACATACACCCCCCCCCACCATTTCTGCATAGCCCCAAGCTACACTGGGCTTCTTAGTTTATCTCTCTCTTCTGCTACATCAGCAGCAGCAACAACAAAGGCACTACATAAATTTCATACCGCATTACATCATATACAGCCGCCCGAAACAATAATCCTAAATAATTTGATTAAAGAAAATCCAACAAAACAAGCAGACTTACTAACGCTAAAAGCAGCGGGTTGTTTATTGCTTAATGCACATTTTCGTGTATACAGTTTACAGCAGTGCGGTTCATGGCCTCTATAATACACAACCTTCCGACGGCAGTACAGATTTAACACATGGAAAACTAGATAAGCTTTCTTCCACACTCAACGGGAGCTTGCCACGTTAAAACAACTTACCCAACTGAACTCTGAGAACAGCTGTGGCAGGCCACAGTGTTATGTACACTGTGTCTGGAAAAAAGGGACCCATTTTGTAAATATAACAATAAATAACGTCATTATGGCAACGGGAACTTTCATATTCTCACCATTGTTAGACAGATATGTCAAGATTAAAATGGTGTTTGAATTATAAAAATCGGTGAATATTTACTATTTATTTTCATATTTACAAAATGGGTCCCTTTTTTCCCGGACACAGTGTATAAACCCACCCACCGCCCGCCACCCATATAATACATGCGGATTCATTTAAACTTCACATCCACGTCGGAGAAAACTCAGTTACAGCCAAGCCACCCCAACAAAGGGCTCACAAGTGTGTATTTCATTGCAGTCGTTGGCACTCTCAGGCTCTCAGGCCTGCACCACAGTGCAATATTAGGAGACGATGTTCAGTGCAGTAATGCGGAATAGCCATTAACGGCCACATAAACCCTGATAAAGCCAGCCAGCATCATCATTGACGGTAGAAGCCCGGCATCTTGTTACGAAATTGCCTTACACTCGTTTTTCAGGGTTTCTTTCCGAGATCATGTACTTTATGTCCCTTTGAGGACGCCTTTACGGCAAGGCAATTTCATCGGCCTTGCTGGCATAGCACCTGGGAGATCTCAGGGCAATGAAACGTCTAAATTAGGGTGCATCAAACGCCCCAAAGTTATCAGAATGAATTGTCCCTAGGCTTAAAATGTTCCTTTTATCTCCAATATATCTCCGATCAAAAGGCATAAAAATAAAAAATTGCTTAGGTATCCCACCTCCATTTTTTAAAATGTACATAATTATCATTCGACATACATTACTTATTGAATTTGTCGGATTGTATGGCGTTTTAACAGGACTTGTTTTAGGCTTGAAAGAAATATATCATAGTTACTATATGTTTTATGTTTTAAGTGTTCTGTGTTTTCTATGATATATGAAGTTAACTATTCTATGTTTCAACATAGAAGGTTTGGTTTGGCGGCAAAGTGCTAGCGGTAAGCGGCAACATTTGGTTTAATAATGACAAAGTGTTAGCATCACCGCAGAACTCGCACTGGAACTGCTGCATTCACCCCTCATGATTTCATACAGCGACCCAAACTTGTTGCCTAAAGCTACACGTCTAAAATGACTACAACACAACAATCAGCCTACACTGAAGCACTCATATCTGAGGCTGGAGGAGATGTGACAAAAGTCTCTACATCATACGCAACGACTGACAAAGCAGGCATCAAGTTGGACAGAATATAGTTTCGGCTTGAAAAGAGCAATGGGCTGCTCCACAGCTTTTAACACTGCATTTTTGCTGTCAAAAAAGAATATTAAGGAGGAGCGTCTTGCAATTGTTGTTGGGAATGCAAAAGAGCTGAAGTTCCTCGGTGTGCCATCTTATGCAATCAATGGGATCACAGAGAAAAACGAGGGACATCATTGCTGATCTGACCATTGATCTCCTGCGCTCATGGCAATGTAGTGACTCCATTGTCAACATGGCATTTGACACCACCGGATCAAATACAGGACACGTTACTGCTGCTTGTGTTACAATTCAGATGTGGTTAGGTCGAGCTCTTCTCTGGTGAGGATGTCGACATCACGTTGGCAAAGTAATTCTTACACACGTGTTTGACGATCTTCAAATTGAGACTTCAAAATCACCCGAGGTGATAATTATTATTCGCAAGGCATCGTAAGAACTTCAATCTCCTCAAGACACATCGGTCAACAACAGAAAGACTATCACGCTTTGATGATAATGTATTCAGTGAGAATGCGAAACCAGTCATTGACATTTGCAGCGAACAATTTCGACAGATTTATAGTTCACAGTTGTCCTTTCGTAGAGATGACTAAGGAATTTGCAGATCTCTGCCGCTTGTTTCTTGATGGAGATGTAGAAGGAGATAAAGTCACTTTCAAGCGACCTGGAGCACTCCACAAGGCCAGATGGATGGCCAAATTGATTTATTCAATCAAGATATGTCTTTTTGAGCAACAGATTGCAAAGCTTCCACGCAGCACAATAACAACAGAGCGTCAGGTCACAAAAGTGAGAGACTTCGTGAATTTTGTGACCCTGGTTTACAGCTCTTGGTGGATGACTTGTAGTTCGGTGACTGATGTGCCATAGAATGACTTGAAGCTATATATACAAATCATTCTTGCAATATGACTTGCTGAATGCACAGGTCTCCGCGAGTGCTGTTCGTGCCTTCAAACGACATTGTGGTATATTTAACGGCAGAAATGGTGCCACTTGCACTGTTTTAGTAATCGCCTGCTTTCAGTTAAGCTAAAAGAACGCTTGCAATTGCCGCAGAACAGATTTCAGTTCCTCAACGAAGAATTGTCCGACTGGTGGAGCCGAAATGACTATCAAACTGCTATGACAAACATTGAAGCACTCAACGTAATCAATGACTGTGCTGAGAGAGGAATGAAGCTCAGCTCGGATTTTCTGTCAACATCAAAGACTGAACAACTTTACTGGTCTAGTACCTTGCTCATAAGTGCTGTAATATGCCGAGCAAATTTCTGTCCAGGGTAATGGCCTCTGTAGTCATAGACCCTGGTCAAATCGGATCCATCCATCCATGAACAGCATTATCAAGATGTGCTTCAAGTTGTGGAACAAGACCGGCAGAGACAATCCAATCTGCGCAAACGCAAGCCAACTTCCGAATGACAATATCCGCTTGACATGTGTCATGTAATAGCATCGCAACATAATATTTTTACAATAGTAATAATAAATTTGTTCACTTCTAAGAATATTTGCAATACTTTGCATTGCTTCTGAAGATGATTGGACCTATCTTTAGAGTCTTGTTGCAGCATAACAATGAATAATCTGCTCAGTGTGTTCGCCATTGTAAAACTTCAGTTGCTGGGTGGGATACCTAGAATATGTCAGAAAATTCTCAAATTTTGGGAAACACACTTTTTTATTAATAGAAAAAGAAGTGAATTAGGGACAAAAACTTTTGAAAGTTTTTTAACATTTATGGGGCGTTTGATGCACCCTAGTCTAAATAAAAGGAAGTTTAGGATTATGGTAACACTCTGGTACAAATAATTCACGGATGCAGGATAACTTCCTGCTACCACCCTCCCAACGGTGGACCCAGCCTTCCATTCAGCTGATGGCATTGATAAAAGGAGCAGTAGAATGTTGTGGACGCCTTGCATGGCTGCCAAAACAGTTAAATTTGACTCAGGACTGTAACAACTTGCATTCCTCCATTCATACCATGAATTGTAATCATAATTACATGAAACTCAATTAGAGATCTTACATTTCATATTTCAGAGCCACACAATGACAACCAAATATTTACAATGGAATAACAACTTAGGCCAGATGAGACGCTTGCACATAAGTCTAAGCTGGAAACTCATCAGGGCCAGCATAAATTATCCTTAAGCTCTCAGACAATCGGAATCTGCTTAACACAGTATTAATTCGGCAGACACTGCTCATTACTTACAAACATCCGTGGACGTTTGCCCAAATCACTTTGCTTAATGTCACTTGCCAACTTTGAACTCAAGGATGTGCATCAAACCGCTTTGGGACTCATACCTAGACTATTATTACCCGTAGAACTGCAGCCCACCGGCTACTTTTGCTACTTTTGATATCGCCAAACAATGCAACATTTACATTTTTCGGACAGAATGTGCAAAAATTAGACCAAGGAGCACGGCAAGAATGCAAAGGTGAGCAGGTCTTAGACGTGCGCCCGCGGCAACTGATCTATCTGATATGATCTGGAAGTAAATGGCACACTTGAATGTGACTCACAAGGTCGTCTGGCCCCAGGAGAAAATGTCTGGACCAGAATGCAGTCTTTCTTCACGCACATGTGCTTCCTTTATAGGTCCACATTAGTTTTGCCAGATGGCAGTTCTATAAAGAGACAAAATTAATGGCAAATTCTAATGTGGTGACCATTCATCTGATCAGGCTGAACTATATACTTGTCCTAATACATGGGCGCCCGCAGGATTTTTTGCAGGGGGGGTCAGTCAAGACCGTGAGACTTAAGTTTACCTAATTCATAAGTATCCGACTTTAGTCGTGGACGGCCAGTAATAATTATGATATCCAATTGGCCCATAGCCCCATACCTATAGTTAACGACTAAATCCCCTATCGACAATTAATCTGCCCTAATGTTCTTGAGCATCAGTCTCTGTAATGTTGTGCTGCAGTGTGTCTGTAATCGGTGTTCATCCATACCAAAGATGTCGGTTACTTTCTCCATAAATTCAGTCTTTTTTCCAAGGCACCGATCATACCCAAACACCATGCACTGTGCCCCACAAAATGCAGTCTCAACAGTTAAAGCAGTATTTAACACAGTACACTTGCACTGTTCATTTGGTAGTACTTACCGTGACACCTTCCAGCTGATGACTTCCAAACAACGGATAAACTTGCATTTAGAATTTCAAAGAGGCTACGCTACACACTGCAGCACAACATTTGTTTCTCAATTTCAGGCTATCTTACATTTATCGCATGTGCAACGGATCTCGAAATGAACTGATCTACATAGTCTGTGTTTTCTTTGGCAAGTCCACAAGAATATACATATACACGTGTAGGGCCTATATATATTTATATATATACACACATATATACATGTATAGGCCTACATATAGTCGTCTTAATAAGCAGTCTTTTGTCTCTATGTCAACTCTGCCGGCCTTGTGGAATGATATAGCCTATTGCACCTCCCCATTCCCCGATTTGGAGAAAATCTGTCAACGACCAGATTAATTTTGCACATGCTGCATATAGGCTAGTCTTCGAAAGATTCGAAAGATTCGGGCTCAGAGTGCCAGCCTGCCAGGTCTCCAATCTCCACTATTCGCACAATATATCATCATACATGTCTTCGACCTTGCTGACCCTTCCCTAAGGTCAAAACCAGCTTTGAGTCTTTGATCGGCATAATTGTAAATAGGAGGAATAGAAACTGATGCACACCAGACGACTATTAATGCCAAGTCCACCTATAGGCCTACGGAGTGTCAGGCAAGGAGTTAAACAGAGAGCTATGGTGGATGATGTTTTGAGTTGAAACGGCGTGGAAGGCAGAGGGAAGTGCAAATCAAAACTACAAACGCTGGTGTCATCCATCAGTGCAAGAATGTATGCGGGAGACTCGTTTGATGAGACCATGCATCGTCCTCGTGCTCTATATAGTTGGCTACCTTGGAAAGGGAATCATGAGGCACAGGGTGTGTATGATGTGCGGATGGGTAGGGGCTATAATTATTAGACTTCGGCAGAAACAGAAAGCTTGATCGTTGACCTACATCACATAAAGGTTATCAGATGCCATCAATCTTGCAATTGGGCCTTGACGGTGACTGAAGGGTTGGCTCTCTGTTCGTCTCTTCGTCTCCAGTTACATAAGCTTACACATAGGCTCCATCTAGTGTTGCTCAGTATGTAAAGCTAACCAGAAGATACACAACAAAAGTTGGTGAAGTAAAAGAACACAATGAATGGTGGGCATTCTGTCCCGTTTTACCACTATCATTTTTTTTACAGAAAGAGTGATTATCAATATTTTGTCATGATTTCCAGGGGGGGTCACGCGACCCCCCTTGACCTATGGTGCGGGCGCCCATGTCCTAATAGCTTGAGGACCTCCACAAGCCACTGCAGTGCATTCCCTGCCACCTGGAGTGGGCTTCCTGTGGCAATTCGCCTAGTGTCCAGGGATCACTCCACCATGTTCTTCTCTAGCCTTAGACGGTCCTATTAGCCGAGGTTGGGTCGATGGCGCTCCTGAGTAGCCAATCCTGAAGAGGCGCTATATAAGTGCTCCTAATAAACAAATAAATAATGCAAGGCTATTCAGAGATGTTTATACCGTGCAGAACAACCATTGATGCAATCACCCAAGACTATAATGACACATGATTGCTGCACAAATTACACATCAACCAACTTTTTCACAACCTCAGAGCCGAAATCATCATGATCTTGTATACCACCAGTCTGTGAGATCAAAATTCCCAAAGACTTTTCCGGATCTCTCAAAAACAACTGCCGGAAAATCCTCCAACAACTAACCAAAATGTAATTGAGCTGCATGTCCCACAGACTGTTCAACTAAAATGTTCACAGAATGTTTCATTGCAGTGAAAATAAGATAATGTGTCAGAGACAGTGGCAGTCTGGCAGAGGGTGATCGGACATTCCCCCCCCCCTGGACAAAACCCCCCCCGGACAAAACCCCCCCCGGACAAAACCCCCCCGGACACAAACCCCCCCCCCCGATTTTACCTAGGACAAAAACCCCCCCGGACAAAACCCCCCCTTTACCGTGCAAATGGCCTATTCTGCAGTCGGTTGATAAAGCTTAATTGTCCAGGTTTTCGTAGTGGTGTTAACTTGGTATACTTAATGCCACAAGCCAACTGGACGTAAGTTTTCGCATGTTTTCGTAGCCGTGTCACCCCCCTTTATTGTGACCTATTCTGCAGTTGGTTGATAAAGCTTAATAATGATTGTCCATGTTTTCTTCGCAGGGTTTCGTAGCGGTGTCAACTTTGCCTAATTAATGCCATTAGCCTGGGGTATTGACACCTATAGCACTGTCCAAGAGCGTCTATGTTTTCGTACAGGTGTCAATACCGGTGTCAACTTGGCCTAGTTAATGGCAATGGACCTAGGGAAATACATAACTTGTTAGAATGATTGTTAGAATGATTGCAATGTAGATATGGACCTACGGAAATACATAACTTGTTAGAATGATTGTTGCGTACTTAGGACCGCCGTTTTATAGTACGACAACTTATGTAATATACTCTACCAGGGGGGGTTTTGTCCTACCCTGGGGGGGGTTTTGTCCGGGGGGGTTTTTGTCCGGGGGGGGGGTTATGTCCGGGGGGGGTTATGTCCAGGGGGGGTTTTGTCCTACAACCCTGGCAGAGGGTGCTGCTGTACATCCCAGGACACCTGAATGTCATTACCCCAGATTTCAGTGACCACTGGGTTGAATCACTGCTTGCAATCTCAAAGGGGCGGGTGTAAGTGGCAGGATGAGACTGGACATGCCAAATTCTGTGGCGCTGAAATTATCTGAACCTATCAGGTATATCCTCTCAGGATGACCACCACTAAAGAATGTAAACTCATCAGTGGCTATGCCAGTTCCAACAGATACTAATGGATAGCAACTATGCAGAATGCTACCCAGCCCTGGGAACCTTGTCCCAGGGGTTTCCCCCATTACCCCCTTCACCCTCCCACTGTTCTCACCATACAGCCAACCTCCCTCATACATACAGACATGACAAGGCCTCATATATCTGGCCAATGCTATAGTGATTAAATGCACAGATATTAAGCATCATTATGTATAATGATCTAATAGGACTGGGAACGTTCTGTCATAACAAATTCTTTTTCCATTATATGTAATTTGTCCCCATGTGTTCAAACAGGTTCGAACAACTGCTCCATGGACATGAATTATTCATTGCTTAAAAGTGCTCTAATGTTAGAATGTTCGTGCATGAAACAAGTATACTTTAGCAAATGATCTACGATGATAATATCTGTCAATTTCTGATTAACTGAAAGATGATCATCACCATAAAACAGTGGCAGTTACTACTTCTAGCCATTGTCATGCAATTCGAATGCGGACAGATCAAATTTGGATGCATGCACACGACAGTTTCAGTGTGTGGCATAATAATGAATATACTTACTTACTTACTGCCTTCGAAGGTAATGGTGTCAGTTGCTATCATCAGAATTTTCCTCAGATAAATTTTAGCCATAAGTTTACGCCCTATACTTATTAGGCTCCACATAGAAAATAAGAGGAGTATTCCCTTGTGTGACCTGGTGGCGGACCGGTAACGCGTCCGCTCACGGAGCGGGCGGTTGCGGTTCGACTCCGGGTAACGACCTTGGGCAAGTTATTTACGCACACGTGCCTCTGTCACCAAGCAGTGTAATTTGGTACCGGCGTAAGCTGGGAAGTAAACAGCAAGTCCTGCGATACACTGGCCCCGTGTCCAGGACCTAGGGATTCGTCCATTGCTGGCTCAGGGCTATGGAAAAGGAGATGAGCGCCTCCCTATGTTCCTCATGGAACGGGATAGGACTTCACTTCTTCTTCACATTCCCTTGAGCTATATAACCCTGAGGCAGCCAAGGGTATGAAGTATTAAGGATATGAAGTATTTGAAGACATGCTACTCAGAAGCGCTTCGGACCGAATCTGGGCATTAGCTAAATATTCCAGTTGACATTCACGATTAAATAGCTGCATTCTTATTAAATAAACATTTAATGCAAAGCACCATGATAGCTTTTTGGCGCTTTGACATTCTTGCCAAACTCTCGAGTCTCGACTCTATGCCATGCAAAGAAGGAGGGACGATAAACAAAACTAAGTGAAAAAAGTCCGATAATTCTGCTTATCTGCAATTCCAAATACGCTCAGTACGCAAAAAAACACCAGATAATCTTTCAATTACTCACCCTGCAGAGATCTGTTTAAATTCACTTTTAGAATCGCAATAAACACAACATAAATCCAAAAATTAATCGTCATTTTTGCTTGTAACTCCTCAGCGTTCCTCTCGACATCTGTCGACTCACGGCGTCTTCTGCCCTCCAGCTTATCTTCCGGCCTGTCACGTGCTCGACGTTGATTGGTCAATTCTCTGCAACCGCAACCTCATGAATATTAACCACCCTAGCCAACGCACAACCATAAGAGCTCATGAATATTAATAAGGCGTCGTTCTGAGTGGCAATAATTATGATAACCTCGTGAATATTAATCACCCTAGCCAAAGCACTTTCAAGAAGAGCTCATGAATATTAATAATTAGCTCTGAGGTGCTGTCTTGTGAATAATTAATAAGGCGTCGTTCTGAGTAGCAATATCGTAATAACGTACGGCTTTAATCCGCTAAGCTTTAGATTTACTGAAGCTGTTAGATGCGACTCGTTGCTGCCATCATCATGACTTATGAATGATTTAGAGCTGCACAGAGAGCCCCCGAGATTTCTTTCTATTGCGAAACACAAAGAGCTAATCCAGCGCCATTGGCGAAGCGCGACTTGAATGGACTTTCCGCTATTATCGCCCTGAGACCGCAGTTGCAAAGGACAATCATTGCTGGGACAATGCAGTCTGTTATTATTTTACTATGTTATTGACACCTCTCGTCCATGACACGCTGTGAGCCTGTGTCGAAAGCTTATGAATGGGGACGGAAGTCGGAGCAAGAAAGACAGAAACACAAAGAGAGAGGCGGGAGAGAGAGAAGCAGAGGCCTGCGTACAAAAGAACCGACGCGAAGGACTATTGTTAAATTTCTGGATATATAGGCATAGGTCTAGGGCAGATAAACATTGTCCCATACATGTGTCAGTTTGTGCGTAGGGGCCTAATCAGAGGATCCGGTCTATCAAACCAATATTTATTTCTTGGCACTGTCACTTGTCACTTCCTCCTGTTAGAGAAATGCCAAGATAGCCTATTCTTTCTTGTCCATAGACTAAAATTCTTAAAGGCCAAATGCTATATTCAGTGCCAGAAACTGAGGACTCACTGCAACCATGGGCGTCCGCAGGAATTTTTCTAGGGGGGCGCAAACTTTTAAATAATTGTCACATGGTCTAAATTTAATGGGTGACAGTTTGAATTTCCATATTACCACGAGAGAATCCTATGGCCTAGGCCTACCTATACGTTATGTGCCCAAAGTAAGATATGAGGATTCAACTTGTTGAACGAATCAATAATCACATTGAAAATTGCGTTGTAACAACCACAACCAAATAATCTAAATTTATGTGCAACTATGCGAAAATCCAGGGGGCGCACTTGCGCCCCCTTGCGCCCCGCTGCGGACGCCCATGACTGCAACGCATTAGCCTAACCGTTAAAATCATCGCTAACGATTTGACATAGCATGCAAGTGTGTGAACGACATTGGTTAACAGCATTTGTTTCACTTGGGTTTAAAGACCGTATAGAGGTCTTCCTCTCCATGTTTATGATCTCGTTCACATACGACGCTCTTAGAGTAGGGCGCTCAAGACAAATCTGTTTGACTATTCAGCCTAATGACCGTAACGACTCAACACCATTAGACATAGGAAGCGCGTCGTTGGCGTGGAGAAAGCTGTAAGACAGTGTAAGCTATAAAGCTTATACGCATCGATTAAGGTAATGGTCGGTTTTTAACCTCCGAAATGGTTTCGCCATCTGGTAGTCCATAGTCTACAACTCTCATAGGATTATAGGCCTAAAATTAGGTTGGCTAATCACATACACACGCACACACATACACACACACGCACTGCACTGTTTCACACACACACAAGCGCACACACACACACACACTAAATTCCACAAGTTGGCCTATTATGTTTTGTAGGGTTTTCTAATCAATAAGATTGTTATTAACGCGTTGTCTAACTCAATTACCGATCTGATAATAAACTAGTAGCCTAATCAGGGTCTAGTTGTTCAACATGTAGCCTAAGCTAGGGTGTCTGATAACTATTATCACGTCTATCATGGGTTAGTTGTTCAACACGTATAAGGGTGGTCCATGTTTGCTTATACTTGAAGTCATCGTTATCTTCATCTAAAGACCTACTATATCTACTGCTTTTTATCTGTGAAGATGGCGTCTATCACGTCGGTCACCATCTCAAGCTAAGACGTGCGTGACAAGTGAGTGGAGCGAGCGCTTGTACTGAGGCAGCAGCTGCACAGTGCACGGATGTACACTGCACAGTGCACGGATGTACGCTGCACAGTGCACGGGTATAGGCTACATACGCACGGGTCTTCTGGTGATGCGGCTGAGTGCAAACTAGTCTACAAAGTGAAATGGCTTTGGGCTGCAGCTGTCATCAATGGAATACTCATCACATGGCTAACACGACGTGACGACCCTAAAGCCATCCAAAAGCCACCGACCTGTGGCAGGTCATATTATTCTTACAGATTGGTAACCTAGTTGTCTATAATTATAGTAGGCTATGTCTGGTGTATTTGTGCTGAACATTGCAGGCCTGCATGCCTAATTGTGACTTGAAATCTTTAGAGATATTAATGGTGGGAATGATTTCATTGACGATACAGATGAACTTCTGTGTAGATTTAAGAGCTTGGAAGCTTGGAATTTAATTTGCAGCAATGTTGTGGCGTTCTGGTTTGATACATACATAGTACATACAAATGCAGTGTCATACAATGTACATAATATAATGGTATAGCTCTAAAGGCTATCGATCCATAGCGAAATCTATAGTTGTAGCTTCAAAACCACTCAGTTCTAGGCCCATGTGGTCTGCTATAACAGCACTCGTGGTTTTTAATAATAGTTGCGGTAGTTAGTTTGTTCTCACGCCAAGAATTGAACCCTGAAACATAAAAACGAGAGTCATGTAAGCTTATTAAACGCATAGGCCTACCTCCCTTTCAACAGTAAAGATGCATGAGACTCGATCCAGTTTGTGGCATGGACATTAATCAGTGATTACATGTAATCGCATACATGACCAATTTATAACGGAGGTGACAGGTCACAGGTCTCATAAGTAATTTATTTCATACTGCAGAGCCCAAGGCAGGCTGCTCCAAGGCATGCAGGACGTTCTTGCAGACAGACAGAGACAGACAGACAGACACCAATGCCAACATCCACACAAAAGCACACACACACACACACACACACACACACATGACAGAGAGGCGCACGCGCGCCTCGTACACCAACATATAAAGAGGCCTTACACATGGGAAATAGTTCAAAATAATGTAGGCTATTGTGTGTATGTAGGTCCTATGTATGTATGCCATTGTATGAGCACTTGTCATAGTGCCCCTTCAAGAATCTACTCAGATGCACTCCCGACAACAACGCGGATACTGAATCAGAGTTTTACGCCGAATCGCACGAAGGACTTGCTCAATGCTCACTGCTCAGGGTCCATACGCGACGGCTTGAGGTGGATTCCAACCCGCAATCTTCCTGTTCCAAGGCACCGAAATACCCCTACACCACCGTGCCACTCTCGCATAGAATTGTATAGAATAATTTTTGTATAATGTATCAAAACATTTATAAAACATCTCTATTAGCGTGAAACTTTCAGAGGCGTTCAAAAGCATAAGGCCACTATAGTGAAGAAATTAAGCTTTGAGCAAAGGATTATTTCTTTGTATATTGTATCAAAAACATTTAAAAAACACATACATTTAGCGTGAAACTTTCAGAGGCGCTCCAAAGCATAAGGCCACTATAGTAAAGAAATCATGCTTTGAGAAAAGCATATAATAATAATGGCCTACGAGGAAGGACCATCGAGATTTGATATTGAGTAGATGCATAGGCGTACGAGGCGGGGGTGCAGGGGGCAATTGCCCCCCCCCCAAATTCGGGCAAGTTTGGTGGATTTTTCGGGCAAAAACCCCGAACGACAAAAAAAAGGTCGTCAACTTTCGGGCAAGTCAAGTTTTTCGGGCAAACACGGACCCAAACGACTAAAAAAAAGGTCGTCAACTTTCGGGCAAGTCAGGTTTTTCGGGCAAACACAGACCCGAACGACAAAAAAAAAAAGGTCGTCAACTTTTTGACGGATGTATTTTTCGGGCAGAAGTTCAATCTTTGCCCCCCCCCCCCCCCCCACTGCTGAAAACTCCCGTACGCCTATGAGTAGATGCCTGTAGGCCTACATGACATTGTAGTGACGTACTTATCAGCATACACTCATACATGCATATAGGCTATTGGCGTATAGGCTACTTGCAGAACTGCGAACATACAAAATAATGACAGTGTATCAGATCAATAGCAATGACCGTATACGTATACTACTTCGGAGCATCAATGTAAGATAGAGTTCCATGTCAATAGACTTCCTAATCGACAATGTTGCAACTCGATACAATGCCATATCGATAGAGTTGCAAGTCGATAGAGTTGCAAGTCAACAGAGTTGCAAGTCAATAGAGTTGCAAGTCGATAGAGTTGCAAGTCAACAGAGTTGCAAGTCGATACAATGCCATATCGATATTAGAGTTCCAAGTCGATAGAGTTTCAACGCTGAACGACTTTGTCTAGAGCAGAGTTGCTTGGATAGCCTACCTGAAGGTAACAGTATGACTACGAAAATAATTTGTGGACAAAATAATAACTGAGAGTCATAGCCTATATATATATATATATATATATATATATATATATATATATATATACGTTCATTTGTGTGGAGTTGGGTGTGTACTGTGTAGTGAAGAACAACTTTGATGTTGAGCCCCGCAAGCCCCCACCCCATGGCAATTCTCACCATAGAATAGCTGTTAATAATAGTAGGATGGGGGGCGTTGGATCAGCGTTCTCGTCGCGCCCCCGTCAGTAGGCCTACCCAGTAGTGATTATCGCACACTGAGGGAAGCCAATGATCCTTCCAGCAGGACTGAATCCAAATTTCAGTATGGATCCCGGTCACGCGCCGGAAACAGACCTCGGCAGGCAGGAGCCCGATGACTTCCAACTGCAAAAGATAAAAATAAATAGTAGGATTATGTGATATACGTATATTTTTATTTTATCTTCACATTCTGCCCTGCTTCCCGCCCCCTCCTTCCGATTGCAGTACGCTGCCTAGTAGTGCCTACCTCCATGAATGCTTCTTCCTCTTCTCTCCCTTCTTCCCCTTCTCCCCCTTCTTCTCCTTTCCTTTCTCCTTCCGTCTTCCCCTTCTTCCCCTTCTTTCCTTTCTCCCCCTTCTTCCCCTTCTTTCCTTTCTCCCCCTTCTTCCCCTTCTTCCCCTTCCCAGTTTTATCTGTTTGTCTGCTATGCCATTCCAATAACTCGGAGCGATAAATCTACCCCGATAGGCCTATACATACTTGCATAGCCTATAGACGCATAGATTGGTGGATGAATGGATGTGTGTGTGTGTGTGTGTGTGTGTGTGTGTGTGTGTGTGTGTGTGTGTGTGTGTGTAGGTGTGTGTAGGTGTGTGTGTGTGTATGTGTGTGTGCGCGTGTGCGTGCGTGCGAAACATATGTACGTATCCATTTATGCATGTGTTTCGTGTGTATGAGCACTTGTTATAGCGCCCCTTCATAAAGACTACTCAGAAGCGACCCCGACTACAGCTCGGACACCGAATCGGAGTTTCACGCCTAAGCGCTGACCAATTGCGAGTGAAGGACTTGCCCAAAGTCTCTACGAGACGGTTTGAGGTGGATTCGAACCTGCAACACTCCGGCTGCAAGGCCTCGATCACGAGGGCGGTATAGTGAGCAACTCTACGTAGCCTAATCGTAATCGTAATCGTAAACTCGAAATTTCTAAAGCGCTACTTGAAAGCCAAGCGCGGGGCACCAGCTTATTTACGAGCCTCTGTATATGCATGCTTGAAATGATTTTATGTATGTCCGTAGATATGTGAATTCACATATGCATGCGAGTTTGGTATAGTGCGCAACTCTACGCTTGCACGTAATGTAATGTGCGCAATGCACGCGTACATGTATGTGCGTGTATGCTTGCATGTACGTATGACATTATTCTTCTTCTGTGGCTCTCTCTCTCTTTCATCATTAGAATCAGCGACTACACTGACCCAGACATCTTCCGTTTCTGCCTGAAACCAAAGCATCGCGTGTCAAAGAAGTCTATACCAGCAGCAGCAGCAGCAGCAGCAGCAGCAGCCTATTGTCTCTCGCTTTAGGCTTTAGGCACCATTAGGCCTAAAAGCGATAGGCCTGAAGGCAACACGAGACCCGCTGCAGCGTAGTCTTACACGTCACGGTTGACGTGACAAATGATCCTCTGCCTGATGCTTCTGCTGCTGCTGATGATGATGCTGGTGCTGGTGCACGCCACGGACGATATACCTGCCGCTCGAGCGACGGGCCACAGCTGACGCTACTCCTATATATATATATATTACACATACACATATATAATTATATAGAGGAGCACATGTGTTTATACACTTAAGCAGCACTCCATAATATATATATATATATATATATATATATAATTATTCTATGTATACAAAAATACACATGTAGGGCCTATGTATATCTTATACATTTACATGTACGTATTCCTATAATCATAATACACATACATATGCATGTACATACACATAAACATTATACATATAGCCTACATAGGTTAATATACATCGTATCGTATTAAAACATTTATAAAGCGTCTCTACTAGGGTGAACCGTTCAGAGGCGCTTCCAGTGCGCAAGGCCACGAGAGAAGAAATAAGTTTTGGGGAAAGAAAATGAGGAGGAGGGATTACCAGTTAGAAGTTATCAGTTGAGACCGAGTAGAATAGATGGTACATATATGTATGTATATGAACATTTATATAGCGCCTTACTATACCTCACAAAGGCGCTTAACGCAGCTACCGGACAGTTATAGATTATAGCGGAGTGCATGTTTTTATACATGTGCAGCACTCCATATATAATATACAATTACATATACTATTATAAATTATATATATAATTTATATATATATTTATATATATAGTTTATATACATATTAAATGCGGCGGCGGCGGTGTATCTTGTCAACCACAGGTGAATCTATTGGCGAATGTAAGACGACTGCTGTTGCTGCAGTCGCTATGCTGCATCATCTGCACTTCACGATGATGATGATGATGACGAAGATGACGATGACAACGACGATGATAATGACAACGACGACGATGATGATGCGCTGATACGCTCAAGATGCTGGCACGCGATCTTAAGAATGACTTGCACCTGAAGAATATCGCCGATATACACGTAGTTGAATTGGCCGTGTGTATAGGCCCTACCAGAAGAGCAGCTACCTTGTCTAATCATCATCACTGCCACAGCAACCCATTGGTTAAAGTGGTTTGGGTGAGCAGTGGGAACGCCGAATGGGTGAGCAGTGGGAACGCCGAATGGGTGAGCAGTGGGAACGCCGAATGGGTGAGCAGTGGGAACGCCGAATGGGTGAGCAGTGGGAACGCCGAATGGGTGAGCAGTGGGAACGCCGAATGGGTGAGCAGTGGGAACGCCGAATGGGTGAGCAGTGGGAACGCCGAATGGGTGAGCAGTTGGAACGCCGAATGGGTGAGCAGTGGGAACGCCAAATGGGTGAGCAGTGGGAACGCCGAAGAAGAGTTTGATTGGAACGCATTATGTGTTTTCTAGTTTAAATGCAATTGGAACGCAGGCAAAGAAATTATTTCGAGAATAGTGGGAACGCCGTTCCCACCCACTTTGAACCCAAGGGCGGATACAGAAACTTTGGACGGGGGAGGGGGCCAAAAATTTCTTGAGACCTTTGTTCTGGGGACAAAAATCGCATCCGCCAAAAAAGTTGATGACCTTTTTTTTTAGTCATCCGGCCAATTTTTCGGGAAAATCAATCATACCAATTCATCCGCCAAAAAAAAAGTTGATGACCTTTTTTTTAGTCATCCGGCCAATTTTTCGGGAAAATCATACCATTTCAGCAGCCACTGAAACCAAATGAGGGGGGGCACGATACATGGGCATTTCTAAATGGGGGGCCATGGCCGGATTGGCCCCCCTGGATCCGCCCTTGTTTGAACCTCAGGTAATGCAAGATCAGAGGTGAGATGATGAGGCGAGGTAAGGAGGACAATGTAAGGCGAGTAGCACTAAGGTTAAAGGTAAGCTACGTTGTGGCATGGTTAAGTTATAGGTGCAATCAAAAGTTACGGATATCAAAGTTATATAAGCTGCAAAGATAAATAAATGGCATCTAAATCAGCAATCGAAATTATATTATACTGCTGGTCTTCCAAATCATACAGTAGCAGTCCAGAGGCAACGTTGGAGTCCAGCGCCGCCTACCGAACAACTAACCTAGTCTAGCGCCACCTACCGAATAACGACGAAAACCCACTGTGATCATGATTGTTTGTGTGGCAATGTATGAGGTAATCGTAATCGTAATCTTCAATTTTCTAAAGTGCTATTCGAAAGCCAAGCGCAGGGCACCAGCTTATTCACGAGCTTATTGACTTCTTGCTTGTTAGCGACACTGTATCATATAAAGCAGGGGTTCTCAAACTGTGGTACGCGTACCCCTAAGGGTACGCCAGACGCCGGTAAGCAAAGTCGGATCAGAAACAAAATGCCATTGCTTAGTCTCCATTGCAGTGACAACTGACAACTACAAAGTTCTTTTAATCATTGTATGGTGTGACCTAATTAGAGTCGTAGAACCTACAGGGAGCAAAATTGAAAATATGCAGTTTTAGTCATGCAATCATATCAACAAAATGGGATATTGGTCTATAATCCCTAAGAAAGAGAACCTATAGCGTTATATTGCTGTGTGCTTGTTTTGACTAGCACAGATTTAAAATAAAAAAAATTACCTGGTTTAATATTTGTCAATTTCAAGCTAAAAAATATCACATATTTATTTTTGAGAGCAGGAATAGTTTTGAAACTAGTTTCAAACAGGTATGCCTATATAATTAAATGACGTGCTGAAAGGAATCAAATTTTAAAGCTCGACCATAAATTATACATAAATTAATCCTTAGAACAATTCAGCTATCCTTTTTGAGCTCTATAATAGCATACGCTGAAAACTTCTGGCTTTGGCTCGTTCAACCATTTAGGCCTATACATTATTTTGTTTCAAATTTGTAGTGACAGGCCTGAACATAAGCATGTTGCATGCACTAGGCTACAATAATTATAAGCTTAGTATGCGAGGCGCATATCACATGCTGTGAAAGAAAGAAATGACGATGCTGTTACAAGTGTTACATGAAACAATGTTAAAAATCATTTATAATCAAGAAAGAATGGAAAAAGTCCATAAACTCAAATAAAAATTAATATTTCCGGAAATTTTCGCGTACCCCTTACCGGCGTCTGGCGTACCGATTTTTTTACTCGCGGGTACAATAAAAAATAAAGTTTGAGAACCCCTGATATAAAGGATCATTAGTGTCACACTCCTGCTTTCTCCAGTCTTGGGACTGGCAATGTCAAACAGTGGCGACGCTAACTGTACAATTGCAGCAGGTCAGAGCAGGATCATGGGAGTTGAATAACAGCAGGTCGAACGAAATTGAAATGTAAATAACATAATTATTTTAAAAATTGCAAAAGAATTTTTGCAGGTCATAAGACATGTCAAAGTAAGATAGGCAGGTCAAAAGTAAAATAGGCAGGTCAAACGTAAAACAAGCAGGTCAAAAGTAAAATAGGCAGGTCAAAAGTAAAATAGGCAGGTCAAAAGTATAATTGTCAGGTCAAAAGTAAAATAGGCAGGTCAAAAGTATAATTGTAAGGTCAAAAGTAAGATAGGCAGGTCAAAAGTAAAGTTAATAGGCAGGTCAAAAGTAAAATAGGCAGGTCAAAAGTAAAATGGACAGGTCAAACGTAAAACAGGGAAGTGGAGATGCCCTGCCGTGACCTGTATGGTAGTGCCACCACTGCTGCCAAAGTTGAGAGTGGCGGCATTCTCTCAGGATAGGCAACGGGACAACGACTTTAGGTGTACAAAAACCTGGTTACTGTCACGAGGACAGAAGCCATTGGGCCGACCAAAGCCGCCTCTCATCGTTGTCGCAAACTGCACATGGCGACAATATAGGCAGGTGGCTTTATAAGCCTTTCAGAATGACAACGCGTTGTCAATAGACTTATAGGCTATAAAGGCGCCTCAAATGTTCTGGTCACGTTAAACCGTGCGTTCTACAGCACACGCTATAAGCTTACTACCGTACTACACGGTGTTTTGGCGAACAGCAGTTACCAGATTTTGATTTGAGTTCTTAGTTTCCGACTGGAAAAGACAACTAGATGTATCGGAAATGCATAACAGCTACATGTGTGTTCAGACAGGAAGTGCCATAGTGACAGACGTTAAGTGTCAGTTTAATTACAGTTTTGAATATTTCCGCCGGTAATGTAAAGTTTACATTGTAAACCATACTTCTAGCTCGTAATCGTAATCGTAAACTCGAAATTTCTAAAGCGCTACTAGAAAGCCAAGCGCGGGGCACCAACTTATTCACGAGCGCTGCGGATTTCCAGGCCAAATAAATTGAATATACTGGAATTGAGTTTCCAGTTAATGGATAAATAGACAGTTTCAGTTGTGTCGCTGAACACTGAACTTGTCCTGAGCTTCAGTTAGCCTTCGAAAGGTAAGTTAGCGTTACATACATACATACATACATACATACATACATACATACATACATACATACATACATACATACATACATACATACATACATACATACATACATACATACATACATACATACACACACACACACACACACACACACACACATACATACATACATACATACATACATACATACATACATACATACATACAGTCATACATACATTCATACATACATACATACATACATACATACATACATACATACATACATACATACATACATACATACATACATACTTACAAGGCGGTAGCTAGGGGTGTTTGGGGGGTTTGAACACCCCTCCCCCTAAATGAAATAATGCTATTGTGAAATAATGCATTGAGGCTACTAACACAATCACGATGTAGGCCTAATAAGAAAATTTCATTTCTAGGCTCCTATTTCTATGTTACAGTTTAGAATATATAAAATCATACTCTAGACCCCTTAGTCAGTTGATTTGGTTGCTTGTCGCCTTGCTCAATTCGAGTAAATGTAAGGTCCGTCTAGTCGTCACTCACCCGAAATAAATTCCTTGCTACGGCTTGACCCTAGGGAGCAATGACACTGAGCTGCCGCAATTGGTATAGTAACAACTGCCGATGGGGACAGATATATGTAAATTCTTTAGAATTTAATAGCGCGTAGTATCATCGCTTGAAATTTATTACCACTTAGAAAAAGTAAGTGAGTAAGATATGGCAGTTACAGACTACCAACAGTGGATGGATATTGCCCGTGCCTTATCCCTAGAAGGAGAGGGATTGAATGCATTTGTCAGAGAGAGACTAAATGAATTGAGACAACAGAGACTGGAGGAAATTTAGAGAAGACAATAATACATACATACCATAATCATAAAAATGTTCTATGCACAAACAATTGCACATTGTCCTGCTTTCTTCTGCCTGCTTTGACGACTGTTCCTCCACTTTAGCGGGTACACAGCGCATGGAACGGAAGGCGGAGTAAGCTTAGTTTTCCATCAAGTTCCATGCAGATCTTGTTAGGATCAATGCATCATTTCTGGAGACATTGAAATCGCAGCTCAAGACTTATCATATAATTTAAACAATCATATGGCTGCCATTGATTTGCTGAACTCATGTAAAGCGTACCTTGCTTCAGCGCCGGCTGAGTCCGGCGCTCTATATACACATGGTTTTATTATTATTCTGATTTTTTTGTTTTTTGTGTTTTTTTTTTGTTTTTATTATTATAGGCTTACGACCAGTTACGGTGCGCCAGAGGCCCTCCTGCTTTACTATGCTTACGCGGTTTTAACCGACGCCAGCGGCCCAGCAGGGAAGCATTTTTAATTATTATGTCACTTTGATCTTAGCCAAAAGGCCGAGAAGCGGTACTGCTGTAGTGCTGCTGAGGTTTATATAGGGAAGGTCTAAGCGTTAAAAAAGTATCTAACGAGATTTTCAAATTTTCCCTTTTTTACCAAACTTGACGTCTGCCAGAGTCTGACTATTAACGTGTACGTTCATTGCAATTTTACACAAATTATGCGGTAGATTTAAGCAGCCTATGAAGAACACAGGACCCAGTATACGCAAAGCCAAATTCTCCCTATCTAAACCATGTTAAAATTATGTATGTGCAGGCGCCATTAGGCCTATTCCTTTAGCGGAAAACCGTTGTAGGCCTATATACGTCGTGCTTAGATACGAAAGTTGGTATCCAAGCATGACGTCGTACAAATATTGCGCGTCAATTTTGCTGAGCAAAAACGATGTATAGGCCTACGTTAGGCGTTGAATCCACAATATATATTTTTATGGTATTGTAGGCCTATTTGAGCATCTATAAAAAGTCTGCGTGTAGTAGGGTAAACCGTTCAGAAGCGCTCCCAGTGTGCAAGACCCATTGAGAGCAAGCAGGCTTGAGAAGAACGAGGGAACAAGAGAGGCTGCCAGATATGAGCGTAGCGCGATCAGAAGCTATAGGAGATAGAGTATACTGCAAAGAAAAGGTTCAAATGAAAAGGTTCAAAGAAGCAAATGGTTTAGACCGATCCGTAGCCTACATACATACATATACATACATGCATAGTTTACATGCATACCTTTATACATAGTAACGGGATAACACTGTGTTTTCATGTAGTCATGTATCTTGAGCGTTTTGGATGGCTTTGAGAGGTATAAGACTTAGGCCTATACGCCTCTAGCCTATAGGCCTACTCCATAATCGTTGACTTATAGGGCACACAAGACGACGCTGAGCAAGGAGAATACGCACTCAAATATTATAATGAATACCAAAACTAATACATTATTTGTAGGCCTACTAATAATTAAAATCTTCAAAAGCAGCGATGTCTAGCGCACAAACTAAGTCGCCGAAATCAAACTGTAATAAATTAAATATCCAGATAATTATTGTGCATTCTCATTTTGATGCAATTTGTTGATATTATTATATTATATCTGTCTGTCGCTTAACGGTCACTTAAACTGTTCAAATTGCAGTTAAATGGAAGTAGAAAGTTCGTCTTTCCTTTCCTCGTCATTCCATGCTTCCACATCCTTCGTTGTTGGACTCTTCCGGAAAACAAGAATGTTCAAGGTCGTGTGCCTGACCTTCATCTTCATCATGCATGTTGCTGAAGCTGATCTTCGATGGCTGTAAGCAATCCATCATTATTACCAGCAGCAGCACCATGTCTATTCATTTAATTCATTTCGATAATTTATATAGCGCCTCTTCAAGAAACATACTCAGAGGCGCAAAATAGATGTAAAAGTAAAAAGTCGTCCAAGGGCCGGAGGCCCGTTGGCGAGGCGCTCATCTCCTTTTCTTAGCCCTGGGCCTGCAATGGACGAATCTCAAGGCCCTGGACACGGGGCCAGTGCATCACAGGACTTGCCGTTTACTTCCCAGCTTACGCGGGTACCAAATTATAGGCCTACTGCTTGGTGACAGAGGCACGTGTGCGTAAACAACTTGCCCAAGGTCGTTACCCGGATTCGAACCACAACCGCCTGCTCCGTGAGCGAGCGCGTTACCGATCAGCCACCAGGTCGCACGCAAAATAGATGTACATTTGGAATAAAATTAGATCTGCCCCGTCTTCTGCGGTAATGCTACTTAAACGCAAGTAGAGGGAGAAGCCCAGTCCTCGATCGGTTAAGTATTATTACTAACTAGTAATAAATTAGTAATTAGTTAGCTATTATTAATAATTAGTTAAGGTAACTAGTTAATTAATTAGGTCATATTAATTAGGGTAATTAGCCTATTATAATAATTGGGTCATAATAATTAGTAATAATTACTTATTATATTAATTAGTATATTAATTAACTTATATTAATTAGGTAATTATATTAGTAATAGTAATTAGTTAACCCTAACTAGCAGCGGTACAGGGCCTAACCGGGTATGCGTCATCGGTAATGCGTCATCGATAGCTGTGAATGCTGAGGTCTAACCATATATTATTATTATTATGCTAATAAAGCATTATACTAATCATCTATTGTGTCTCCCTCTCTCCCTCTCCCTCTCTCCCTCTCTCCTTCTCTCCATCCATCTACCATTCTCTCCCTCTCTCCCACCATCTATCCTTCTCTCCATCTCTCCCTCTCTCCCTCTCTCCCTCTCTCCATCTATCCTTCTCTCCCTCTCTCCCTCTCTCCCTCTCTCCATCTCTCCCTCTCTCCCTCTCTCCCTCTCTCCATCTATCCTTCTCTCCCGCTCTCCCTCTCTCCCTCTCTCCATCTATCCTTCTCTCCATCTCTCCTTCTCTCCATCTCTCCCTCTCTCCTTCTTGCCTTCTCTCCCTCTCTCCCTCTTTCCCTCTCTCCTTCTCGCCTTTTCTCCATCTCTCCAACTATCCTTCTGGCTCGACATCTCTCTATACCTACAAACACATCGCGACCCCAACCGCTGAAAGGTATACGAGGCATTCCGGTCTCGCGTGAAAACAATGAAGCGTCCAGCTTCAAAGAAGCGGACAACACAGCGCGTATTATCTATCTCCGTCGTTCCGCGAACGTAATTGTAGCCTTTCACGCTATTGTAAGGATGCTGAGGCCGGTCATGCGCATCCGACCATCTGCCTCCGCCGCCCTCCGGCCACGGGCGCTTTGGAATATAGTAACTGCGGCATTACTCATCTATGCATGTCTGGACCTGTCCAGGAATACTAAGGCAGTCAAACAAGCACATTAAGAGAAGAATGGCCAAGCAAATATCTTGCACCACACACATGAAATATATGTCTCCGTCCCTGGTAGTCATAACAACGACCAGGGAATACATGCCCAGACCCATCAAGAGAGGCAAACAAACACTAAGAGATGTCAGACCAAACAAACTTCTTGCACCACCAAGCCCTATTATGGCGACATATATGTCTCCGGCTCTCTATAAAAATTCGGCGTCAGCCATCAAATATTCAATCCTTATCCAAGATCAGCAGATGCAGCCGTTCAACAGTCGTCAACTCACGTCTACAACCGAGTTCGAGTACAACACGGTGATTCTACGATCGCTCGCTTCCTAGGCATTCGTTCCGCCATGTCTGCAAGTGAGTGTGCTACAGCATTTTATCTTCTAAATTTCAACCGGAGCATTAATTTCGCTGAAATGTAACTATCTGTAGAAATTAAATTTATTTTCAAGGATAATTTTTATGTAGGCTTATAATATTGTGGTCATATAAGCACGTAACTGTCTTTGTCAAGCCCTGCGTCTGGTAGGAAAAGACATGCGGCATTATTATTAGGCTGTTATAATTATTATACGCTGGCGCTGGTAGGAAAAGATGCGTAGCATTATTATTATAGGCTGCTATAATTATTATACACAGAACGAGGTCAGCGTCAGGAGATGCTGGGTAGTAGGCCTATTATTATACGTAGTCTGAGATCGGCGTTAGGAGACGCTGTGTAGTAGGCCTATTATTATACGTAGTCTGAGATCGGCGTCAGGAGACGCTGTGCAGTAGGCCTATTATTATTATTATTATTATTATTATTATTATTATTACAGACCAATACATAAGAAACTATTCTGCATGTCTCACAGCCTAACGTATACACGAACAGCATCGGCGCCCTCTCATTTTATGCAGGCTTGGGACTGGCACAGGCAGAGACCCCAGCGGCGGAGGAACACACACTTTCTCTGTATTGCATGAACCGCATCACCACCACAGCCATATTCTTCCGCGGTCATACACACAACTACGTGGAACTACTTTCGCGTAGGAATACCTGTAAAAAGTAGTCCCATGTCTATAACTAGTAGGCGCACTCAACCTTCGAAACACAGCAGTTTTTGTTTTCAAGGAATCTACAAATCATTTGAAATTGACTTTAACACTTTTTTGCAAAAGTAGTGTGTAATGGCGGTGGCAAACCCAGTTAAGTAATTAGAACAAAAATTAATTAGTACAAAAATTAAGTAGATATAGAAAGAGTGTTCTGGCACACGGTAATAAATTTCGAACGCGATAAGGCCTCCTTTGCAACTCGACTGTCTACCACTGCAGAAGCAAAATGGGTAAATAAATTTCTTATTCTGTTGTATATTGCATTAGACGCCATGTAGTTTCCTAGCTCTCAAACCACATGTATTTCTGTTTTCTAGCAAACAAGCCCGATGCAGATCTCGAACAATTGCTGAAGGAAGAAGCTCAACTGAAGGCGAGAATTCGAGAAATGAGTAAGTTTTACTTCGACGGAGTTCAAACTTTCATAAAAATTTAAAAATAATTTGTACTGTATAAAAAATACTTGAAATATTTAAAAATGGAACAGTTTATTCATATCAAATAATATATGTTGTAGGACTGAAGCGAAAGGCAGACGCGGACACCAGCCGTGCATCAAAGCGCAAGAATGTAGAAAATGACGGCTCGGGAGAAGGGGGCCCCGGCCCGGCGGCGGCGGCGGCAGCGGCGGCGGCCGGCCCAGCAGAGGCAGACCGGCAGAGTCCGACTCGACAAGTAAGTTCCTACAAACTTGGTACTTTTGCAAACAGCTCTTTTACATGTCGCATGCCGAGCTTATGAATTCTACAAACTTTCAATATTGTACATTCAGTATACAGCATGCGAACTTTATCAGTCTTTGACTTTATTATAGTGAATATACAGCATGTGAACATAATATTTTATTGTTGTTGTTGTTACCCTTTAGCCCGATGCGAATCTTGCCGATCGTACAAAGCAATAAACTTGACGAACAATCTCTGCGAAATCTGTTTGCTGAGGCGAGAGTGTCCTCAATGTAAGAACCGGCGGCCTTCGCGCTTCTTCAGGACCGGGCAAGCCCTCTGCGTCACATGCTTCAAGAAGCAAGCCAACCCAAACATCAAGACAAGCGCCCAGAACGCGTTCATAGACGTTTCGTTTCGATCGCCGCAAACAACCGACGTCCATAACATGCTGCTGACGGAATCGTCGCGCATCGTCACCACTCTGGAAGATACATTCAGAGATGAAGGGTTTGTACAAGCTACAAATTTTCTTGTACTTAGAAAATTTTATCCTAAAATCCTACTGGACTTAGAAAATTCTTAGGGAATTTTTACCTTTGGGTAAATTTTATATGTGTACAGCGATTGGATTTAGAAATGTTTGCTCTTGTAGAAATTTTTTTTCATTCGGTGTGTTGAACTTTGAAAATCTCGACATTGCAGAGCATTTGGACTTAGAAAATTTCTGCTCTTACAGCTTGTTTGGACTTAGAAAATTCTTGACGCCACAAATTTTGGACTTAGAAATTTTTGTTGTATGTACAATTGTACATTGTCTAATCAATTCTGGGCTTGTACATTGTTTGAACAAATTTTTGAAGCCTATAATATACTATATGCGCGCTATTTTTATTCTTTTCTTTAGACCGGTGAAATGGTACGTCGCGGTCGATGTGGACTTCAAGCGCTCCACACCAGACGGGGAAGCGCAGACGGTCGGCTACTTCAAGTCGGTACCAGCAACACTCACACACCCGTCGCAGATCGCAGACCAACTACAAGAGGCCATGCATCGAATCGACGAGTTGGTAGATACCTTTACGAGTGAAAGTTCCGGTTGGACGGTAAATGGGGTGGTCGATTTTAAAATTTGCAATGCAGTCTTCGATCCTGTAGGGGCCTCCAGCTACATCCCCACGCCGCAATACATTGCCAACAAACATGCTACTCTAAACATCCAAAACGAAGATGAGTTCTGCTTTCTGTACGCTGTTTTGGCTGTTTCCCAATACCAAAAAGCTCGTGCAGAGCGAGTCAACAAGTACAAACCATACATGGGAGAGCTATATACTAGAGGCCTTAAATTCCCCATGACAGTCGAACAAATACCGCTTTTTGAGGGGCTGAATCCTGACTATAGCATAAACGTCATGTATTCAAATCCAGACGACAAGACTTTTACCCCTCTCTATGCAAGTGCTCACAGGGGTAGAAAACACATTGTCAATCTGCTTCTTCTTGATGAGGGTGACAAGAGACATTACATCACAATACGAAACCTTTCTGCTCTCTTAAGCACCCGAAATTCTCACAATGGGCGATCTTTCCCCTGCCCGTACTGCCTCTGCTGCTTTACCACCGCGGCAGTCAAACACACACACATGGAAGAATGCGGCAAGCATGGGCTTGAGTCGGTACGATATCCAACTCCAGAAAACTCCAAACTGAAATTCACAAATACGCAGCATGAAATGCCTGTACCTTACGTTCTGTACGCCGACTTTGAGAGCTACTTGGCGCCAAACGACTCTGCCTCCAACACCAGCGCGACCAAAATTCTTGACACACATACTCCCAGCGGGTTCTGCTGTCTGACTGTGTCTTCTTTTCCGCACTTGAACGACAACAAGCCATATGTCTATTCTGGGCCGGACGTCATGTCCCACTTCTTTTCACACATCAAATCTGAACAGGCACGCATTAACAAAATTCTTGCTACAAACATGCCCATGAAACCGCTTACTCAGCAACAGAGGCTAGAGTTTGATTCTTGCACTGCTTGCCCTTCTTGCTCTACGCCTTTGACCGACCAAAACAAAGTTCGGCACCACTGTCACATGACTGGTAACTTTGTTTCTGCTCTTTGCTCGCCCTGCAACTTGAAAATGAAATTCCGAAAACCTACAAAGTCAAAGAAACACAAAACTGCAAACTATTTTCTTCCTGTCGTGTTCCACAACCTTAAGGGTTACGACTCTCATCTCATCTTGAAACACATGACCAAGGAGTTTGCGAGCGAAGAAATTAATGTAATAGCCACTAACATGGAAAAATATCTTTCGTTCGAAGTGAATAATATCCGATTTTTAGATTCTTTGCAATTTCTAACCTGCGGTTTGGATGTGTTGGTGAAGAATTTGGCGAAAGAGGGAGATTCAAAATTCAACCATTTGCGTCGGCTTTTTCCGGAACATTACAAATTGCTTTTGCGTAAGGGGGTATTTCCCTACGAATACATGACTTCAGCCGGCAGAATGACCGAAAGGACTCTGCCTCCCAAAGGCTGCTTCTATAGCAAACTTACTGAAGAAGACATTTCACAGACTGACTACGACTATGCCCAACAGGTTTGGCAGACATTCGACATGCAGACTATGCAAGACTATCACGACCTGTACTTGCAGACGGACGTTGTATTGTTGGCTGACGTGTTCGAATCTTTTCGAAAAATGTCTATGGAATTTTACGGACTTGACGCGCTTCACTACTACAGCAGCCCCGGCCTTAGTTTTGACGCGTGCTTGAGAATGACCAAAGTGGAGTTGGACCTTATCACAGACCCAGACATATACCTTTTTGTGGAGCGGGGCATGAGAGGTGGGGTCTCTATGATATCCAATCGATATGCAAAGGCGAACAATCCGTATCTCGCCCAAGGATACGACCCTGACATTCCAAACAGCTACATCATGTATTTGGACTGTAACAACCTGTACGGTTACGCCATGTCCGAACCGCTCCCGACCGGCAAATTTAGATTCTTAGAGACGGACGAAATTGAAAATTTCGACTTGACTTCCAAACAGACTGACGACGACTTGGGCTATTTGTTGGACGTGGACTTGGAGTACCCTTCACATCTCCACGACGCGCACATCGACTACCCCCTTGCTCCAGAGAGCCTGCACATACGACCGGAGATGATATCTCCTTACGCAAAATCCGTTTCGCAGAAAATTTCGGCTAAAATTGGGGCGGGGGTCGAAAAGTTGACACCAAATCTAATGTCAAAGACTCGGTACGTCGTTCACTACCGAAATTTACAATTCTACCTGAAAATGGGCTTGAAATTGGTCAAAATTCACAAAATTCTCGAGTTTCGACAAAGTCGGTGGCTGAAAAACTATATCGACTTCAACACGTCCAAACGGCAGGTGGCCAAATCTTCCTTTGAAAAAGACTTTTACAAACTTATGAACAACTCTATATACGGCAAGACAATGCAAAATAACAGAAAGCACATAAACGTCAAATTAGTCATGAGTGGAAAGCGCGCGAAAAGATTCATTGCCCGACCAAATTTCGAATCATATACTATAATAAACGAAGATTTGGTAGTCATAAAATTAACAAATTCAAACGTCTTTTTGAACAAGCCACTCTATGCAGGCATGTGCATTTTGGACATTTCAAAATTAAAAATGTATGAATTCCACTATGAGCATATAATTCCACTCTACGACTCTGCTTGCAAACTCCTTTTTACGGACACGGACAGCCTTTGCTACCACATTCACGCAAACGTGTACAAAGACATGTTACAGAATTTAGACGAATATGACACTTCAGACTACCCCTGTGGGCACTTCCTTCACAGCCGCACCAACGCTAAGGTAATTGGGAAGTTTAAGGACGAGTGCAACGGGGCCGCGGTGTTGGAATTTTGCGGCTTGAGGTCGAAAATGTATAGTTTGCTGTTGCCTAACGAAAAGGAGAAGAAGACGGCGAAGGGCATAAAGAAGGCGTTTGTGAAAAATAGCATTCGCCATGCAGACTATAGGGCGTGCATATTGAACGAGAAGCCAACATCTTCGAAATTTTGCGTTATTCAAAGTAAGAAACATGACCTTCACACTGTTGAAATTCGAAAAGCTGCTCTTTCTCCGTACGATGACAAGCGATACCTACTCAATTCGTCGGAGTCGTTGGCCTATGGACACGTAAAAATTGCATCTCTCGTATAATACTGTATAAGTTGTCGAACTCTGAACATTTGGACCGTGTAAATATGTTAAGGTATTGCATAATCGCGCAAGGTATTGCGCAATCGTATATTCTAGTAAAATGGACACTATGAAGACTTGGACTTTGAGAAAAGCGTCGAATATTATTATTGCATAAACATATTGTGTATTGGTTGAATAAAGAGTTTGAGTTGGAAGAAAAGTTAAAATCTACTGTGTTTGTTCTTTCGTACTTAGAAATTGTCGAATTAAAATTCTTCTATTAAAAATCTCGCTTTCTGATTGATCACATATTCCTGGGATATTAAAATTCTCGCTCGCTGATTGGGTGGCACTTCCTGGTCTAGCAAGGTTTTCGCTCGCTGATTGGCCGCAGGGTCCTGTGCTAAAGAAGTTCTCGCTCTCTGATTGGTTGCCGCTTCCTGGGTTAGTGAAATTCTCGCTCGCTGATTGGTTGTGGCATTCCCAGCTACCGATGACGCATTACCGATGACGCATACCCGGTTAGGCCCTGTACCGCTGCTAGTTAGGGTTAACTAATTACTATTACTAATATAATTACCTAATTAATATAAGTTAATTAATATACTAATTAATATAATAAGTAATTATTACTAATTATTATGACCCAATTATTATAATAGGCTAATTAGTAATTACCCTAATTAATATGACCTAATTAATTAACTAGTTACCTTAACTAATTATTAATAATAGCTTACTAATTACTAATTTATTACTAGTTAGTAATAATACTTAACCGATCGAGGACTGGGCTTCTCCCTCTACTAACGCATTCGAGAGTCTTTGTGAATTCGCCGAACGGCCCCGTAATTACCTACAGTTAAAAGCTTTCAAGCTTCCATCAAGACGCACGGAGATTTGTCATAGTTGAGCGACTATACGACTAATAATAGGCCTACTATGCTGTCTGCTACGAACTCGCTGTCACCAGTCTATGCAAATACGGGACACACTGTCTCCAATCTTTCCTCGTGTTTTCATATAGCTACACTGTTTTTCGTCGGCCTGGGCCTGTCATCGAACTTTAAAACGCTCTTTGTGTGTCGGTAAATCCGCAAATATTATTCGTCCTTTATGAGCACGCACATGTCGGGTTAGATAGCCTACCTTTCTTGGCTGAAATATGTATGATAGATGTAACCATGCGCTCGCGTAGGCCCACACGGAAATTCTTAAGTCGATGAACTTTTTACCTTTTAGAATTTATAAGACTCTTATAAGCTTACATTTGTTGCGAGCGGCTATAATTATAAAATTATATCGCAAATATTCGGGAATCGAGTGAATATAATTACATCTCACACATGTAATTGGCACCCAGCGGGTTGTCAAATTTTTTATAATTCGTATGCCATTTACGATATATAGACTATTATATATATATAGGCATATATATTATAACATGTATATTCCTGGGTCGAGTGACAATACGGCTTAGGCCTACATCTTAATATTAGGCCAGTAGGCTATATTGAGCAAGTGAGTCCCGTAACTACGTATTTCATAGATAGTCCATGTTCGAATGGAGTAGCCTACATTTATAGGCGATATCGCATTTCGTGAATGGAGTGGTAATGTGTTATGAATTATAATTACTATAATAAAAACTATCTGAACTGAAACGCAGATCGGTATAGCTAAACATAATATGCCAAGCATGAGGCCATTGTGTTAGGCTACCTAATCGTATAATTGGTAAAGACGCGGATTTTTATCTGGTAACGATGGATAAATGTAGGTGATACGTGTGTGGCGGTTTCTCACAATGAAAACCGAATACATTGGACAGCGTGAAACCACTTCGTTAGTCGTTCTTTTTGATGCTCGCTTAAGCCCTTGCATTGCCATTGAATGGTGAAAGAGACCCCCGATAGACATCTAACTATTGATGTATAACTTAAGAAAAGGGGTCTACAATTTCCTTCTAAGCCCTTCTTTATTCTGAGAGTGGATCATAGAAGGCAATGCACCTACCATCCATATTGGCAGTATTATAGGCCAATATGGCAAGCAATGGAACTATACCTTGTTTGTCTCAGTACCTAGTGAATGCCGCAACATATCTCTATCATACTCAGCGACGACTTATACTCTCGAGACCATAAGCCTGTTGATAGAATTAGTGCAGAAGCATTTTGACTGCAGCACAAAATAGTCTGCAATGCATAGCCAGATTTTTAATGATTTAATTGGCACACAGTGGGTTGTTATTGGATACTAAAGACCAGTGTGAGAATTGTGGAAAATAACTGGGAGTTGGCCTATGATAAACTTGGAATTGGGGTGTGAGAAACAGAGTTTACTATGGGGTTCTAAGAAAGACTGAGTGGTTGAAACCCCCAAACTCCCGGCAATTCTCACCCTGCTAAAAAACATTTAATCCATAAAACACACAGAAACATTTTATGTATCATATTGGCAGAGGTTTGGCACCCAGCGGGTTGTTATTGGAGACTAAAGGTCCCAAATTTAATCCATAAAACACACAGAAACAATTGTTGTATAAATTATTATTGACAGAGGTTTGGCCAGCATGGAATTGGGAGATGGATCGTTCCGCAAAGATGCGGACTGCATCAGTCTATCCGGACTCCTGTCGCTGAAGCAGCAGCATCTCTGCGAGAGCAATGCAGAGCTGATGCCAGGAATGAAGCAGGGAGCGAAGATGGCCGTAGACGAATGCCAGCATCAGTTGAAGAAGAGAAGATGGAATTGTTCCATCGTCACTCCATCGTCTTTCCCAAAGCCAACGCTCAACGAAGGTTATTGTTATAATAATAATTTTTTTATTGTTGTTATTATTATCATTATCACTATTTTTATTATCACTATTATTATTATTATTTAATTAATATAACAGAATTAATTAATAAAATAAAGTACATTGCAGTTGATACAATACAACGAATAGAATGGAAAACATTAGCATTTGCTGATCGTAATGTAAACAACCAGCTTTGACTAATCATCAATGACAAATCTCAGTAATAATTATTAATTATATGAAGTAGCACAGAACCAGTAGACTCCTCTTTTGAACTTGTCCTCAGCCGGATGCATTTCATACCGGATGCATTTCATCGCAGGGACAAGAGAGGGCGCCTTTGTCCAGGCCTTGGCGTCCGCCGGTCTGTCCTTCGCAATAACGAGGACATGCAACTCCGGTGACCTTGACAGCTGTGGATGTGACAAGACGGTCAGCGGTCGGTCGTCAAGCGGGTTCCACTGGGCTGGCTGTTCAGACAACGTGGCCTTCGGAGTGGCCTTCGCCAGGAGCTTCATCAACGCTGGAGAGTTGGGGAGAGGAAAGAGGGATGGAGGGACGACACTCGTCAGCCAACATAACACCAACATCGGATACAGGGTAAGTGAGATCAACATGCCTACATGGCCTTGTGACGCAGGACCGTAAATAGCCTGGAGGAAAAGGTGGCAGTTCCCATTCTACTATTGGTGGCTTTGATCAAGGCATTAATTAAATTATGACGATTCCTGTTGTTATTATTTTGGGCTTATTTTGAAAGTACGCACACTTTCAAAGAGCTATGTTCTCTACTCACATTTGGCAATAGATTTACGGTTCTGAGGTTGCCCTACATTAGGCCCATATGTTATTATATGTTATTGTTAATGTTACACATTATGTTTCTTATTCAACATAATTTTGTAGCAGTAATATCACATAACAGTGATAACACAATAATCTTCAATAGTTTGTCCATTCACTCGGAATTGACTTCCACTGGAGACGCGTCTACTCCATAGAAATAATGCCAACAAATTTTACAAGTTGCTGAAATCTAATTTGGTTTGCTGGTTGGGCTGGGAGCGCCTCTGAGTATTGTTTTCAAAGGTCACTAAAAATTTAAAATGAATGAATGAATGAATGAATAATACGGCGCATTATTTTGTGTTCGGATAATAGTTATCACTGAATTGCAGGTTATCCCTGTTTCTTATTCTTCCTCTGTTCTTTCCGTCCAGACGGTGTCGGACAACACGAAGATTCGCTGCAAGTGTCACGGCGTTTCCGGATCCTGTGAGCTGAAGACCTGCTGGAAGACCCTGCCGCACTTCCGCCGCGTCGGCCACATCCTCCGAGACAAGTTCGACGCAGCCATCGAGGTCTCCTTCGTCCGCCTCCTCGGCTCCAGCGTCACCCATCTCGTCCCCAAGAACCTCATCCCTTCCGCCGCCACCGCCGGCGTCCACCGGTCCTACTCCCCGACGGACCTCGTCTACCTGGAGGCTTCATCCGACTTCTGCGACCCGGACGAGCAGCAGGGCTGGCCGGGGACGACGGGGCGGCGGTGCGACCGCACGTCGACGGGGACGGACGGGTGCGGCGTGCTGTGCTGCGGTCGAGGGTTCGTCGTGAGTAGGAGGACGGTCGTTGAGAAGTGTCACTGTAAGTTCAACTGGTGCTGCCAGGTGAAGTGCCAGAGGTGCCGGAAGACGGGGGAGGAACAGCACTGCCTGTGAACAGCGAAAGACCGTGAGGGAGAAGGAGTTAACTTCTGAACCCTATTATATTACATTACCTTACTGGGACTCTATGTTACTGTACGTATCCTTAGAGCCGTAATCGAGGGTATACGAGGGTATACATCGTGTACTCACTTCAAAAAATTTCCAGAGTATATGCAGACCTGCAACGAATTTGTGGAAACATTATTTTAAATGGCAACTCAGGACTGATTGATCCTTTACAGCAGGGGTCTCAAACTCAAGTCATCGTGTGGGCCAAATTTGAAAATTTACAGTGTCTCGCGGGCCGCAACATGAAACTATATATGTCTTGCAAGTTTAACTATTTATATAGGATGAGGGTTTCAATGCTGTAATAATGATATAATCTTGTAAAATCACCTAAGTTAATATTATAGGCCTACTTTCAGTGTAACCATAACCTAATGGTAAGGACTACTATACACAAAATTGGAAACTCAGGGCCTATGAAGAGCATCAATAACACATTTAGTAAGCCTATAGGCCTACCTACAACTACACTTGCAGCATATTTAAATGTTAAAGTATTATAGTGAGTAGTCTCAGAAGTGATCAGGTGTGATTAGTGATACACATTATTTATCTGACGTTTCCCAACAGCGAGAACATCATTGTTTAGTTTTATCTTTTGAGATGCGAAGAATCGGAGAAGGCATATAACTTCCACGTATTCACCCGTAGGCCTAACTGTCAGGTATGTCATTTGAGATTTATTAATCTTCATTAACTAATGAAAAAGCTGTTCACATAATAATTATTAGGCCTATGTAGGTAATGTCAAACATCGCCATTAGAGTTATGTGTGCTGCAGCACTGCAGGTGCAGATTTTGGAATTTTTCTTGTAGTAGAAAAGTGTAGAATTCCGAAATATCAACCTCGTTGTAAGCTTACTTCTGCTTCAGTATGGTATCGCACAGAAGGTCAACTATAACTCTGTCAGCATATCTACTGTTGCAGATTGAATGCCCAGAGCAAAAATTAGAAGAAAACAGTTTGATCCTTGGTTTAAATCGCAAAAGAACAGCAGAATTCGGTTTTTAACCAATTTCTTTTTTTAAATAGAAAAACAAATTAAAAAACCAGATGGCTCTCGCGGGCCGCATTATTCGGGTCCGCGGGCCGCATGCGGCCCGCGGGCCGCGTGTTTGAGACCCCTGCTTTACAGCAATCGTATGACTGTCATTGATTTGTTGTATACTCTTGATGATGGACGACGACGACGACGACGACGACGATGATGATAACGACGATGATGATGATGACGACGACGATGATTTTGATGATACATACATGTACAGTGTACTATAATTATTGTACATGCAATTTCATGCATATAAGTGTATTATACATACATAATACATTGAAATATCGTTCTCGCCAATGGAAAAATGGAAGAAAAAGAATGCGAGAAGTATCAAACTCTTCAATCTGTCATTCTGCGACAGTAATGAACATGACGAAACACAATAAGCGATGATTCGTTGATGGTTACAAAGAATAATAATATATGTATCATTGTATCTCGCCAACGAGCATTCCATTCTTCAATTCACTTCGTCTTCTATGCCGCACGAGTAGAGGCCGAATAAGGCGGCTGACTCATTTGACCTATATAGCCTTCACTTTCGCCCATTTGACCTATACAGCCTTCACTTTTGCCCATTTGACCTATACAGCCTTAAAAAACCGAGTGCCCGCGCAGTTTGACCAATACTATGCTTACTTTTTCATATTCAGCCAATGCTAGCCTTATTTTTGTAATTAGACGTCGGGCGTAAAATTTTTTCTCTTGTGTATAGAAAATAACTGAAAAATGGAACATCCAACTCGCTCTAAAGACAAGAGATCCCAATATAAAATGGACTACTCATCATATAATCTGAAAGAATTACGACAAATTCCTAAACAGAGAGGCCAAAGAGGATACTCGAATTTGCGAAAAGCGGAACTCATAGCGATCATATCGCGGGGAGATCGACTAGGCGCTCGGGCCTGGGTCAGCAAAGCACCAGCGGAAACTCCTGCCACTGTGCGAGAATTGCGAGAAATTGCGAAAAAGAGAGGTGTGCGGGGATACTCGAGATTAGCAAAAGCGGAACTTACGGCATTCTTGTCTACTACTTGGAAATTTTTGAATACGGGAAAAAATAAAACAGTTTTTTCGGATTGGCTGACTAGGGAGATTAGTCAGTTACCCCCTCAAATAAAACCGCCTATTCATAAGTTCAAACTTCGAGAGACTGCGACGGCTATCAAAGGGTTTACAAAAAGATACACGATCGATGGCGACAGCAGGATCGATGTTGCAACTTTTCTCAAGGCTGTAAGGCCGCGGGTAGTTAGGTTGCTAGGGAAAAATCGTGGGGTAAAAGTTCAATTCGATCTCATGTGCGTAATGGAGAAAGTAGATATGAAAACCGGCGAAGTAGTAACGGCTGAGCCTAATTTCAAATCAAAGAGTGATATTATTTTAGAAGCAACCGATGTGAGGGAAATATATACCAACGCAGCGGATAAAATTAAGGAGAGCATGGCCAGTTTTCAGATGCGGGGGAGTAATTGGAGATTCAAAACCGTTTTGAAGTTGGATATCGATACAGTGGTATATAAACCATTGAAAGGTAGTTCCTACATTCCACTTCCAGATTATTTAGCGAATAAAAAGGCTATTATTAATATGAAGAACGAAGACGATGAATGCTTCAAGTGGTGCGTAACGAGAGCTGTAAACCCAGTCGACAAAAATACAGAAAGAATTACGAAAGAATTAATTAGACAGTCTGAGGAACTCAATTGGTCTGGTATCGAATTCCCTGTAGTAGCGGATGCTAATGTGATGAGTAAGTTTGAACGAAATAATAATATTAGTGTTAATGTTTTTGGTTACGAGAAAGATGCGAATGTATTCCCACTATATATATCAAAGCATGAGAATGATAGGTGTGTAGATCTATTACTCATTTCTGATGGGGAAAAGAAGCATTATTGCTGGATCAAGAATTTTAACAGATTGCTAGCACTACGAACAGAAAAATCCCATAATTCAATGCACTATTGCAGAAGATGTTTAATCGGTTTTAGAAAGGTAGAATCGCTTCGCAAACATACTGAGTACTGTTCGCAGCAGGACGCCCAACGAATAGAACTTCCGGAACCTGGGACTATGCTAAGTTTTACACATTATTATAGAAAGATGCGTGCACCGTTTGTGTACTTTGCCGACTTTGAATCGTTCATCAAACCTATCGGTACATGTCAACCCGTTCCTAGCACGTCATACACCAACAAGTATCAAAAACATACGCCCAGCTCCTTTTGTTATCACATGAAATGCTTCGACGATGAAGTTTATTCCCAAGAGCCGGTGCGTTTTACAGCTGAAAACGAAGACGATGATGTTGCTCAGTTATTCATAGACTCTATCGAAGAAAATGTAAAACGAATATACAACGAGTTCAAATTCCCCAAGAAGATGATATTCGGCAAAACTGAACAGAAACGTTTTGATGAGTCTGTCAACTGCCATATCTGTGGGGGAGAGTTGCGTGAAGATCGAGTACGAGATCACTGTCATTTGACTGGAAAATTTAGAGGCGCCGCTCACAACCTTTGTAATCTGAAATACAAAGTCCCCAAGTTCTTCCCCGTCGTATTTCACAATTTGACCGGTTATGACAGCCATTTATTTATCAAGAAATTACGAGGTGAACACGGCGAGAAAATCAAATGCATTCCCTGCAACGAAGAAAAGTATATCTCATTCAGCAGAGAGGTCGTCGTCGATAAGTTTGTAGACAAAGATGGAAAAGAGCAAGTAGTCAAGCGCGAATTACGTTTCATCGATAGTTTTAGATTCATGTCCTTGAGTCTCGACGCGTTATCGAAAAATCTTCAGAAAGATCAGTGCAAGAATTTAGGGAAATTTTTTGAGGGTGAGAAGTTGGATCTTTTACTCAGAAAAGGCGTTTACCCGTATGATTACGTCGATGGTGTCGAAAGATTAAACGAAACCGAATTGCCGCCAAAGCATAGCTTCTATTCAAAACTAACCGATTCGGGCATCAGCGAAAAAGATTACGAGCACGCGAAAACGGTATGGAATAAATTTGGTTGTAAGACGCTACGCCAATATCACGACTTGTACAATTTATCGGATGTTCTATTATTAGCGGATGTATTCGAAAACTTTAGAGACGTCTGTATGAAGAACTACAACCTAGATCCCGCGTGGTATTATACTTCGCCCGGACTTGCTTGGGACGCGGCGTTGAAGACGACTGGTGTAGAGTTGGAGTTGTTGAGTGACTGCGATATGTTACTGATGATCAAGCAGGGAATACGTGGAGGTGTCAGCACGATTTCCCATCGATACGCGAAAGCGAACAACGAGTACATGGGGGAGGCTTTCAATCCCACCCAACATTCAGTATTCATTCAATACTTGGACGCGAACAACTTGTACGGATGGGCGATGAGCAAACCGTTACCAACTCATGGGTTTGAATGGATGAACGATGACGAATTGAATGATTGGAGAAACATTACCGAACGAGATGGAGTGGGATGTGTGTTAGAAGTCGACTTAGAATATCCGAAGAAATTGCACGACCTACATAATGATTATCCTCTAGCTCCAGAGAGTGTAAAACCCGCGGGATCGAATGTCGCAAAACTAATTCCAAACTTGAACGACAAAGTAAAGTACGTCGTTCATTACGAAAATTTAAAATTGTACGAAAGTCTCGGTTTGAAAATCGTAAAAATACATCGAGGAATAAAATTCGTGGAAAGTGCCTGGCTGAAAAAGTATATCGATCTGAATACCTACCTGAGAACGAAAGCTACGAACGATTTTGAGAAAGACTTTTTCAAGCTGATGAACAATAGCGTTTTCGGTAAAACAATGGAAGCTATCGAGAATCGAGTTGACATACGATTGGTGAGTGATGAGAAGAAAGCCATCAAACTAGTTGCGAAAACTAATTACGACAGACGAACTATTTTCGATGAAAACCTCATCGCCGTTCACATGAAAAAGACCAAGTTGTTTTACAACAAGCCGATATACCTAGGGATGTGTATATTAGACGTCAGTAAGACGCTCATGTATGATTTTCATTATAATTACATCAAGGCCAAGTACGGAGATAGGGCCAAGCTATTATTCACCGATACTGATTCTTTGGCGTATGAAATTAGAACGGAAGACTTCTACAAAGATATTTCCCCCGACGTCCAAAGTATGTTCGATACTTCAGACTATCCGAAAGACCATCCATCGGGTATAGAATCTGGTGTTAATAAAAAAGTGGTTGGCATGTTCAAAGACGAAGCCGCGGGAAAACAAATCGAAGAATTCGTCGGGCTGCGATCCAAGTTGTACTCTTACAAAATGGCGGGTGAAGACTACAAGAAATGTAAAGGTGTGAAAAAGAACGTCGTCAAGAAATCAATCACTCACGCAGATTACAAAGACTGCGTGTTTACGAAAAGACAACAGTCGAGAGCGATGAACGTCATTCGATCCTATCGCCATGAAATTTACACCGAAGAAGTAAATAAAATAGCTCTGTCTGCCGACGACGACAAAAGAGTAATAATGGACGACGGGGTCCATACCCTAGCCTATGGGCACTACACGCTGAAAACTAAACAAAATAAAGAATAATTTACACTAATATAAAATGGATGTGGTAAAAAAAGTGTGTACCAAATGCAAAATAGAAAAAAGCTTGGACGAATTTCACAAAGATAATGCACAAAAGAGCGGGTATTACCCCAGCTGCAAAGTTTGTAAAAATGCCAAAGTGAAAGAGCTTGCACACAAATACGCAAGACAGGAAATTAGGGAGACAAAAGATACAAAAGTTTGCAGTCGGTGTAAGGTAAATCAGAACATATCGGAATACGACAAAAATCGATATCAAAAAGATGGAATGGCGAATGAATGCAAAAATTGTAGGCATAATTATTATCTGGCTAGCGCAGAAGCTCGAAATAAATATCAAAAAGCGTATATTACAACCCGAAGGCAGAATGACCCGGAGTTTAAATTACTAACAAATATGCGCTGCAGGCTTGGCGATGCACTAAGAGGCAAATCGAAATCACAAACGACACGTCAACTTGTCGGCATTGACTTTGAAATATTCACCAAATGGATTCAGTTTCAATTTGATGAAGAAATGACCATGGAAAATTACGGATCCTTTTGGCAAATCGACCATGTTCTACCCCTATCTTCGTTCAACTTACTCGATGAAGAAGAACTCCATAGAGCCATGAATTGGGTGAATTTACGCCCTTTGCTACCGCTGAAAAATTTGCAAAAAGGGAGCAAAATAGATCGTTGGTTATATATTATGCAGGAAGTAAAATCTCATTACTTTTTGAAACATTTAGAAAATGAGTTTTGAGACATACAAAAACATAAATGTTGAAGGCATAGTTCTACCAAATACCCCTCTGTCAAACATACAGCTGATCGATGCCGCGAATAAACTAAATATTCCAAACTTCAGGGGCGTTTTTGTCCGAGACGAGCTCCCAAAGAAACCTAGCCGGAACGAGTGTGGCATTCTAAATCTAGATGATTCTAATGGAACCGGCTCGCACTGGGCCGCTTTTTTGAAGAATGGCAAGGATAAAATATATTTCGACAGCTATGGGCTGTCCCCTCCTACAGAACTGCTAAAGTATTTGCAGAGTCCCGTGTACTACAATAGCGAGCGCGTGCAGCCCGACAACGAAGTGTTTTGCGGTCATTTATGCCTGCACGTCCTGAAAAAAACATGTAAAGATGGAGTGAATTTTCAAAAAGTTATCAGCAGCCTGTATTAAAATTATATTCAGATGTAAAAAATGCCTGTTGATAAATTTGGTCATACAGATTCAGGATCTACGCAAAGAGTAATTGCTGGGGGAGTTACTGAAAGTCAAGTAAATAGTACTTTTCTAAGGCTAGATGGAGCAAACCCCGCGACTGGAGATCTAAATATGAGTGGGCATACTATTAGAGGTCTGCCTACAACGAATACAACGAATACAGCGAATACTCCGGAAGCGGGAATAGATGAGGCTGTGAGTCGGGGGCAAGTAATAGATTTACTGCAGAATCACGACGACGTCCCGACTGACAATAATCATTTGACGAATAAGAAATACGTCGATGAGCAACTTACTTCGAAACTGGCGACGGTGGTAGGACCCGCGGTTAGCGCTTACAGTTCAACTCAACAGGCTATAATCGCTAGAACTCACACGGCAGTTACTTTTGACGTAATAAGATGCGGTACCGCAAGAAACGGTATTGAACAGGGTATCGGAACGACTTCTTTCTTCCCCAGTAAAGCCGGGTACTACATCGTTTCGGCGTACATAGAATTTTGTAACAATAATGCTTCCGCGTATGGCACCGTCCACCTGTATAAAAATGGGGCGTCGTACATGCAGATTGCGGGCGGAGGGAGTACGAAAGGTTCGCAAAACCATTCAATCGGTAGTAACATAGTTTTTCTAGACGAGTTCGATTACGTCAACATACACGCTTTTTCATCCATCGCTACGAACATTTTGTGTCGTGACTTTTCAGCGGCATTCTTACGGCCCTAATTAATAAAAATTATTATATTCAAAATGCCTGTTGATAAATTTGGTCATACGGATTCTGGATCTACGCAAAGAGTAATTGCTGGGGGTGTAACGCTAACTCAGATGAAGAATGCTTTTCTAATGCGAGATGGAAGCAACAGCGTTACTGGAGATATAGATATGAAAGGCCATCATCTCGTCGGTTTGCCAACTGATTACCCTTCAGCGAGGAACGGCGACGAAGCCATTAGCTTTACTCAGGCTACTGCCCTAGTCGTTGATAAAACAGCGGATATCGCTACGAGAGATTACGTTTCGGGTATGAGGGTATCTCCGGGTAATCTAGTGAGAAATACGACGAGCGGTATTATATATAGGTTCGAAGGAACGGCTGGAGTTATAACAGCGGCGCCGGCATTATCCGCGAATTGGAGACCTACAACCGGACCGGCTATTTGTGTGTTGAAAGAGGGTGAAGGGGGAGCAACCACAATCGTAAGTGGTGGCGCATTCTCGGGTACATATGCAACGCATGGCGGTGCATTCTCAGGCCTATATCTAATGCACCGTCAATTAACGGACGTTACTATCAATACGGATTCGGCGTATACGACGTCCTTGGGTTTAATAACTATTCCTCGTACGGGCGTATATCGACTTGGCGGATTCGCGATTTTCTTGATAGGAAATGATAGTCCAGGCGAAAAAATAATCAGAATTACGTATGTCAAAGACGGGATACATAGTAACGAACTTTTTCAATACATGGCGGGCGGATCAACGGCTGCCAGCAGAATATCGCTCGTATTACCAACCGTCGCCATATTTTTGAACGCCAGCGATAAGCTCGGTATGAGGGTATATTCTGCCATATCCGGAAACAGTCGAAAGGCTGGCTGCCTTCTTCTCATGGGCGGAGCCGGATTGCAGGTCGAGTTTTTGTACTAGGTAGCCGTAGATACCTATCGTTCATATACGCACGATAGGTATCTGTAAGTCTCATTATTCTTCAACGTTATCTTTCTTCAATATACCACGCTCATTTTCTGTCCGTCCGATTGAAACCTCAGTAACTTGTCTGAAATCACCATTGCGTACGCTTCCGTATTGGCTGGCGGCGCCGTATTGAACGTGCCTTTGATCTGGATATCGACCACCGATGACTTCAGACGCTCGGATTGCTTGCTCACGTCAAACACCATAATCGGAAACAAATCTTTGAAGTCGGAGGGCGTGATATTGCATTGCGTCGTTAGTTCGTCCATTCCATAGTATTTTTCACTGAACGCGGCTGCTGCTCGGTACGCCCGCGAGAATTGTTGATTCGGAAATGATAGATTATAGTCGACAACTGGGTATCGGTCCTGGTTCATCATCACGAACATGTTCTTCAGATCGCAATGATCGAAAACGGATGGATTGTGTACTTGATCGCCGCTTTTGTCGGTTTGAAAACCCAAGATGATATACCTAGGCTTCTCGGGTAATGTCTTGACGCTAAGTCTCCAGCTAAAATTAGTCGACTGTGCGACGGAGGTGGTATCGCATTGACGGGCTCTGTACGCAACTGGCAGCGACGCTTTCGATTCGATCGTTTTGTACAACTGCATCTTCTCCATATCCGCGGGAATAACGTGCGGCATGAACCATGAGATTTTGTCCAGCCTAACTTTCCCTGCGTCTGGAGCGGCTCTAAAAATTGCGTCATCATCGGCTTTACGAACCAGAGTTAGCGTATGTTTCACACCAAAAACAACCTTGTCGTAATCATCGCAAAATCCGAAAATATGCTTCAATGGAACTACAAAACTAAAAGTACCTTTGACAGTTGGTTTTTGAATTATATACGCCTGTCTCACGGCGAAACCTTGATTATTCGCGATAGCAGCCGTCGCCCCGCTGTCCTTGTACCACAACTGATTCAAACCTTGAGCTAGTTGAAAATCATTCGGGTATTTGAGTAATCCGAGCATCGTCGTTGCTTGGCCCGGGTAAAATAGCGACTCAATTTCCTGATTCGACAGGGAATACGAAATTTGACTGAAAAGATGCATGAGCCCATTATTCGTAAGAGTTGCTTCATCGGCATCACCGTAGAAGGCGTTCGCGGCCGCCTTCGTCAATCTACCCTCGAACAGCAGGTAAGATTCCGCCGGATGACAAAATAAATCTTGAAGTTCGATGTTTATTCTAATCTCGCCGGAGGTGTTTAGATTCGCCCCCGATATCGGCTCATACTCGTACCATTCGTAGCGTTCGACGCTTTCATCGCTCAATGGTTGTTCGGTAAATCTCAGAATATCGGATGATTGCATTTTTACTACTACGCGATAATATTTTTTTACGCGACCTTCATTCCGGCGCCGTTTAGCGAGCGTACTAAATCTTGTATCGATATGGCGCCGTTCTTCTTCAGGCCGTCCCCCATCATCAGATTATTGATATTCGGGATATTCGAGTTCGACCCGGCGCTACCTACACCACTCAGCCGCTCTAAAATTTGTCTAGTTTCCGGCGTAATTTTCTTGGGGGTAGGAGCAGGAGCGGGAGTCGTAAACAGTTTGGCCACTGCTTTGTCCACTAATCGTTTGCCAGCGTCGATTGCGGTTGTTTTCCCAACATCGATCGCCTTTTTCCCAATTTCTTTCGCCACGTCTTTACTCGCGCTGAGAGCAGTCGTTGCTAATTGTTTGGCGGCGTTCGATGTAACTAGTCGTTTGAAAAATCCCGAAATTGTATCGAATATTCCCGATCCTCCGATAACGTATTGTTTCCTGTACCTCCTTCTATTAATGATCTGCATTTTTCCTGCATTTTACAATGTCATCATTATATTTTTGTACGCATCTTTACTCAGCACTTCCTGCCTCAATAACGCGTCGCACATCGCCACGATCTCGTTTCTCACGCCGGTATTGCCTGCTTTGAAGCTTTGAAATCGTAGTTCTAGCTGTTTCGCTACTACGTTCGGATCTTCGGATATGACGATTACGCCGACGCCTTTGCCCACCGTCGCTGTATTACGAGCCCTCTTTTCCCATATCGGTTTGATAATTTCTTTGTATTTGACGCTCGCAGATGCTTTGGGTTTGTTAGGATTTTTTGGCTGTCTGATAGCATCCGTCGTGAGTAGAATCTCGGCGTAATCGTCTCTATCATTATTATCGTATATCGACGTGTTCGGTTGTTTCAGCGTCAACAACTCCCAAAGCCCCGGTGTTCCGCGGTAAGTCTTATTTCCAACCGTCACATCGTCTCCTTGAATAGAAATCGGAGTATCGCCGATGTAGAATTGACCATTTCTTGATCGTATTCCGAACGTCGTGTCTACAATTTTTCTATCGGAGGCGTATTGATGAAGGTACTTGGTGGCTACATCGCCTAATTCTAAAGTTCTAATATCCTCGGCCGGATCGTCGCTATACGCTTCTATCGAGGGATACTGAGGAAATTGAACCTTCAACGAAGCGGGTAGCGTTTGTAGCGCGTTTGTAGTAGCTACCGAGTTTTCTTTGATGGCGGATAGTAGGACATTCTGCTCTTTAGAAATTGCGGATTGCGAATCGACGATAGGCTTGTACAGCTTGGTTAATTCTTGTTGCAGCCCCGAATCCCCCAATCTCTCCGATAAAAAGTTCTGTTGAATATTCTTCTTGGATTTCAGAAACTCTTCGACTATGAAATTTCTTTTCGCCGGGTCATCTATCTTTAGAAACGACATTTTTAATAAAAAATTTAATGTTTTTCGATGTGTTTTTCGACATGTTTTTCCGGCGTGTTTTCCGGCGTGTTTTTCGACATGTTTTTCGACATGTGTAAAAACACAAGTTAGACGTATTTTCAGACGTAGCGACATAGGTCTACAAAACTCTACAAAACTCTACAGGTCTACATGATTTCATACATGTTCGCGTTAGTCGTCTTTCGAGCAGATTCGGTATTTTTCGCAAACATGCTTTGAAAGGACAGCCTGAATTCTTCTCTTCCCTGGTCGATGAGAGATTGTTTCGTTTCCTCATCCATCGCGTCTATCGCAACTTTCGACTTAGTTTTTATTTCTTCTTTCATGCCATTGAATTTTTCAATCTCGCTTAGAATCAGCGAATATTCCTCATCTGAAATGTGATCATCCACGAGTGCTTTTGAAATATGGTCGCTGATCGTGTTGAGCTTCGCGTCGGCTAGCGTTTTGATCTTTTCATGCTTCTCCGCCTTGAGGGCAAGCTTTTTACAGATTCGGCTGCCGATTATACTCAATAGCCCCGCACCTAGCGCTGTCCCTTCCATAGCAATAGCGATGGGGGCTGCAATTATGGTGGACAATACGCCGATTCCCGAAATTCCGAGCCCCATCGTGACCGCCATGAGGATGTTGTCTACTACACCGATTACGCTTACACTTCTATGGTACTTTTTACTCAACGTTGCTCTTTTGTCGCGTTCTTGCTCGATCTCCTTTTTGATTTCGCTAATCTTTTGAAGTCGGTACGTTTGTGCAGACCCCGCGGCTATTTGTATTTCACCTTCTGGCGCCGAGGGCGTTATATTTGTTAGGTTCGGATAGAGTTTGATGCCTTCGTATTCCATGCGTTTATTTATTAGCAATATATATATTTTTTTACCGTTGATAATTTACACAGCATAGCGAATCTCCTTCGTTTATAGTTACTGCCGAATCGGAGTTGTTTTGAATGGAAACTATGATATCATCAACCACATCTTCTGAAATCACTCCGTCTAGTAGACTGCAGCGTCGTTCCTTGATACTCTGTCTGAGGGAAACGAGGCAAAGACCCGCCGCCATTTCTACACCGAGTCCAAGCCTTAGGGTATTTGCTGCCTTCGGTTGTATCGTAATATCATTCTGCGCAAAAATCTCCCATCGCAGACCTCCTAGTTGTCTTACTGGGGTGCGAGTAACACCGCTCGTAATCTTCCAAAAGACTGAAACGGGCTGCGTTCTAACCTCTACCGGCCTAGTTGGTTTAGTTCCAAATTTGTGTATTGGTCTCGACATTTTATAATATAATAATTATAATATCATGCCGAGAATCGGAATGTTTCGAAACGGAGAGTTGGGGCCCAACAAAAGTCCTTCGCCCCTCGCATAGCCCGACCCTGTTTTCATGTACAGCCCGGATGCCGTTATCGAGCTACCTTTTTGCCACGGGGACAAGTACAAACCAGATCCGGCTGGCCTTATTTTGCACGCTATGTCACCTTTCTTGACATACATCACACCCGAACCGCTGATTTTGTCTACAATCTTAGTAGTTGCCGCGGAGCCGAGACCACTTAGTGCTCCCATCGCCAAACTTGGCAGTGCATTAGACAGAAGGAACCGTCCCGCTGTCGCTAGAAACGGAAGTATAGCGCCTATGAATCCACCTTCGACTTTCTTGTTGTTCTCCAATTGCGTTTTACTCATTTTAATAATCATGCCAGTTCCTTTTTGGTAGGCTAATGCCATTTTGTTGATTTGCGCCTGGGTGAGAGCCAAAACGTGTTCACCATTCAAATCATCGCGCGATAGTTTAATACTTACGCCGCTCCCCGCTTGAAGTGATCTTTTAATTTTGTCTTGTTGCGCTTCAGAAATATTAACTTTTACGCCCGTGTAACGATTCATTTTATTAATAAATTACAAAAAACTTTCAAACTTCCCTGATGTGAAATCGAAATGCCAATTCCTCGCCCCGAAGATTTAGTAGGTTCCCGTGTTGGTCTGTGAGCCTCGTTTCCATCGTTGAAATTGTAGATAGCAAAATCGGGAGATATATCAAATTATGCGGCACTTCGATAATCTTGTAACCCGGGCCTACGTTTGGGAAAAAAGAATATATCACGTTTTCCGATGTTCCGTTAGTGTACGAAGACCCGATAATGTCGCTGGTCACTCTTAGGCTGCTTACACTCATGATATTCACCAAGTCCTCCGATTCATTGTATCCGCCCGAATAGATCCATTTCCCGAAACCTAGAACCTTTCCAATCGAATTCCTTGGCGTAAAGTCAACCATATAATCTGCTTCTATATTCACCACAGATCTCAGAGTATTGGTGTTTGGTGCTATTGAGATACAGTAATTTCCATTTACTCCGTCGAAATGTCCATTCGCCTTCATGACTCTCTGTATATATTCGTTGATATCCGTTATTTCATAGCAGCCCTGCGGAACTTCAATGCTCACCCAATCTGTGTCGCGATTTGGTGAATACCTGAATACGTTGTTTGTCGCATCGATATTGGGAAAAGAATAGTACGTCTCGAGGGCAACTAAGGCCATTTCATATTTCTTATTCTTCTCCAGTTCAAGCAGTGGACTAAACTTTGTTCTGATTCGCGTGCTCTTTTCGCTTAGAAAAATGGAAAATGATGTTTTTGGTTCCGTGTTGCAGGCCGTCTTTTCCGTGTTTTCTGATATCTGTTTGAGAAGCGATGATTCCATTTTTACTATACAATACAATTTTTACAAGGGCGGATCCTCGATTATATAAAATTCGTCGAGTCCGCATCGGTATTTACCATTGTACTTGTCGCTAGTCAGGTCTAAAACCACGAATCCATGAGGTTGTTCCCATACTGTTTTGCATAGTTTTCTAAATTCATCTTTTGACATGTCTGTACTCACATGATCGTTGTAAATATGATTACAATTTTTCAGGTCTTGTTTGAACAGGCAAATAAAGTTCGCATTTTCTCTGATTGTTTGGCGCGGTAATTTGAAATAATTCTGGGCGAGGTAAAAACAATCTACATTACTATGCCTCCCCCGATTATAATACGTTTCGCATTTGTTTTGTCGCTCCAATTGAAGATCATCGAATATCATCAGGTTCTTCCTTTCAGCGCTCAAATCTCTCGGGTCTGGCACATCTTCGGCGCTCTCAAAGAACTTGGCAATGATATCGGATTTAGTTTCCAAGTTTTTTGATATTTCTTCCATAATGAGGTCCGGCGACGCATTTAGGCCCACGATTTCATCTCGGTGGTCGAACAACCAAACGATCGCTTCTTTCGGTAATTTTTCTTCGTATGCTTTTTTGATAATACGATATTCCGGTTGGAACAGAGAAGTACCGAATACCTGCAAGTTATTATAATCCAACCAGCCCGGCCTGAGTAAAAGATTGAGAAGAAGCGTTGTTTTTCCACACGCCGATTTCCCAACTATCAAACCACGTATGCTTTTTGGTAACAACGGATTATTGAATCTTTTCGAGAGCGATGTGCCCCAACTCATATCTCTAATCTCCATTTTTAAAAATATATATTATTAAAAAACGAAATGTATTGCGTAAAGTGTAAAAAACAGACCGAAACGAGAGATGTGCAGAACGCCGTGGCTAATAATGGGAGATCGATGCTCAGAGGTGTTTGCGTCGTATGCGGGAAAACAAAAACTCAATTCGTGAAGGCGCCCGCTGCTGCGCAAGGTGGGGATCTAGTTAGTTCGCTGAACGCTGCCACTAGCAACATTAAATTACCTTGGGCTAAATTTCCAGGCGAATTACATTTGCCAGGCCATCAGTTTACTGGCCCTGGTACTAGACTAGATTTGCGTCTGAATCCCAACGAAACCCCCAAAGATTGGAGCAAACCTATAAACAGGGTAGATAGCGCGGCATATATTCACGACCTAGCATACAATCTACACACTGATACGGCTTCTAGAAATGTCGCTGATAGAGCAATGATAAACCAATTGAATAATATACCTAATCCAAGTCTGCGGGAACGCGTAGAGAGGGCGATAGTCAAACCCATCTTATCAGCTAAAACAAGCCTAGGTTTGGGTTAAAAAAAAGCCTAAAATTACAGCAGGACCTGAAATGGACTAATCAATTAGCGAATGAATTACACAAACCAGTAGTAAGACATTTTAGAACGAGGCGGGTCCACGTTGGCGGGATTGACCAGATTTGGGCGGCTGATCTAATCGATATGCAGGCTTTCGCTAGAGATAATGATGGTGTGAAATATCTATTGACCGTCATAGACGTATTTTCGAAATACGGATGGATAGTACCATTACATGACAAGAGTGGGAAGTCAACAGCTGATGGGTTCATGAAGATACTCGGGGGCGGCCGACAGCCATCGAAAGTTTGGTGCGACAAAGGGAAAGAATTTTATAACAAAAATGTAAAGAATTTAGTCGAGCTGTATTCTACCGAGAACGAGGGCAAAAGTTGTATCGCAGAAAGATGGGTGCGTACGATGAAAGATAAAATGTTCAAGTTCTTTACGGCTAATTCAACTAGAAGATATATCGATGTATTAGACGAAATGGTTAGTAATTATAATGAAACGAGACATTCTTCCATTAAAATGACCCCCGCGAAGGCTAGTTTGAAAGCGAACGAAAAGACTGTATTTATGAATTTATACGGCGATGAGATTTCTGAGCCTATTATACCAAAGTTTTCAGTCGGCGATCGAGTCAGAATAACTAGGAAGAAGAATATTTTTGAAAAGGGTTATACGACTAGATGGGTGGAGGAAGTTTTTGTAGTATCCCATGTTCAATACACAGATCCGCCAACTTACAAGATTACTGATTCTGTTGGTGAGGAAATACAAGGCTCTTTTTACGAGCAGGAGCTACAGAAAACAACTCAAGAAATATTTAGAATTGAAAAAGTGATTAGGAAGCGCGGGAAGAAATCACTCGTGAAATGGTTAGGATACCCAGACTCGTTCAACTCGTGGATCAATAATGAAGACTTGCTGACATTGTGAGACGATTATGAAAAATATGTCGTGTTTGGAGAAAACAAATATTCGATTGATCCAAAGACGATTATAAACCAGCGGTGTAAAATCGTTTGCGATATTGTAATCCCATATCTACGTCGTAGTCCACTCACGCTCTTGCATCACACGGGGATGAGTTTCCATTGCGTTGACGACGAACGACGGTAATCGTGCCTGGACGTTGTTGACGATCCGGCCGTGGATACTTGCATGGGCATTCATCGTCGCAGCATTCGCGGTTGTGGGCGTCAATTACAACAATCAACTCCAATCTCAGCAGTCTTGTTGTATATCCAACCAAGCCGAGCTGCCTGGCGATTTTTCGTAATTCAGTTTTAGTTTTCTCCAGGTAAACCATTTTATATTGGGATCTCTTGTCTTTAGAGCGAGTTGGATGTTCCATTTTTCAGTTATTTTCTATACACAAGAGAAAAAATTTTACGCCCGACGTCTAATTACAAAAATAAGGCTAGCATTGGCTGAATATGAAAAAGTAAGCATAGTATTGGTCAAACTGCGCGGGCACTCGGTTTTTTAAGGCTGTATAGGTCAAATGGGCAAAAGTGAAGGCTGTATAGGTCAAATGGGCGAAAGTGAAGGCTATATAGGTCAAATGAGTCAGCCGCCTTATTCGGCCTCTACTCGCACGCCAGGAATGTTGCTGATGAGTTTTCTAGAAGATATATTATGGCGGCGCTATATAAATAAAATATTGTTTACTCAATGGACCCTGTAGCTTCTTATTTTGGCCTTCTTGGCAGGCTACACAGGCCTTCACTCTGGGCACACCGTTATATACGTAGGCTTACATTTCTGAGAGAGTGGATAATTGTGTTATCCATCAAATTGTTCATGAAATTGGTAAACATAGATCTACATAATAGGCCCTAGATGCATGTGGAGCACGGTGGTGTAGTGGTATGTTCGGTGCCTTGTAGCCGTAAGGTTGCGAATTCGAATTGACCTCAAGCCACCGAGTATATATAGGGCCTAGGGACCATGAGCAAGTCCTTCACTCGCAGTTGCTCATGCGCTTTGGCATGAAACCCCGATTCAATGTCTACGCTGTAGTCTGGAGCGCATTTGAGCAGAAATCCCGAAGAGGCGTTGTAATAAGTGCTCCTACATACATTAATGTATCTATGTATGCAATGTATGTATGGTATGTACGTAGGCATGCCTACGTACATACCATACATACATTGCATACATAGATACATACATGCACTTGTACATTGCAATACCCATACATGCGACATACCTCTATGTAGGCCTACCCGGGGCTAAAGCCGCATGCATACATGCAAGTAAGTAAAAACATAAAACACGCTGATCACCGTGATCTCTTTTGTGGTCGACAGTCTGTTCTACTTGAATCTCTTGTGGATCAGCTTATTAACCTGGCTTTTAGTGACTGCGGAACATTTATGGCCTTGCAAAGCCTTTTTGAATGTTCCTCCCACAGGACCATCTGCTTTTACGTTCCACTTCTACCAATCCTGTTTATTTTCATTCTCTTTTTCTTGTTTCCCTATAGCCAACCTATGGCTGCCGCTTTATCTTTCCCTGTCTATTTGTCGTTTTTTTCTTTGTCTATTTAGCGCTGTCTTTCTCTCTTTCTGTCTCTTTATCTTATCCTGTATATGTATCTTTATCAGTCTATCCGTCTCTTTATCATTCCATGTATTTGTGTCTTGATCTTTCTCTGTTGGCCTATCTGTCTCTTTAACTTTCCCTGTTTCTTTATATTTGTCTTTCTCTGTCTGGTTATCTTTCTCTGTCTCTCTGTCTTTATCTTTCCCTGTCTCTCTACATGTCTTTATCTTTTCCTGAACCTGTCTCAGTAGGCTATCTGTCTGTGCTTCTGTCTATTTAATTTCTCTGCATCTGTTACTTCATCTTTCTTCTTAGCTATCTCTTTATCGTTCTCTGTTTCTGTCTCTTCATCTTTCCCTGTGTAATGTGAATTTCTCTTCATGTCTTTTGACATTGGTCTGTCTGTCTGTCTGTCTGTCTGTCTGACTGTCTGTCTGCTTCTTTTCACGGGTTTATTGGTCAATCGGATATTTGACCCGCATGTTTGCGCAAGTGTATGTGTGCCTTTATGTACGTATGGTTGCCTGACTGACTGCGTGTCTTAGCGTCTGTATGTGTGTATGTCTGTTTTTATGTCAGTTTGTGTGCATCAATCTCTTAATCAAAAGGAGCACCATCGTTTGTATGCGTGTTTCTCTGTCTGTCTGCGTCTATGCGTGTCTATTATTTATGTCCTTGTGCCTATAATTATGTCTCGCTGTCTGTCAGTGGATATAGATTATTATTGAAGGTCCACGCACGAAACTGCCTCAATTAGCCATGAATCTCTTGCATCTCTCCCTCTCTGCCTCTGCCTCTGTCTGTCGGTCTGTCTCTCTGTCTCTCTATTTCTGACTTTGTCTCTGTTCCTCTGTCTCTGTCTCTCTCGGTCTCTCTGTCTATCTGTCTCTCTGTCTGGCTCTGTCTATATCTCTGTTCCTCAGTATCTCTATGTCTTTCTGTCTGTCTGTCTGTCTGTCTGACTGTATCTCTGTCTTTGTCTATGTCTTTGTTCCTCTGCCTCAGTCTCTGTCTCTGTCTGTCTGTCTCTGTCTGTCTGTCTATCTGTCTATAGGCCTGTCTCTCTGCATCTGTCTATGTCTCTCTGTCTTTCGCTCTGTCTGTGTCTGTCTCACTCTGTAACTCCTACCCCCTCCTCTCCATCCTTTTAGGCACCATTTTAGCCATACCCTTTCCCTCTCTCTCCTTCTTCCGGCTTTCGGACGAGACTGGTTCTTAATATCCGTCGTAAGAACAGCTGATGGCTTATGCAGATGACTTGGGGTGGGGAGGCGTCTCCCCAATTTTACCCCAAATGCAATTTGTCACCTCGGTCCTTCATTTCCTGCTCCTTAGGGCAATAAAGAAAAAGACCGAAGTGCATTAGTCCACTACTCAATTATATATATAGATGTATATGCATATACGTATACAACTATACATATAGATATATAGATATATATATATATATGCATATACAATTTATACATATACATACATCTACATATATAATTCAATATGCATATACATGTACAATTGTACATACATTTGCAATTTTACATATATAATTGTATATGCATATACAAATGCATATGCAATGTGTATATAATAAAATTATATGCATATACATGCACATGGGTATGAAGTGTTAGCGACCTTCTTTTCTTATCCTCGGTATATAAAGCTAAGATGGCCATTCCTCTCCCTCACCGTCTCATTCTCCTATCAACAGTGTGTGGCCAATGTACTCTGATCGTAACTGAGCTGACAAGGAGACGAAGATGATATACATGTAGATCTCGCACCAGATTTCGATCTCTGATGTAGAATGTATCCTTGAAACCTGGCATTTATTTACCGCATCTAGAATGTGACACGAATACATGTATGTATGTATGTATGTATGTATGTATGTATGTATGTATGTATGTATGTATGTATGTATGTATGTATGTATGTATGTATGTATGTATGTATGTATGTATGTATGTATGTATGTATGTATGTATGTATGTATGTATGTATGTATGTATGTATGTATGTATGTATGTATGTATGACATTGTATGTATGTATGTATGTATGTATGTACGTACGTATGTATGTATGTATGTATGTATGCATGTAGGTATGCATGTATGTATGTATGTATGTATGTATGTATGTATGTATGTATGTATGTATGTATGTATGTATGTATGTATGTATGTATGTATGTATGTATGTATGTACAGTATGTATGTTGTATGTATGTACATTGTACGTACGTATGTATTTGTATATGTATGTATGTATGTTAGTGTAGAGCGTAGACTGACACAGGATGGGACAACATTAGGCGGTGGTTTTTCTCTTGACATGCTGTGTCATAATTGGAGCTGAATCTATAGAACCATCATCATCAATCATCATAATAATAATCAATGCCGTGGCACACAGCTGCTTATCTCACTCTTTGATGCTTGCATTTTATTATTATGAGTGAAAGCATATTGGCTTTAGATAATATAATTAGGCCTATATACACACTATATGTATAATATAGGCCTCTATATATATTCGAATTATATATTCAATTAGGCTCAATTCAGAAAAAGTACAGGGATGTCCATTTGATATCTTATAGGATATCTGATGGTGCATGCCATTAATTAATTATTTATTGGATCCCGCGTGAAGCTTATGGCCATGGGCGCCAACGTGGACTTTTGCAGAAGGGGCAAAACACAATGGTCGCGGTTAATTTTTTAGCAAGAGCTTCAACAGGCAAAGCAGGCAACTAAGAACATTTTTAGTGTCTTCTAAATGTAAATTTCTCAGTTTCACCTTGTGCATATTAGTATCATTATGAAGAAATCTGTTCGAATCCGAAAAGTAGCCTACTAGTTAAGAAAGGTGTCGATTTTCCATTGCAGGTGGTGGGTGAACTGGCAAGTGTCCCTCTTGCCTCTGTGTGCAGGCGTCCATGCTTTTGCATGTGCAGAACATCTGCCTGCTTTTGATCGATTGAGCCAATCCATCAGAGCAGATGTTTCTCCTGTTGCATTTAGGTTGTAGAAAAGCAACGATCAATTGCGGCAGGTATTCGGACCGCCTCTCTGCATGGTTATCCTCAATATTAATTTTGTTCTGTTCAAGTGTTCATTGCAACTCTGTTCTCCGTCTGTTTATGATTAATTTCTTTCATTTGTTCCGTATATATATCCTTCTTCTGATGTCATGGTTTACGCTTTTGTGTTCTATAATCTCATTTGCATGCGATTCACAGCTGTCAAAACTTGTGCGTTTTTCATTGTAGATGTAGAAAGTAACCTTTCGGTTTTCTGACGCCTAACAGTAGGAATGTAGGAGCACTCGCGTACTTGGCATTAAAGACCATGGGCGGAGTTTATGAGGGGTTAGGGGGCCAAGCTCCACCAAGAAGGCCCATATTCATCTTTTTCACCATAAAAATGGTATATTTTCCGGGGTTAGCCCTCCCCAAGAAGGCTCAGACTCGAAACCTACGAAACTTCAATCGAATGACTAAAAAAAGGTCAAATTTTTGGCGGAGAAAATTGTATGGTTATGGTTTTATGAGATTTGGACCTGATGACTAAAAAAAGTCATCAACTTTTTTGGGCCGAGAAGACAAAAATTTTCGGTTCCGCTCGATCTAGACTGACAACCAACAACCAAAGCCCAAGTCTTCAGTACCCCCTCCCTAAAAAAAAACCAAACTCCGCCCATGTTGAAGACAAGCTACTGCCTACAGTAACTGCGAGCTGTTGTGAGGCTTTACACTCGCGTCCTGATTAGCTTGTACCACGGAAGGTTCATAGGCCGTATTGTCTGAGGCGTATCGTCCTAACAGCTTCGAACTTCCGATATAAAAGGACGAAATAAATTGCATTTCCCAAGTTTACCATACATACACTCGGATCCTCCTATAACTGACTTGCACCGATTGAATTGAACTTTTTACAACTTTCTTTCATCATTTCTTTTTTCATTGCAGCTGCAGGCTGTCGTATGCCAGCAGGAGCTCAATAAAACGAATTTTTTTATACCATTATCTGCCATCTTCCTCTATGCACTCATCCGCCTGCCTTAGATCAATGCACCGTTATTATCAGATCTGCAGTTTGCGCACAGCTACCATCGTCTCGATATAAGCTTAGTCTATTCCCGTGGGTGCTATACAATTATTATATTCTCTGCTTTAGCTATAGTATAACATCTTCTATTCGTCTCTTCTGTTTCACAGAATTCTTCTCTGCTTCAAGGAATTCTTCTCTGCCTCACGGAATTCTTCTCTGCCTCACGGAATTCTTCTCTGCCTCACGGAATTTTTCTCTGCCTCACGAAATTCTTCTCTGCCTCAAAGAATTCTTCTCTGACTCACGGAATTCTTCTCCGCTTCACGGAATTCTTCTCTGCCTCACGGAATTCTACTCCGCTTCACGGAATTCTTCTCTGCCTCACAGAATTCTTCTCTGCCTCACGGAATTCTTCTCTGCTTCACGGAATTCTTCTCTGCCTCACAGAATTCTTCTCTGCTTTACCAGTTTCTTCTCTGCTTAAAATGCTCTTTGTGGGGCGCGGTGGTCTAGTGGTGGCGTCGTTGCCTTGGAGCCGGAAGGTCCGAGGTTCGAATCCACATCGCCACGTAAGGACCTTGGGCAAGTCCTTCACTTACAATTGCTCAGCGCCTCGGCGTGAAACTCCGATGCAGTGTCCGCTCTGCATCGGGAGCGCCTCTGAGTAGAGAGAGCTTGAAGGGGCGCTATAACAAGTGCACATACAAACAAATACAAACAAAAAGCTCTACTCTATGCTCTATAATTATAATCTATTGGCATGCATATATCCTCTGCTTTAGTTCGTCTCGTTTTTGCTTTCTCATTTTCTGCGTTGCTGTCTCCTCCTCCTCCTCCTCTGCTTCACTTTCTTCTGCTCTGTGAGTTCGTTTCCACCCTGCTGCATGTCTTCTCCGCTCCATATCCTCCCATTCTCTGCTGTCTTCTCTGCTCCATATCCTCCCATTCTCTGCTGTCTTCTCTGCTCCGTATATCCTCCCATTCTCTGCTGTACTTTGCCGCATTGTTCTCATCCCCTCTATTCTTTCCACCGTTGAAAAGGAACAAAACATCCAGGGAACCCTAACCCACCCCACCACCGTCTTTCGGTTATTCTCGTTTGTCTCCCCTTTCTAATCTCCCCTCAACAATCGTCCAGCTATAAAATGCGCTCATCATCATCATCGTCGACCCCCACAACAATACACGGCTCGCTTTGAAAGGTTCCGCATTGTCATCGTCGTCATTGTCACCACCACCCCGTCATTATTATCTGATTCAGCCGCAGCAACTTATTGTCATCAGCAGAAGAATTCCTTAATCAACGACCATAAAGCGTCTGTTGCCCCTCCGGGTGCAGGATTGCTCTAGCCACAAGGATTATATACAGCATCAAGTTATTCGTTACCATAGTGATGGATTCTTGCATTGCGTCTGGTCACAATAACTGCATTTCTAGCATGTACTGTGTCGGATGCTCGTATTTTTTATACTCTTACCTACGCAGTATCATGGCTTTTTAACGTGCAGTTGCACAAAAATGTGCAGTTTTAAATGGATTTGTGTAATTGCAGAAGCACTTCTCTACAGATAAAACAAGCAAGAAAGGTCATTGTCCTCCGATTGATTACCATGCAGGATGTGAAAGGAAAGAAGAGGTTGTGCAGTACTAAAAAATCCTAAAAAACAACGCTGCGCAGTATGATGTGAAATTTCTATTAACTTGATTGATTGGAGTCGTTAAACACAAAAGATCAACTGAGAGACAGCGCATTAGAGACGCGTAGGCTATTCTTTCAATTTCTATATTCATAAGATCATAATATTATAATTATTATTATGCCTGTGATGCATTGAAATGAGTTAATAAAACTACGAGATATTGTATGTGATCTGTTATGCAACCTTCCGTGTACTTGTTGTTTTGGTGGTTAACTTCGATGGCGCGAGTTAAAATAGCAACGTTAAACACAGTAGGCCCCTAATAATAATAAAAATAATATTATCATCACCATCATAATCATCATCAGCAGCAGCACCGTCGTCGTCGTCATCATCATCATCATTCTCATCATCATCATAATCATAATCATCATCATCTCATCATCATCGTCGTCGTCGTCGTCGCCATCATCATCATCATCATCATCATCATCATCATCATCATCATCATCATCATCACCATCATCATCATCATCATCAATCATCATCATCATCGTCATAGTCATCGTCGTCGTCGTCGTCATCATCATCGCCATCAGCCATTAATTTAAAGGGCGATGTGACAGAGCTCTCAAATGTCTCAATGCAAATTGAACTTCAAGTCTTTCTTAATTGATAAATACGCAGGTGATTTTTTATGGATCAACAAAAGAGGTAGGCCTTTTGTGCCAAACGCCTAACGGACTGACACATCGGGTTAGATTTTGCCATAGTCCAGCAACAGTTCGCCCATGCCCGTATACACTGGCCGCTGCTGATAAGTGCACATGCACTTGGAGACACCCTCATCTATCGAACCTGTGTATACTAATAGTAATACAAACACTGGTGAATAGGGATGTACATGTATACTCGTAGATGAATATTAGCAGATCCACACACATTGATGTGTTCTGTGTCTTGCGTTCTGCGCAACTGACAGTGCTCGATTAAATAATAATAATAATAATAATAACGATCTGTCCGAAGCAGGACGTTTTGGCGCCGCCGTTTTGGCGCCGGACGTTTTGGCGCCGCCGTTTTGGCGCGACCGTTTTGGCGCCGGACGTTTTGGCGCCGGAATTTTTTTCACCCTCGTTCTAGAGAATAAAATTTATGATATTGTAGGTAATCGTAGGAGGTTCATTTACGCACATTTTGAGGTAAATTTTGTAATGATATTCCACGCCATTCAAAAGTTATGCCCAAAATAGCTAAGAATGTATCTATAAGACATGCGTCGTGAGGATCGGTTAGGGTCAGGTTAGGCGTCGTGAGGGTCGGTTAGGGTTAGGTATAGGGTTATTGTAGTCATTCGGTCCCTTATAGGGTACAGATTATTACACTACTGAATGAAACTTGAAAAATAAATATTACACTTCGTACTGATGTATTTGTAAACTAAACCGAAAATAAGCTGCTGAGATCAATTTTTATATGGGCGCCAAAACGGCGGCGCCAAAACGGCGGTGCCAAAACGGCGGCGCCAAAACGGTCGCGCCAAAACGGCGGCGCCAAAACGGTCGCGCCAAAACGGCGGCGCCAAAACGTCACGTACCGCGATCTGTCATACTCCGTCAGAATGACGAAAGCGTTTACAGTCAGTCACGAAAGAGTCATTGCGTTTATTCAAGTTCGGAAACGAAAGCTATGATGTCAAGCTGTGTGTACTTTTAGGATTGCTTGCTACACATTGAACTTAACCCTCATCCTACCAACACGTTTTACATACGTTGTTTACCAACTGGGGTCCGAACGGACCCCACACATATACATACATACTTGTATATATAGGCACACTAATACATATATAATTGCATGTATATATGTAGACTATGCATGTATGCATGCATGTTTGTATAAATATATGTATGCTTTTATTTTTGTATGTATGTATGTATGCATGCAGGGGTGCATGTACAATGTATGTATAATATGCATGTATATGTAATATTATGTGTGTGTTTTTGAATGTATGTATGTATGTATATATGTATGCATCATACATACATACATGTACATACATGCATGCATACATACATACATACATACATGATACATACATACATGCATACATCATGTATGTATGTACGTACGTATGTATGTATGCATGTATGTATGTATGCATGTATGTATGCACCGTATGTATGTGAACATGCTTCTTGCATACATACACACATACATTGTGTATGTATGTATGTATGATATGTATACATACATACATACATATACAATACATACATACATGCAATACATACATACATTATGTATGTAATTATGTAAGTATGTATGTATTGTATGCACGTGTGTATTGTATGTATGTATGTATGTATGTATGTATGTATGTATGTATGTATGTATGTATGTATGTATGTATGTATGTATGTATGTATGTATGTATGTATGTATGTATGTATGTGTGAATGTATGCAAGCAGTATGTTTGCACGAATGTCGTTATGTATGCACAAAGGAATGTGTGAATACACATATGTATACATATAGGTACATATGTATGTAAGCACGTTCGTACATACATTCATGCGCACATACATACATGCATACATACATGCATACATACATACAGACATACATGCAAACATACATACATTCATACGTAGCTACATGCATCAATATACATATTACATACACACATGATGAGCAGACAATTATCAAACATGCGGGTATTCGTGCATGAATGGATGCATGTATGTTTGTATGTATGCTTGCATGTGTGTGCACATTTGCATGTATTCATGTCTGAATATATGTTAGTATTCAATATGCATATATGCATGCATGTCGTTTTGCTTTTATGTACATACGTTCGTGATATATGAATGTGTGCATGTATGTTTGTATGTATGTTTGTGTGTATGTTTGTATACATGTATGCATATAGTTTTGGGTTATGCACATAAATAACATTACCTTGACGAATTGTCCTTTGAAAAACAGTTCTAGAACCCAAATCTTGTAGTGCAAAGTTGCAGAAATCCAGCTCTACATTGGCTAAAAGGCTAATACTTAAGCTTTTTCACGTTGGGGTCCGTTCGGACCCCAACAGAAAAAAATTCATTAAAAATTCAAAATATTTTTTTTCAAAAACGTAGCTACAGCATATCATGTAGGACAGACCTATAGACAAATTCATAAAATGCCGACTCTTAATCATTTATCGCAAAAAAGTTACACAGCAGTTTATGTGCTTGGGGTCCGAACGGACCCCACTTGGTAGGATGAGGGTTAACAGATTGGCCCAGATAGATTGGCCTCTTTTTCCTTAGCATACATGTATCTCATACAGAATGAATGACCTTTATGGATTATCCGTATACAGCGCACGACAAGACGCAGGCTAATGTTCATATCATATTCTGGTATCTCCATTTTTCAGTTATGTCATGTTCCTCGTGTTGTACCGTATTACTCCGAACGTGTGTCCTGCATCTCGTCTTTGTGTAATTTCATTTCACAGCTTTGTTCACTCGGTTTGGAAGACCAGGTGACGTGATGAAAGACGTGAACCCGTAGACCTAATACTCTTAGTAGGCCTAATACCGACTAAGAGATAATATTATACGCAACAGTATTTCGAATGCCTTCTATTAGGGTTGGCACAATCTGCTTCTCTTCTCCTTATCATCTTCATCCAATTTCCGTTGTCATGACTAAGAAGTCGAAAGAGAGAGAGAGAGATTTTTCCATTGTTAAGTGGCAATTGATAAAATCATGGGGTCTTTAGTAGTCTACTTACTATTGTCTCACTGACTATGTCACGCATTGCTGGAAGAGTGATTAAAATTAATCTATTAATTTTAACTAATAATTAATCGTAGCTGGTATTGCTGATTTCTGTAATGGGTTGCGGTGTGGCAAAGCCAATGAATTGTCAATAATCTGCTGTACGTGTCAAGCTCTTCCCATAATAATTAACTTTTCCTCTTCTCACTAATGCGCTTCCCACCTATAGGCTATAGGCCTACTCTTGTTCCAAGTAAACAACTCAAATAGTTCATACGAATTAGGCCTACTTGTAATTATCGTACCTCCGCCAATCTCTGTATACGCGTACATATGCTTATGCTCGTTCTACAAATAAATGCTCTCCTTACCGTATGCTCTTCTTTTAATGCTCTCTTCACTTCCTGCTCCACTCATTAATGCGCTTCCCAATAAGACCTTCCAAATTATACTCTATACCAACGTCTGCTCGTCTCCTTTACGCTGTTCTCACGTATGCTCTTCCCATTATGCTCTCCCTTTCTCCTAGTTACCCTCCTCCTCTTCTTCTGCCACCTATTATGCTCTTCCGAGTAATGCCCTACTTGCTAAGACCTTCCGAATTATGCACTTTCCAAATTATGTTCGTCTCACATGTGCTGCTCCCACTCATGCTCTTCCCATTATGCTTCTCCCCTTCTCCTAGTTACCCTCCTCCTCTTCTTCCTCCTCGGCCACCTGTTCTCTGTCCGGACTCCCACCATCCTCTCCATCGATAAACTGAAACTTCTGAACGACATTCCTCGACCTCCTCATCCTGCTCATCAACGCGTCTCCGACATCCATCCTTCCAGCCGTCCCCCGGTGCTTCCCCTTCCCGCCATTCTCCTTGCACCCTGCGGCACCGCCAGCCCCTCCTGCGGCTGCTGAGACAGAGGTGGCAGCGGATGCGGGCCCCCGAGATGGATGGAAGCAGCAGTTGACGGCACTGCTGAACGCATCGCGGAATTCCTTCGACGTGTGATTGTAGATGACAGGATTGACGCACGAGTTGAAGTAGGCGAGACAGTGCCACAGCGTGCTGACGGCGTTGTACGCCTTGTGCGTCGGGATCTGGCCGAAGAAGGCGACCAGGAGATGGATGTGAACTGGAAGCCAAAGCACGGCGAAGACGACGACGACGAGCAGGAGAAGTCGACCGATCTGCTTCTTCCGGCGAATGGACTTGGATCGGCGGAGACCAGGCGCCTGCGGTCGGTGACGCATTATGTCGTGGAGGATCTGAAGAGAGAAGATCCCGATGACTGCCAACGGGAAGAGGTATCCGAAAGCGAAGAACGTGGCGAACAGACCTCGACCGTAGTCCTGGTCGTAGAGGTCGCAGTCCTCCTCGCCCGTCACCCTGCCCAGTTCCGCCATCTTCGGCACAGCCCCGTAGATCAGTAGAACCGGGGTGTTGACGGCACACATGAGCAACCAGATACCGATGATCAGAGCGATGGTAATTCTCGGGGTTCGAAACCTGGCTGTGCGCGCGCTATGCACGACGGTCATGTACCGTATTATAGCGACCAAGACGAGGGTATAGACGGTAACATATGCGGTAACGTTGACGAGGTAGTGGAGCAGTTTGCAGGCGGCATCTCCGAAGGGCCATTGATCGGCGGCGAACTGGTATGCGGTGAAGGGCGGTATGACGAGAACGAAGGAAAGATCCGCGAAGGCGAGATTCAGCAGCAGGAGATTGGTGACGGTGCGCATGCGCTTGCGAAAGAGTATAACGTGGATGACGAGCGCGTTTCCGATGACGCCAGAGCACGTGATCAGACCGAAGAGCAGCGGCACGGTGACGTAGTAGAGCGCGAAGAAGAAGTGACCGGATGTGTCGTCATTGTCGACGTCGGTGGCGTTTCCGGTGGACGATAATTGCGGAGGTAATTCCGTTACACCGCCGGTTGCCATGGTTACGGGCGTCGTGTCGCGTGGCGCCGCGTAGCGACGGGGGTGGATGGAATCGGAGCTTTGTGCTGTTGGAAGTGTCGCTCTCTCTATGGGTGTGAATGGGTGTGAATGCTGGGGAAATTTAATCCGACGCTTTCTAATCCACTTTGGTGAAGTGCCTTGCGTGAGAAGATGAAAAGTCCAGTGAACATCTTGCAGGATCGGGTTATCAAGTGTTTCATTATATATATATAGGACGCTGCTTAATCGGATTGCGTGCAGTGCGAAATAGGATGCCAATTGTAGTCTACTGTAGCAGCATTATTTTAATCCTCCTTCGACCACAGCTGCTGGCAGAGTCCGCACCATGGGATCAGAGAGGATCAACCTTTGAAAAGCGATGAACTATGATGGAGTTCATTGGTCTCTATATAATTATGAGCTACTGTCTTGCCTTCTCGATAAGACGATACCAACACGCGGTGCATGTCAAGACGATGCTACATAGATCCTAATGACGCATTCAGCATGTTGTTGGAATAGTCTAGTTCCAGGTGACTTTATCATCTGAAAGTTAAAAAAAGAATCGAGGATTAATTAATTATCAAATAGAATAGACAAGTTTTACATGATGTAGAAACAGCAGGAATTGATCGTCGAGTATAATGTTTTTGTGTGGTTCATTAGTAAGTGACTAAGAATCTTGTAGTATCCTACAACGAACGTGCCCCAGATTATAAACGCTGCAGGTGTAGCCTATACCTCATACAAACTCAAATCAAATGTCGATCGCAAGTAGACAATGATTAAACATCAATCAACTCACTAGCGTATAATAATTATCGACGGTGAAATCGGACGACCTACTTACCCATCCCATCCCATATGTATCTGCTCCTACACAATTATTTATGCCTTTAACATCTCTCACATTTGTCTCGAGATGTCAGTGGAAATTGTCTCGAACATAGGCTTACCCATTCGTAGGCTATAGGCCTACACTCAGACGTACGCAGACAGTATAATGCTTGTTCTTTTAGAACCACAAACAGCAAACAGCCAAGACATACATGTAAGCGAGAAGCGCTTTCTATTGTATATAGGTCTGTGTATTGTATATACGTAGCGCATTGTTCGTTGCATACATCGATAATAATAATAACAAGGCGATGTTTAATCGCATATTCGTGCAATAAATCACCGTGTGATCATTGTGAATCGTAGATACAGGTAAGCATGCATGTATACATTGATTGTAAGCATATAGGCAAGTATTATTAAAGATGCGTGTCGCGGTAATAAATTCACGTTTTAATCATTGTGGATATTCTGCGATTGCTTTCAGCCACGAGACTTTTGTCCGCCTTGCAGAACGGGAGGAAGAGATGGAAGGAGGGAGATGAAGAAACAGCAAAAAGAAGAAGCAGGTTGAGTAGAAAGATGAAAAAGTGATTGCTGTTAATAGGTGCAATACGTGCTAGAGGAAGAGGATTTTGAAGAATAGACGAGACGGAAAGGAAGGAAAAGACGAAGAGTAGGAAGAAGTGACGAGAAAAATCGTGAGGGTTAATAAGAGGAGGAAACAGATTGAGAAGAATGGAAGATGGAAAGCACAAAAACATGGAAAACATGGAAAGCATAGAAAACATGGAAGGCAATTCCACCTGACGTAAAAAATGAGCGATAAAAAATTATGAAGAGTTACCAAGTGCTATCGGGATAAAACTCAGCGATGCCCACATGCTGAGAAGAGAGAGAACGATAGGTTCAGACGAAGAAGAAGAAGAAGAAGATGATGAAGAAGAAGAAGTTGAAGAGGAAGAGGAAGAGGCAGAGGCAGAGGCAGAGGCAGAGGCAGAGGCAGAAGAAGAAGAAGAAGTAGAAGACGGAGCAAGGGATGGCCATAAACCAATAAGATGGATGTCTGATTAATGCAGGCATTATGAGATGTGGTCAGAGCGCTCACAAATTGTCTGCCAACAAAGAAATTAGCTTTTAAGTATAAACTTACGTTGACAAATTACGTTGTAATTAGCGACACCATGTTTGCACGGCCAATGCACAACATCATGACAATGATGACAATGATGGGTTCTCTGTTCGAAGACAAAGGTCATTGCCTTTTATTTCATCAAGGGAATGAGATGAGTGAGGCCGTTTCCCCGTGCCTTTCTCAAAGACAATAATATTGTCGGAGATCAACTTCTCCATGATCGCTGTATACGCAGTGGCTTGGGTTAGATTCGAACCTGCAACCCTCCGGTAATAACACAGAGAGCATACCGCTACACCACCGCGTACTGTGTGCACTATATCCACACAATTATACAGGGTGGCGCAAAATAAACCGGACTATTAGTTTTTGCAATTGCATCGCTTGAATAATCAAAGTAATTATCGCTAAAACAATCATTAGACAGAAATGACACATAAAAATGGCATTGGTTTGGTATTTAATATAACATTGAATGAACTGTAAAATTTCAGATTTTTCTCAATGCATAAGAAAGTTCAGTCAAAGTGATGTTCAATATGTCCTCCGTTTGCTGCGATAACCAATGATAATTAATCGCTGTCCAATAGCCCGGTTGATAGTGTCCTCGCTGATTTCGTCCCAGCATGCGGTCAATTTTCTGGTTCAATAAAGTCTACATCAAGGATTACTGCCAGACATTAAAGCTCACTCTGGTGACAATTTCACTTTCCAGCAGGATGGAGCACCTGCTCATCGTTCACGAAAAACAGTTGCTTTTCTCACGGCTCACGTTCCAGACATTATTGAACCAGAAAATTGGCCACCGAACAGTCCGGACTTGAATCCCGTAGACTATTCAATCTGGGGAATGCTTCAGCAACTTGTCTACAGGCAGAGAATTCGAGATATTGAACATTTGAAAGAAGTTCTGACCGCATGCTGGGACGAAATCAGCGAGGACAAAACTAATAGTCCGGTTTATTTTTGCGCCACCCTGTAGTTGATCCACATCCGTGTGTTCTTCCGCTGCCGTTTTTAATTGGCGCCAGTCCTAAATTTGGATCAAAGAGGAGGGTGACCTTGAGAATCTTTATTATAGCTCTGCAGCCTTGTTGAGAAGAAATTAACTAAGCTGAAGGAGGACTGCAGCCTTGACGACGACAAAATTTACAACCAGTTTATGTCTCTGTGATACTTCAGATCATGGTACATGAGGGAATGTTTCATCGCTATCTATCTTATATTAGAAACTGTTTGCATTCACCTACGAGGTCTATAGCTCCGAGCAAACATATGAAAATTAGTTCACAGGAAAATAATATCTATAGATGTATTTAAGACATTATCCGCATATTTTCTGTATACGCGTGCGTAATATGCAGTGCATAATATTCAGTGCAAACGGAATATATAGCCTATGTATAGACATCTATGCTATTATGTTCTTTATGCACTGAATCATTGTGGCTATTATATGCATGTATTTACAGTCTGTAGATGTCAGTATATATGTGGGAATAGCGTTTCATCAATCGTCACGTCTTCATCAGAGACCATGAAATACGTCAAGAAAACTATGAAATGTCTGATATTTACAACATGGTTAGCGGTACATCAAGACACTTAATATCTGCGTCTCTGCACTATGACGGGTTCTCTCACTCTTGAACTGTCTGTCTATTGAGTCTTCGTCTGTCTCTGCAGTCTCTGTACATGTCTCTTTCTCTGTCTTTCTTTCTCTCTCTGTTTCTCTGTTTCTGTCTCTCTGTCTCTCTGTCTCTTTCTCTGTCTCGTTCACTTTATCTTTCTCTCTCGCTCTTATTCTCTGCCTCTGTCTCTATCTCTGTTTCTATCAGTCTCTCTCTCTGTATGTCTCTGTCTCACTCTCTGTCTCTCTATCCGTCTCTGTCTCTGTCCGTCTGTATCTCTCGGTTTGTTTTTCGCTCTCTCGCTCTCTCTCTCTATCCATCTCTCGCTTTCTCTATCCGTCCCTGTCTCTCTGTCTCTGTCTCTGTCTCTCTCTGTCTCTCTCTGACTCGCTCTCTGTCTTTCTCTGTCTGTATCTCTCTATATATAAGCTTATATATTTTTTTCTACCTTCCTGCTCGTAAATGTCATAATATTATTCTTATTTCCAGTGTACCTACATGTAACTATACCTATGCTCCCTCAGGAATTATAATAAAACGTAGAGAACACATTGACATTCTGCACTGGCTACACTATGATACAATGCACCTCACTCCGTTTACATATATACTCAATGAATGACGTTCAAATTACTATAACAACCTCTTAATTAAACTATACACTATATTCCATTCCACGTTAAACTACATTACACTACAATAGCCTACACAACAATTCAGCGCAAAACAGAACTTGTAACGCATAGCGAGACTTAAGAACGTCCGAATCCAGACGGGATTCACAACCGTAATTCAAACGCTTAACACATGATTTAATGCCAGCAATTAATAATATTACATTGCATAGAACTACCCTACTGATAACAGACAAACCATTTGATGTTCGAGCTTTGAACTTTTCATTCGATGTATGAGGCTATGATCTCCTATCGGGAATTCTGCACGGCCGCATTAATTCTAAGCCTTTGTTTTTAGTTTTCTTGGCTGATCGATAGACCAGCAGCCAATCAATTATTTATAGATATAATTTATATATAGATAAAATTATATATAGATAAAATTATATATAAATATATGAATGGGCTTCATTTCAACTGTATCGTATCCGCTTCGATTCAATTTACTATGATTTATCTCCACTTGATGTTTATTCAATCCTTCCGCTGCCTTAGATCATTACGGTACTTATCTTCAATGTTTTTCATCTAAATGCTTTAGATCAAAACTTACAGTGTAGGCTTTTAACTTCAATTAATCTCCACGTAATGTTTATCCAATCCTTCTTCTGTCTTACATCATTATTTTATCTTCAATGTCTTTCCATCTAAATGCCTTAGATCACCAGTTACACTATACCTCCAACTTCAGGCCATCTATCTTCGCTTAACCCAGTTGATTCCTTCTAATCCATCCTCACCCTATCCTCCTCATCCTCTTTCTCCTCTTCCTCCTCTTTCTCCTCATCCTTCTCCCCTTCTTCCCTTCTCCCTCTTCTCCATCTTCTCCCATTCTCCCCTCTACCTTTCTCTCCCTTCTTCTACTTCTCCCCTTCTTCTCCTTCTCCCCTTCTTTCCTTCTCCCCTTCTTCACCTTCACCTCTTCTCCCCTCTACCTTTCTCTTCCTTCTTCTCCTTCTCCCCTTCTTCCTTTCTTCCCTTCTCCCTCTTCTCCATCTTCTTCCATTCTCCCCTTCTTCTGCATCCGGTTCTCCTGAGCTTTTGCTGCTGTTGTTTAAGTTCATCGTCTCAGCCGGCTTCCACCTCCAAGTAGACAGACCGATTGAAAAGCATGCAGCTACGATGACAAGAAAGCGGACACACGCTCTATTTTGTGCAGACATACATGCATATATGATAGGTAACCATGGTAATATTTTAACCTGAAAATTCGACAGAAAGGAAAAAGTGATCAATTTTTCAAGTATAGCGAGAATGGTATATACATATTTTCGGAAATTGTCGCCAAGCACTAAAACAAGGTCGTCAGAAAAAATGACCTATCAAAGGGATCCGCGCGGCTCAGCAGGCGGTTGCCGTTCGCCCACAACGGTCTTTCCTCCGCCCCCACAGAAATCCGAATCCCCAAGCAGAGGGACTAGATTAAGCACTGCGTGTACGTATGTATGTATGTATGTATGTATGTATGTATGTATGTATGTATGTATGTATGTATGTATGTATGTATGTATGTATGTATGTATGTATGTAGGTATGTATGTATGTATGTATGCATGTATGTATGCATGTATGTATGTATGTATGTATGTATGTATCACCTTCTCATATTAAAACTTCCTTTGGCAAAGGCATCAACTCTCGGTGGGGTGAGATATGTCACATATGTGGCTTGATGTGTCACGTTTTGTTACCTTAAAACAGTTTTATTCAGCTGTGCTGGGTGGTTAGAAATTTTCGTATTCAATGAATGAATGTATGGATTGACCTTACTTGAGGAAGGCAGTTGTGAGAATGTGTTAGTGGTTTGAGAGGACTGACCGGAAAGAGTTTTCCGGTCAGAGCAAAATCCACTCTATTGAAAACTGTAGAGAGAATGGTTGCTGAATAGGTCAAATTTCTCAGAAGACCATTAAGCCGTTTACGTTGCATTGTATGCAATAGCAAAAAGCAAATTAAACAGGGGACTCATAAAGTAGCTGTGCGATATATGCTCATACGTACAAACATGCACACAAGTGCACATCACATAATTATACAAATAATAATGCATGTATTGTATATCGATACAAGTATACTGATGGTGGTGTAAGCAGTGATGTGGTCTCGAGACCGTGGTCTTGGTCTCGAGACGGTCTCGAGACCAGAAAATTGCGGTCTTGGTCTTGGTCTTGGTCTTGGACCACCCGGTCTTGGTCTTGGTCTTGGTCTTGAAGGTGCGGTCTTGGTCTTGGTCTCGGTCTTGATGGTCCGGTCTTGGTCTGGTCTTGGTCTTGAAGGTCCGGTCTTGGTCTTGGTCTTGGACCTCTTGGTCGCATCAAAAGAGACAAGAAAACGTGAATGCTCAGTTATCCTAGTGCCTTAGTAAGTAATTACATCGATGCAATTGCTCGATGTGGCATTTTGTAGTTTTGCAAACATTCAGGAGCAGGGATTTGGACCTCAGTGGTGTGGTTTCGAGACGTGGTCTTGGTCTCGAGACGGTCTTGAGACCAGAAAATTGCGGTCTTGGTCTTGGTCTCGGTCTTGGACCACCCGGTCTTGGTCTTGGTCTCGGTCTTGGACCACCCGGTCTTGGTCTTGGTCTTGGACCACTCGGTCTTGGTCTTGGTCTTGGTCTTGGATTTTCGGTCTCGTGCACAACACTGGGTGTAAGCCTGCAAGGGGTAGAAAGTGAAAGACGGAGAGAAAGACAGACAGATAGATAGACATAGGCCTACAAACATACAGACAGAACGGGATGTAGTTAGCTGTGAGTAATATTATAGTCAAGTGCATGGAAGTAGAGTTCGTTTTCCACGAATCATCCGAACGAGAGAGATGGTTGTTAGTGCAAAGGTCTATTATATTACGAGAATAACTACATCCTTTCACATCTGAAGAAACACACACACGGACAGAGAAAGACAGAGATAAGCCTACAGAGACAGAGATAAACAGAGAGACAGAGAGACAGAAACAGAGAGACAGAGAAACAGAGCGACAGACAGAGAGACAGAGAGACAGAGAGACAGAAACAGAGAGACAGAGAAACAGAGCGACAGAAACAGAGAGACAGAGAAACAGAGAGACATACAGAGAGACCGAGAGATAGAGGGACAGAAAGACGGAGGACAGATACACGGATTCATAGGCAGTCTTGCACTTACAAGACAGAGGCATTGGAATTTAACCATCTACGCCGATATGTAACGTAATGTAATGCATATAGTCCTATTCGAAAAATATCAGAATATGATTGCTTAAAGAGTTTCGATTTCAGTCGTCAGTAGAAAGCAGCAGAGGAGAGTGCAAACGGGGGTAGGGGTAAGATTTGTAGGCGGAAATTGAACTTCTCTTACCTACCTCGTTGTGATACGAAATTAGTGGTTTAAATTAAGAGTCCTTTCAGAATGCAATTCAATGCATGCATGATTGATGGTAACCACGAGCTCAGAATCAGAATTGCTTTTCTGACGACTTGGACGTCGGTTAATCTATTCGCTTATCTCAGGGTACAGTACTCGGTCCACTACTGTGTACAAATATACAGTGTACAACTGTACAACTGTACACGATCTTTTGATTCTTTGCCACTTTCGATACGGTAACTAATGCAACCGCTGTTCCGGTATACATGGCGAATATACCCGCAGACGACTTCCAACTGCACAAAGCTTTATATATATAATAAAAATCGTGAGTATACTGTACCCTGCGATATATATAATATATATCGGATATATCAGATGATTATATTATATATACATATATCATCAGATGCACTTGCTTGCGGGTCGTCTCCGCATGCTTTCTTGACAGATGTATCGATGTCATCCATTTGCATCTGCAGTTGAATAATTATACGACATAATATAACGAGAACACCTGCAGTGCAGATCATGAGCGTCAGATGCGCTGCATGCAGAGATTCAACTAAACAATTGATTTGCACTTTCTCTATTATACAGCAATTGCAATGAACATAACACGCATCTGTTATAAACGCGTTATTATGTTCGTAAAACGCATACCATTATTTCTGTATTATTATTATTATTATTATACGCGACAGTCCGTAGGCTATTGACATCATAATGTTTGATGTAATGGACTTTTAAATCTATTGAAAGTTAGACATCCATAAGGCAGATATAATTATGTCTTTGTTTGTATGCGTATACTTGTTACAGCGGCCCTTCAAGCCCTCTACTCAGAGGCACTCCCGACTGCAGCGCGGACACTGCATCGGAGTTTCACGCCAAAGCGCTGAGCAATTGCGAGTTAAGGACGTCCCAAGGCCCGTACGCGGCGACTTAATGTGGATTCGAACCTTCAATCCTTGGTGATCCTTATTTTTGTTTTGTTTTATTTATCGCATTTGCTATCGCACCCCTTCAAGCCTGCTATTCAGAGGCGCTCACGTCTACAGCGCGGACACTGCATCGGAGTTTCACGCCGAAGCGCATGGCCAATTGCAAATGCAGGGCTTGTTCAAAGTCCCTACGCAGTGGCTTGAGGTGGATGCGAACCTGGAACCCTCTGGCTTCAATGCGCCGAACCCACCACTACTCTACCCTACCTCACCTATTTGCCGAGGCTATAGGAAACTGAGGTCGTTTTAAACATCCTCCAGCTCCAAGTCAGGCCTATGTCCCTTTCCCTGTCGCTGTCTCTGCTCCTGTCTCTGTCTAGTCTCTTTCCCTGTCTCTGCCTCTGCCTCTGCCTCTTTCCCTGTCTCTTTCCCTGTCTCTGTCTCTGCCTCTGCCTCTGTCTCTGTCTCTACCTCTGTCTCTGCCTCTGCTTATTGGTAGACTATATTTATTACATCAATCCTCCCACTATAGCTCATCCGGTTTGCGGACGTTTCGTCTACGGACGATTCGTCATGGACGGTTCGTCATGGACGATTCGTCAGCTGGACGATTCGTCCATAGACGATTCGTCAGTGGACGATTCGTCACACGGACGATTCGTCAATCGGAC
>OX243826.1:24869579-24877079 GCA_945859605.1 Lumbricus rubellus | reverse complement strand
TTGTCAGGCTCTGATTTACGATGTAATCGATCTTCCGAAACCCATATATATATATATACGCATGCATATATATTCATATTATTATATTACATTCATATATATATACATGTATATATATGTATATACCACATGTCACACCGTGACAGATTGATTTAGCTCCTATACATGTGGGATTCCTTTCACGCTGTGACACGTCGAACTGACTATTTGTGGCTGAGCCAGGCATCCAGAAAATTACAATGAAAATCTGTCTCGATGTTGGATGACTAGTGGGTTTCAACTGAAATATAATATTATATTTCTCAATCCTTCTTTCGAAACGTTTTTTGATTGATTGTCCATCGTAAATTGCTTTTCTGCGGTCAGGGTGTTTATTATATAGAGTCTATTGGTCTGTCTAGTAGGAATTTTTGGATGGGAATTCAAATGCTGTCCAGAAAATGAAGATAGTTCACGAATATTGTTTTGCTAATTCAACCCAGTGCCGGTGAATAAGCTGGTCTCCTTGACGTGGCTTTTGTTTGTGTGGTTGCTGAGAAATTCTCGGAGATTTATATTGCGTTACATTACTCAGCGATAGTAGAAGTACAGAGACTACCAGTGACAGAGGATTTTTAAAAATCGATCTTACATACTTAGACTAAGATCTTCTTTCTTTATCAACTGTTTAACGCCCACTGTATAGTAACAAAGACTGTTAGCGGCGCCCTCCTCCTTCTTCCAGGCTTGGGACTGGCACTGGCAGGCACTAAGCAGCTGATGTGCAAAGCCTGGACTCCCAGTGGCGGAGGTATACATAACGTTGCCCTTGCGTTCTTCTCCCTCGCCTAACGGCGTACGCATCGGACGTTTACGTCGTCGAGTGAACCTCTTGTGTCGGTGCTCGAGCGACGCTTCGAGGGTTGTTGCCCTTGCGTACTTGGTCACCGACTCCGGTCTTCGTAGATGTTGAAGTCGGCTGCAGGTCCCCCGCCACGACAAGGCGTACGCATCGGACATCCACACCGTCGAGTGGCACCTCTGGTTCGGTGGCTCGAACGGCGCTCCGAGGGAGCTAGACTAAGATCAAGTACGCGAAACGTCTTTTGTTCCATATAACATTCGTGCCAAAGCTCCTCTTCCTCTTCCTCTTCGTCTTCCTCCTCCTCCTTCTCCTCCTCCTCATTCTCATCCTCCTCATGCACGCACGCACGCACGTATTTACGTATACGCACGTATGTAGGCTACGTATGTACATGTATGTTTCTCTCCTTGGAAAAATCAGAATGACAGACTTGTAGCAACTGTTAGGAGCCATTAGATGAAATTGAATCTGATCTCTAATCCGAATCCGATAGACTTTCATACGCTGCGGTGTTTATACTCTTTGGGTGGAATAAACTCTCGAATTACGTCCAATGTACATGTATGTACGTATACATGTATACACACACACACACACACACACACACACATATATATATATATATATATATATATATATATATATAGAGAGAGAGAGAGAGAGAGAGAGAGAGAGAGAGAGAGAGAGAGAGAGAGAGAGAGAGAGAGAGAGAGAGAGAGAGAGAGAGAGAGAGAGAGAGAGAGAACTACATAGACACAGGTTATCCTTACATGCAAGCTTTTCATGAGGCGTTGAAGCCAACGCCCCTACAGGATTGTATATAATATTATAATATATATATAATATACTGTGAAAGCGATTTATTTGCATAGGCCTACTACATAACACATAAGAGAAACATTGCAACAGCTCTTAAAATGAAAATGATGTTTCCATAAAGACTTTGGTTAACTGATATGCAACATGTTTTGTCTGGTCTCATAAGCAAATACGATCTTGATTATTTGGGGTAGGCCTATGGATCGTTTGGTTATGTTATAAGCTTACAGTTCTTCTTGAGCTGTATTAACCTTGATGTTAAATCCGAAACCGTTGAGTATTTAGGTTTTATCGGAATGCTTATGTAGCGCAGTTATCAAAAACGATTTGGACGACAATCCACGGAATTGATGATTTTGGTGTTTACATAATTATGTCACGTGGTTTGGTTGCCCGCGATTTAGTGCTACCAAGCGCAAAGCAACAACACATGCACGACACAAAATTGGTCAACATGATGATTTAGTATTTTCATCGATATCGTTTGTGTTGCGGGCTTTTTTAACGTGCAGTTGTGCACAAAAATGTTTTAATACAATAAAAAATGTGCAATTGTAGGCCCCTAAATGAATTTTTGCAGTTGTAAAAGCGATAGTGTGCATTGAAAATCATGAGGAAAAGTTAACTGCAGGAGATTTATCATGGCAGAGCGCCAGAGGCGTAGCGACCGCCCTCCGTACCCTCCGACCGAAGGGGGCCCCCGGCAAGAAAGGGGCCCCTAAAAGTTCCAAAAAATGAATGAAATGACTAAAACTAAATTTTACAAAGCTCATAAAATTTTCACACGGCGAATATAAAATTTTCCCGAGATTTTGGCCAAAAAAGTCATCAACTGATAAAATTTTCCTGGCCTTTTAAAGCCGATCACTAAAAAAAGGTCGTCAGAAATTTCGGACATTATACTCGGAGGGGGCCACGTTCATTGTTGCTACGGCCCTGCAGAGCGCAATGGAACAAAGAGGCTGTGAAGTGAAAATACGTCGGAAAGGCCAAATTTCTGATGAATTACTAAAAAAGGTCATCAGATTTTATCGCCGGCGACTTGCAGCATTTTACGGAAATTTCGGGCAAGCGACTAAAAAATGTCATCAGAAATTTTCTCCGCAAAGGGCACGCCAGATTCAAATTGCTGGTCGTGTAGTCAAAAACAATTCCTTAATTATTAATAAAAGCCCTGATTTGTGTTGTGTACCATTGTGGATAGGTATACCCTACTTGTTTTTCATAAACGACCAATGAGCATCAATGAGCATTGCCCCTCGGGAAGTGTGGAGAATAATCTCACACGATGAATACCTTATCCTCATAAAGAATTCATTGGCTGCATAAGTTCCTTCGCCAGTCCTGCCAGTTCGAATTGGCACATCGCCATTTTACAGACCCTCAATAAAATTCTGTAGAAAACGCCCAAGAGACAATCTCAGACAACCTAGCTCCTGCAGGTCTTGAATCCAAAAATCCCTAGTGTCCAACGTGTTCGGTGTATTATTATCTGCGATCATAGGCGTATACGGAAGATTTCAGCAGTGCATGGGTAGTCAAGATTTTACTTCTGCCAGAAAAAGTTGAGTTTTTTAGTCATCGGGTTGAAATCTCGTGAAAACTATAATTTTTCGCAGACAAGAAGTTGACGACCTTTCTTTTTTAGACCTCGGTTTGAAATCTCGAAAAACACTGTTTTTTAAAACTATTTTTCCGGGTCTGCTTGCCCGAAAAATAGGCTTGCCCGAATTTGGAGGGGCATTTGCCCCCTGGACCCCGCCTCGTGCCCCTATTCTGCGATATGCATCGAGTCCATAATTATTATATAAATTGTCACGTTTTCTGTTGCGACCAAATTGCATAGACACGAGTCACAATTTTTAAATTCACAGGGTGATATCGGTTACCATTGGTTAAGTAGACTTGACAAACACGACACTACATTTTCATCAATGATATATTGTATATTGTACGGACATGATGTAGGACTACCGCCTCGTGCACGAAATAGAAATCCTGAAGGGCAGCAGCAGCATTCGTGATCTGCATGCTCATTCTTGCAAAGACGTGTAAACTAAGGCTTCATAACAGATAAGTTTTTACACAGATTTTGAAGTTGAGACCAACAATAAACGCTCACGTTACTTCAATGTCACCATCCACTATAATGCGTTAGTTATCATCGCCAACACCACCACAACAACCACCAAAAATTATCCTCATTACGATCATCATCATCCTCTTTTTCTTTTTATTCTTCTTCTTCGTCGTCGTCGTCATCATCATCATGACCAAACCAATGATTGCTGCACAATAAATTTAAACCCAGTGTTACCTTCAGAGATAGACCTATGGCCACTATAATACGTCCATCAACGCCCGAGAAGAACGACTGAATGTAACCAATGTAACCAAAAAGCGGGGTCTTGGCATTGACTGCAAGCACAACGATTTTGCGCGGGCGCACACAAACCCACACACACATCTACACCCACATACATACACACACATACATACACACACATACATACACACACATCCATACACACACGCACGCACGCGCACACACACACACAGTCCGATGACAAGCATTGTCATTGCCTGTGTTTCGGAAGACGAATAGCTGTGTTGATTTTTGCTCGATACATCGTCTTCAATAATAAATGTTCAGGTCATGATACTTACTCATGCAATAGCACCATTAGTGTCTAAAGGTGAAGGTGCGGCCATTAGTTTCATGTATATTTATATATATATATTTATGTAGAATGTTATATATGTGTGTGTATAACTGTATATATATATATATATTTATGTATACTATATATATGCATATATATATATATATATTTATGTATACTATATATATATGCATATAATTTATTATATACATACGGAACCATTGCAACGTGAAGAGGTTAGATCCGCGTGGTTATAGTTAACGTAGAATGATTGAAAACTCTCCATCTATCTCCCTCCCGCCCTTCCTCCTTCCCTCATAGCACATACACAGTCATGCATATATATATATAATTATGTAATATGTATATATAGATATGTGTGTGCGTGTCCTCTATCATTCACATAAATTATATTACTACTATTGAATTTCTTTATAGAATATTTCCTCTCATTGGCATATGCTGCAGAAGATACAATATATGAACCTCAATCATCAGAGGCAAATAAATTATAGTGTAGCCTATAAATCTGTTGAACGAACATATAGACGGAATACACTAAATAGCCTGAGCCCTGAGAATATATATATATATATATATATAATTATGCTTAGGCCTATGTATGCATAGCGCCCCTTCAAAGATGCTAGGCCTACTCAGAAGCACTCCTAACTACAGCGCGGACACTGAATCGGGGTTTCGCACCGAAGCGCATGAGCAATTGCGAGTGAAGGACTTGCCCAAGGTCCAATAGGAGACGACTTGAGCTGGATTTGAACCTTCAACCCTCCGGCGGCAGGGTAACGAGCATACCCAGTACCCACTTCACCACCACGCTTCACCATAATTATATACATGTACATATGCACTTGTAACGGCACGATTGTGTTACTGCGCCATATAAATTGTCGCAATTATCATTATTATATTTATATATATATGGTATTATGATAATATATTATATATATAGACCATATATATATATAATTATATATAATACAGTTATATATAATTATATATAACAGTTAGATCAGATACAGATACAGACAGTTAGATCAGATACAGATACAGAGATAAAGAGAGATGAAGAGAAAAAGAGACTCAGATAGAGAGATAGAAACAGAAAGAGAGACAGACAGACAGAGACACACAGACAGAGATATAAACACAGACAGAGACACACAGACAAACAGACAGCGAGACAGACAGAAACAGAAACAGAGAGATAGAGATAAAGAGAAAGATATTTTTATAGAAAAGAGCGAATTCTATGGATGCTGGCCGTCTGTGTATTGGCTCACTGTCGGTGGCGTGCAGTAGAAAAAAACGATCTTCGGTATAATGAGTTTCTAGCAATGAACTGCAGCCGTATGCAAGTGATGCAGACAGGCACCGATCTCCATCGACGCCATTTTTTTGGTCAGATCTGTCGAAATTATTATTAGCTTCATCCCACTTCAAGTAGCAAAAATAGCCGATCTGTCTGATTGCATCTGCATTTTGCACTCAATACAATCATCTGCAGACTCATGGAGCGCGGTGGTGTAGTGGGTATGTTCGTCGCCTTGCAGCCGAATTGTTGCAGGTTCGAATCCACCTCAATTCGCCGAGTATAGGGACCTTGGGCAAGTCCTTCACTCGTAATTGCTCAGCGCTTTGGCGTGAAATACTCCCCATGCAGTGTCCGCTCTGTAGTCGGGAGCGCCTCTGAGTTTAGAGAGCTTGGAGGAGCGCTATGTCTTTTCCTTCGCTGTCATTTATGTGTTTTATTAGCCGTCCCATGTTGTTCCACTTGCTCAATAGTTTCGCCTTGTATCAGAGGCGTAGCGACCGCCCTCCGTACCCTCCGACCGAAGTGGGCCCCCGGCAAGGAAGGGGCCCCTAAAAGTGCCAAAAAATGAATGAAATGACTAAAAATAAATAAAACAGGTCATCAAATTTTTTCCACGGCGAATATGAAATTTTTCCAAGATTTTGGCCCAAAAAAGACATCAACTTTTTCGGACGGCGAATTGATGATATTTTCCCCGACATTTTGGCCGGATGACTAAAAAAAGGTCGTCAGAAATTTCGGACATTATGCTCGGAGGGGGTCACGTTCGTTCTTGCTACGGCCCTGCCTTGTATTTTGATAGCTATTTATGTATCTATGTATCTGCGATGTTTTCAATCACTGTTATGTTTTCTCTGAGTTGGTTACTAGGTCGAATCGTCTACTAGTTTCACCAGCACTTGACCATGTGATCTGGAATGAGCTCCCACAGGAGCAACTTCTGCTTTATGGGTCTCCTACTGAAGCTTTTTCTTTTATTCAACTCAAAACTGTACTAAGTGTACTTATTGTCGCACTTGTGTCGGGAGTGCTTCTATGTAGTCCCATTGAAGAGGCGCTGTATAAATTCTTTAATGAATGAGTGAATTATATCCTTCAGTGCTGGTCCGCCTCTAGTGAGGAGGTCAATGTGAATGTCATCAGCAAATGGGAAATTATTCACCAGCCTTCGACTTAATCTGATTCCTTCTTCGATGCTACTAAGGCCGAGTGACTTTACTGTTTCTAACAAGGTTTTTACAAGGTTAAAATAATATTTATTTATGTAACATGCTTTTTTGTACCCCGTTTCTGTGTGAAAGTATATGATCCGGGATTTTTTTAAACCATGGCACATTTTTATACCACTCGACGATTTTCGATTCATCTTCGGTAGAATCGATTAAGTTTGATCAATTGCTCTGGTAAGCTGTTCCTACATTCTGTATCGCAATCCACATTTCGGCATGCAATCAGTCAATCAATCAGTCAACCAATCAACTGCGTAAATTTATATAGCGCCACTTCTAGATCCCTACTCAGAGGCACTCGGTCATGTGCTGCCGAATGCTGATGAAGACCGTATGGTTTTGTTCTACTCTACCAGTAGGGCCTATCTATCTCGATCAATCAATCTATCGAAATTTATATAGCACCCATTCAATACATCTGCTCAGTGGCAGTTTGCAAATTCTGGTAAATCCTGGATTGAGCCTGGCTTTTTCTTCTCGAAGTGTTCTCTCACACATGATATATCATTCTGATCTGCATCGTTTTGGTGAAAGCTCTTCCTGTAACGCCTCTACATGTATAATTCTTGCAGTTCTGCGGATCTCCAATTCATCATGTAGTCGTTCGAAGTG
>OX243826.1:24857079-24864579 GCA_945859605.1 Lumbricus rubellus | reverse complement strand
ACCTTGCAAAAGCCTTTGACACGGTTGACCACAATGTCTTACTGAGTAAGCTTGAAAATTATGGTGTAAGGGGAATAACCCTCTTATGGTTTAAAAGTTATCTGGAACATAGGTATCAGCAAGTGATGTGTAATGGGACGTTATCTTCTCGGAAACCTGTAAGAGTTGGGGTCCCACAAGGCTCCAACCTTGGCCCTCTGTTGTTTTTATTGTACATAAATGACCTACCTAATGTATCTACTATGATCAAATTTATTTTATTTGCAGATGACACGAATGTTTTCTGCTCTCACGAGTCCTTGACCACGTTAGTGGAAATAATAAACTCAGAACTTGCCAAATTAGCATGCTGGTTCAGGACTAATAGACTTTCTCTCAATGTAAAGAAATCATGCTTTATTGTATTTCGTTCGCCAAATAAGAGTCTTCAAGATCATCAGATAGACTTGTCAGTTGATGGGATTTCTCTTGTACAAACTCGTTCTGTAAAATTTCTAGGAGTCTATGTAGACGAGTGCTTAACATGGACAGAACACATTAATATAATTGCCAATAAAGTTGCAAGGAATATTGGAATCCTGGCAAGAATATCACACCTACTCCCAGTACACATCCGTAAAAACTTATACTATACGTTAATTAATCCATATTTTGATTATGGTAATATTGTCTGGGCTGCCAACTATTCGACGAGGTTAAAATGTCTTGTGCTCTTACAAAAAAGAGCGATTAGAGTTATAGCTGGTGATCATAGATGTGCACACACAGCGGATAGATTTGAAGAGTATAGGCTAATATTATGAAATTTGAAAGCAAGAATTACTATCTGGTGGGCAATTTTATGTATAAGTTTGTAAAGGGTATGCTACCCGAAGTTTTCTCAAACTCTTTTAACAGAATTGTTGATATGCATGACCATAACACAAGAGGGAGCAAGGGTCTGAGTGTGTCTTATGCACGTACAAATTATCGTAGATTCTCAATATATTGCAGTGGACCAAAAATTTGGAATGCAATACCCATAAGTATCCAGTCTTTACCTACATACTCACAATTCAAGAAGCGCTGGAGAGACCATCTTAATCTAAGGGAACGTGATTGAATGCATCTAGCTTGTTTGCTTTTTCTATTTGTCGGTCTCATAGGATTGCATGTTGTTCTATTAAATGTCGAGTTATTATCATCTTCAGAATTAACAGCATAATTACTATGTTCTGTTTCTGTACAACCAACATTAAGCTGAGCTATAGGGTGGGCCCTTCCCAGCGGGGCTAGTGCCCCTTCTGGGTCTTCCCCTTTCCTGGTTGATACAATGAGATGTGCTTCTGATAATTTTCCTTTCAAATGTGTTACATTAATATGTTTGTCAGACAGTATGAACACGTTGTCTAGTTAAGTTGCACTATGTTCAGGTTGTGTTTGATATGCTCCAAGGAATAAATAAATATTTGATTTGATTTGATTTGATTTGATATAGCGCCCCGTGAAGGAAACCACTCAGAGACGCTCCCGATTTTGCAGCGCGTCCAAAAAGAACAGCTTTACGTTTAGTGACGAATGGTTTTGGTATAGAGAGTCCCAGGGTGTGGGCGTATAATATATTATAGCTCTAAAGAAAGGCCAATATGGACCACTGGACCAACCACAGAGAAGGCTCGATTCTTCATGGCTGCTGCAGTATTCGAGCAATAGTTCTTTTCATAAGAATCCTCAGAAAATGCATGACAATTTCGTCCATTAGTTCATTCGTTCATCCACTCATTCGTTCGTGCACTCGTTCGTTGCTTATGCTCCTTTTGTCCTTCGAACACTCATCACATCCTTTGTTTATTCATTCATTCATTCATTCATTCATCCATCACACTCTTCGTTTATTCATTCACTCGTTCAGTCAATCAATCAGTCATCAAATGTTTCATTTAAATACCGTTATATCGTTTATAAACAATTTCGTTAACAGTTACTGACATTGTAGGATTTCTGGTTTCTGTGATCAATTGGCATATGACACTGGGATAAAAAAAATGCCAAACGCTTCTGCGAGTTATATACCGACTGTTTTTTCCACTTGCAGCGACTACAGGTTTATTCATTGTTATAAGCCGGGGTCAGGAACCGATATAAACTAGCGAGAGGGAAAGTTTTCTATAAACAACGGTAATATATTGCTTGAATCAGAAGCTCACAGAATATATCTTTGGCCGCAGTTTACATTATGTACCATGCAGTCTGCTGCTAAACACTGTGTCTGGGAATAAACAATTCTTTATGGCAATAGGCCTACGAATAATAGCAAGTAGGCTAAATATTCTTCGATTTCGAAATTCAAATATCTTTTTAATCCTGAAATTATCTGTTGATCAGTCATTCAGTCTGCCTGTATTTGACTATGTTTGCCTGTTTGTTTGTCTTTATGTCTGTCTGACTGTTTGTCTGTCTGTTTGTCTGCTTGTCTGTCTGTGTGATTGTTTGTCTGTCTATTTGTCTGTCTGAGTTTGCCTGTCTGTTTGTCTGTCTGCCTGTCCGTCTCTGTGCCTGACTACATGTCGACCTGTATGTCTGACTTCATGTGTGCTTGTCTGTTTGTCTGTCTGTCAGACCTGTCTGTTTGTCTGTCTGTCCGTCTGTTTGTCTGTCTGTTTGTCTTTCTGTCTGTCTGTTTGTCTGTCCGTCCGTCTGATTGTCTGTCTGTTTGTCTGTCTGTCTGTCTGACTGTTTGCCTGTCTGTCTGTCTGTCTGTTTGTCTGTATGTCCCTCAGTCATTCTATTTGTACTCTGTCTGTATGTACATGTCTCATGATCTTCTTATAACCTACATGTATAGGCTAATCTCACAGTACGTGCCGTGTTTCATGCTGCCTTCATTGACAGATGAAAATACATTAACCTACGCATACATAAAATATACAATACAATACATGCTCTATGTATACATGCATATATATATATATATCTATGGATGCAATGCAGAAGTGCAGACGACAGCAGTCTAAATAAATGCAGGCACTTAAACCGATGAGATTTGGGAACTGGGAGACACGACCAAAAACCCCTTGTGCCCTTTCCTGAAAACGCTCACAGGAATAGCCAGAAAAAAGAAAGAAGTCCTTTAAGCCATAGCGTCATGTGATGCAGACGCGGGAATACAGTGTTATTGACTTCATTATCTTATAGCTTCGGCATACGTGGACGGGTGACCACCGGCCAGTCCTCTTCCTCGCCGTCTCATATTCCCATCGACAGTGTACTGTCAGTGTATATAGTCAGGGTGTAACTGAGTTGGCTATACACTGTGTCCCAATAAATCGGGACCCCTTTTTATAATATGAATAAAACAGGCAAATCTTAATCGATTTTCAAAATTTCAAAACTGTTTTTATTCTGAGATAATTATCTTCCCCTGCTTCAATGCACGAATACTGACGTCACAATTACGTCATTTGCATCAAAGAATTCAAATGTTAAGTACCAAACACATCGATTTTTGTTGACATTTGGTTTCGATATGTAAATTAACGACGTCATTTTGACATAATTTTTTAGTGATAGCCGTTCATAAATTACCATTTTGTAGATAATTATCTCAGGATAAAAACAGTTTTGAAATTTTGAAAATCGATGAATATTTGCCAGTTTTATTCAAATTATAAAAAGGGGTCCCGATTTATTGGGACACACTGTACACAGTGTATATAGGAGTGCAGGTATTATAGAGCAGAAATCACGAACCAAATTTCCTCCATGTCGAGGATTTCAACGATTAGGGAGAACTCAGCAATGTCTGCAGCTTACAGAGCATGCACCAAAATTAGTATAGTGTTCCTAATTATTATACTACAGGATCATTCGTGCTATAGTTAGGCCTAATTGTCTGTTCTATGGATCCAGCGTGAGCATTAGGCCAGGTTATATGACTGGCTATTTATAAAACCACAAAAGCTCGTTATCCTTAGAATAATTGTTCACCTTGTTTCTAATTGAGGCTTTCATGCTTAAATAGTAATTTTATAATCATCTGTGACGTCACGTGAGGCACTACACGGTATGGCAATTAGCTAAATTATGACGTAGAAAGTCTATGAGACCGGTACATAATATTATATAGGCTATAGCCATTTATTTCATAACAATTATTTTATGGCGTAATGTTTATGCATAATGTAACAATAATGTGACGGCACAGCTGCATAGGTACTATAGATAGTAAACAGCAATAATTATGCTTGATGAGCCAATATGTCAACGTCACAATCACGTGTTCACGTTTTATCTTTAGTTTTTTGTTGTTGCTTATTAGCAATCAATCATGTTCTTCTTTGTTAAATCAAGCTATCAAAAATAATATGCGGTATGATTACATGACATAGTATTGGCAAATGACAGTATGAGACTTTGTGCAAAACTATAGTATCGGAATCCGAATGACAACACTAACCCTAGCCCTAATCCTAACCGACCCTCACGACGCCTAATCTGACCTAGCCGACCATCACGACGCCTGACCTGACCCTAACCGGACCTCACAACATAGCCTGAGTCCTAACCGACACTCACGACGCCTAACCTGACTCTAACCGACACGCTTCTGCAGCACGCTTGGTTGGTGGCATCTCCCGGTTCGATCACGTTTCTGCCTTCATGAGGGACGACCTCCACTGGCTCCCACTGCAGCAACGCATTGCTTACAGAGTTTCGTCTATTGCTTGGCGCTGCATCCTGTCTCAAGCTTCATCATATCTTTGTGCACTTTTTACTCCTGTCTCCGTTTCTCTGGGCCGCCGTTCGCTGCGGTCAGCTGCCCGCGGTGACTATCTTGTCCCTTTTTGTCGTACCGCTACTATGCAGCGAAGAGCTTATTCCGTGGTGGGTCCAGCTGTCTGGAATGGCCTCCCTACGGGCCACGGCTCTCCGTTCTCTTCCTCGTGACTCTGCTGGCTATTTCTACCGTCTTCTCAAGACCTTTCTTTTTGACCAGGCCTGGGTTGGGAGCGCCTCTGAGTAGAGATATTGAAGAGGCGCTATATAAATTTATGTGATTGACACGTTGGTCCTCGATACTATAGTTATGCCGTGAAGTGTAGAAAAACAACTGAGGGGCAGACGTTGATTTATGATGAGTTGGAGGAATGAAATTATGCATACTAAGGGTCTTCAGAATTACTGGGGGTTGAATTTAACTGTATGGCAGCCTTTCAATGCGCCCATCTGTTGTCTAAGTCCAATGGTCGTTCATAATATTATGGTAGCCTATACTTACGCCTATTTTAGCCTAGTTTCTTATTTGTGTTTCTAGATCAAGACAAAAAACCACCTCTCCCGGATAAAAAGCCTCCTTTCCACTTTCTTTTTCCAGGCTCCATATTTCCTCCCGTTTGCTGTCTCCCTGTTTATGTTTACCGTTCAAATGGAGTCAGACCGTCGTACGGCTTCTCGGCTTAACTACTTCTTCTCATGCGCGGCTTCTCTCTCCAGCGTCCACAAATAGCAATAAACACTTCTTATGCGTCTTTAATAGCATGAGTCGGATAGCTTCCTTCTTACGTCGGATTAGATACAAGGGGCCAAAACGATAATATCAGACTTCATCTTTCTGTTTGCGTATACGTTGAGATTGGCAGTTATCTAAGTTCATTGCTCGGCGGCCAAAGCGTTAACAGAGTATTCATTCATTCATTCATTCATTCATTCATTCATTCATTCATTCATTCATTCATTCATTATTAGAATTTATATAGCGCCTCTTCAAGAAACTACTCAGAGGCGCTCCCAGCCCAGCCCACGAGTCTGTTATTAAGCAGAGAAATTTGCTGTGACGTATGGAACAGATGGTGAATTATTACGACCCGATGTTTTGACCCCCGCAGCCCACCCCAGACCATTGTGCGTCAGCGCCGCAGCCTAAGGCCCACCGTTTAACGGTTTAAGACGGAAGAGAAAACTTGCGGAAAATATTTACTCTTGATTTAAACGGGATTGCGTTGCAAGACGCACGACGATTTATTTTCGCAAACTCAGCAGAGCGTAATGACTTGCCCTACGCCGACCCAAAGCTTCCAAACCTTTGACCCCTCAGCCAATCGGCCCCGCGGGATCAACATCTGCCGTTACAAATCACCCTCCCGGACCCTCCCGGATGGCGAGGGCAGACATAACAGGGACAAGTACACTCGTGTCGAAATCGTCGGGAAATCATCGACAGCGTCTTGAAGAAATTTCTGCGCTGCCACAGAGCTTGCTCCGACTGTAATGTCGGTTCTGCTATACGCAGCACCAGCGTCTTGCATTCATGTCCGGTGCTCGAAGTTTATTCTGCCGCGATTTCTGCGCTCAAGACGATGAAAGCGATGAGAGCATACAACAGCAGCTTGTGGTTACGACGACGATGAAGCCTACAAAGATAAACCGGATTATGACGGGAATAATTACAATTATTACGATGGGCAGCATGGCTAGACCACTAATTACCATGGCAACGGAGACCATGGTAACGGTGACGCAGTAATGGGAGGAGAAACGATAATAATTATGCATGCATGTAATCAAGGGTATACGCGGGTATACGGCGTATACTTACCTCCGGGCTGTGTAAGAATTGTGGAAAATTAACGGGTTGGGGGGTTGGACCATTATCCACTTGGAATTGGGGTGTGAAACACAGACTTTAACATGGGGCTCTAAGAATGACTGGGGGGTTGAAACCCCCAACCACGCGGCAATTCTCACCCTGCCTCCGAGAAAACACAGCATCGTATACATATACTCACCTCCCGAAAAGTAGGGTATACGCGGGTAAAAAGGAGGGTACACTGTACACGCTAGTAAATCAGTAGATCAGGGTGCATGCGGAAAAAGGTTAACTTCAGCTTTTCGGACGGCGAAATGAAAAAATTATCCCGAAATGAAGACTTTTTTATAGAAATTTTGGCCGGATGACTAAAAAAGATCATCAAACTTTTTCGGGCGGCGAAATGAAGATTTTTTCCCGAACCTTTGGCCGGATGACTAAAAAAAGTTAAAAGGTCGTTAGAAATTTCCGGCCCAAAAGGTCGACTTTCCTTTCGATCAGCGTGTAGGCCTACTCAAAATTTACCAGTACAGCCCTGCATACATCTTTACATATACACATTTTGATGTCCACGAAGGCCAACAATATTGCAGCTGTTAAGCCGAGATTTTATGATGCCACTTCACTAATAATGTCCGCTCTCTGTGCCAGCCAACATGATGCTAATAGTCGATAAGAAGGAAGTGTCATAAAATAATGGACAAAACATTAATAGTCCACAGAAAAAAAACCGCAGAGCCAGTCAAGTGGCGTAGGTGGATTATTATTGTGTGATGTCATGTTTGTGGATTGCTGATTGATGATGGTGATGATAATAATGATAATGTCGATGATTGTAATAATGGAAAACATAAATGACGATGATAATGCTTAATTGCTTATGCTGCTGCTGCTGAAGATGATGATGATGATGATGATTATGATGACGATGATGA
>OX243826.1:24779579-24854579 GCA_945859605.1 Lumbricus rubellus | reverse complement strand
TCATCAGACGGTAAGAAAAGAACTTGAAGTTCAATAATTGAATAAGACATTATAAATAGATCGATGGCTAGGCTATTAAAACCGAAGAGTGTTTTTAATGCAGCAAATGTCTTTTCCATTCGCAAAATAGATTTTTCAAGATCAACGTTTATGTTCTGTATACACGACAAAAAACAATCCACTAAGCCATCAACTGCTAAGTGAACCAGTCTACAGCGTCGTATCATGCTAAATAGACTTTCCTATAAGACGACCAATACTTTTGGTAATAAAGAGGAATCGTTGGTGGACATGCGGAGGTGGTGGTGGTGGCAGGGGGTAAGTCGATCCCTCATGTCTGCCACCATTGGAGGTCAGTAATTGGTTAAGTAACGAAACAAATTCATCTTCTTACCGTTCTGTCTATAGTGCGCTGCACGGTGTGCGTACACTCTGAACAGCGTGACCATAATGTGGGGATGTTTTTGGCGATGGTGGTTGTGGTGATGATGTTTTGGATCTTTAAAATGCGAGATCGGCGCTTTTCACATCACGTCCTACTACTCGGAATACAGTAACGAAAAATGCGCTCCTCCAGCACCGTCCCAAAAAAGCTGATGACCTTTTTAGGGGGGCTAAGTCGAAAATATTTCATTTTCCCTGTGCAAAAAAACTTGATCATCTTTTGGGGGGCAGGGGCTTAGACCCCTATCCCCCTGACGCCGCCACTTTAATCACACTGACTATATTTTTTGAGGAATATCATCTAATAATGGCTGGTTTGATGCAGAACAATTTTAATTTTAGATTAATTTCACATGGAATACGCTATCAAAACTTATTCAGTCAAAATGAAATATTAATTAGCCACTTTACATTGTAAGTTCACTTCAATGTTCATTTGGTTTGTTGATACATGTAATTATAGTCTAGGCCTTTACATCGCGCCTCAGGTTTCATTTGATGTCGTTGAAAGAATTTAAAATCTGGATGCGGGCAGAGAGTGGAAGCCAGTGTATTATTTCTTTAAACTCGAAACTTAAAGCCAAACCTGAACACACGTTCATTAGTCAACTAGCAGAACGTAAAACCCAACATCCAGCGTAATTTATTTATAGATTTCCATTGTAAAAAAAACAGCCAAGACATCAATGTAATAGTTGGATATGACTGAAGTGATAGCGCTTGGATGCTCCTAATTGATCCTTAAGTGCATGAAGACGTATTCGAAGGATTTTCTCTGCCATTCTCAAGGTCACTTGAGAAATCACGTTAAGATGAATGAAGGAAACGGAGAACTCACTGAACAACAGACCGACCGATCAACCGATCGTATCCTTGCAAGCATTATTAGAATTGCTTTTCGTTTGAGATCTTTAAAAATGATACCTGCAGTTGTGGCAGTACTAGGCTACCGTGGATCCGATTTTTTAAAGGAATTTTTATAACTGCACAACTCCTTCTTTCCCTTCCCATCCTCCATGTGAAATTCATTCATTCATTATTGAAGTTTTTATAGCGTCCCTTCAAGGTTGCTACACAGGAGCGCTCCCGACCCAACTCTGGCTGAATAGTACTGTTTTAAGGATGCGATAAAACGCACCTGAGCAAATCCTAGGCATAAGATGTATAGGCAGTGGGAGGCCATTCCATAAAAATTATCATGAGACCAATAACAGAGAATTCGGATGAAAATGATCTTTTTATTATTGCTAGCTGCAAAGTGTTTCTACAACTGCGCAAATCCATCTAGGACTGCAATTTTGTCAAGAACTGCGCGCTAAAAAAGCCCTGCCATGGCTAGCAGACAGAAAGCGTGCAATAATATTGCCCTAACCAGTGCACGCTCAAATAATGTGACCCATAACCGGCGTTGAGCATAGTTTTAGATTGGAGAATTAGTAGCTTGGAACTTACACGTACGATTACGAATTATGCCATCCCAAAAAATTGTGAATTCAAACAAGTCAGTTATCTCATCAGATAAAATGTGCAATTGGGCATAATGTTCTGTTCAAGTAACAGGATTTGGTTTTTCGTTACAGATCTTTAAAAATGATATTTGGCAATGGCAGAACTACTGAGGCTAACAGACAGAAGCTAATGCATAGCTTACATTGCATAGCCTAAGCATTGTAAGTACGGTATAGTGCACACCTAAAAATGTGACCTCTAACCGGTATTGAATCTCAGCGTTCGTGTACGGCAGGGGTGCACAACCTTTTTGGGCCAAGGGCCATATTGCATTTTAGAAAAGAAGACGAGGGCCGCACATACAATGCACTGAATTTGAGTATGTGTGAAATGTGTCTGGAGACTTAAGAAAGTGCATTTTAAGTATAGAGTATATACATGTATACTATAGAGTACTATAGAATATTATTATATTATAGACCTACCTCACAAAAGTAAAACAGCGATTTGGATTAATGAAAACAACATTGAATAATCAAGCAGAATTGTTGAAACTCGACTTCCATTTAATTAATCCTTCACAGTTCACATTCATGCTACACAGCTAATGAGATGGCTGTGATTGAATGTGTTGAACTATGTTATCTATGTTTGGTTGCAAATCAGTTGTTGCAATCTTCAAAATGGAATCTAGATTCCCAACAGTCAAATTTGATCCCAGTTTGTTGGTCAATTTATTACATTCAAAACTGTTGCACCGAGCAGTTTCTGACAACAAAGAAAGAATGCTAGGATAAACTGTGAAAGGGCAATTCCAATACTCATTAGGATCTGTTAGTGCCCACTCTAATCTACGAGGAACGCCTCGGGGCCTTAGGCCGACCTGTTTGAGATTGGTCCACGAGCCAGTTAGACCTAAGCTGCACCGAGGGAGACTTCACGCAGGTCAGCCGGTTGTGGGGGTCGCAGACCGGTTAATTCTAGCTATCTGTAACATCTGTTAATTATCATTTAAACAGGAGGGGGCTACTCTCTGGCACATAAGTAACACCCAGAGCCCAAGAATATTTATGAGGGAGCAATCTTGGGCTATGAAGTCGCTGGTTATAAATACCAAATATCTTCGAAACAGACAAGATTGAAGCTGTGATTCTTTGTGTTGACATGTTGTAAATAGTATACAGTGAATTCTTAAGATAATTTTCTGATCGTGGGCCACTTTCCTTTGTCGTTTAAAATTGGACCGAGGGCCGCACATGACGAGTCCGGGGGCCGCATGCGGCCCGCGGGCCGCGGGTTGTGCACCTCTGGTGTACGGTATAGCTGATATGCTTGCTTAGTTGAGCATGATTATTATATCTTTCTACTGCATGGTTCTTTAGTATAGTTTGGAATTTGCACTTATGAGTAAGCTTACCGTATAATGCTATCCCGAACAAAATGGTGAATACCAAAAAGTCAATTTTTTCGTCAGGCAATATGTGCTTATTGGGCCATTCCGACCACACGTTTGTCTGCTCTTGTCAGTCATTATCCTTGAAGGGATTATGCACCGAATTTCGATTAGTAATATAATGTCCATTCGGTTCGTTCTGCTGAGGTCAGGCTTAACCATTGACTCCGAAGCTATTGATCGCATGCAGGCAATATCCTGCTGTTAGACGTATTCCAAGATCATGGCTCGCAGACTAATCTCGTATATATATATAATATATATTATAAAGTAGATATATATACATATATATATACATGTATATATATATATATATGTTTCTGCTGAAACCATATTTTTTGCCAAGCGGCAAATGCTACTGAATGAAAAATGAATATTGCTGTAAGCGACTATATTGGTTTCAAATTACTCTTAGTACGGTGCATCATATTACGTTGCATTCATTGCATTAATTCATTCGTTTATTCGTTCGTTCATTCATTCATTCATTCATTCATTCACTCATTCACTCATTCATTCATTCATTCATTCATTGCGAGGATTTACATCCAAAGCAACTACTCAGAAGTGCACCCGACCCAGCACGGCCTGAGATGCGCAAAACATTAGGCCTACATTATCGTGACTAAAAATATATTTAGGCCTACAAGTTCGGCATAAAATAGTTGCTTTTCTAAAGATAAAACGGAAGTTTAATGGTCGAAATGCGCAGTTCAGATAAAATACAACACCTTTACAAGCTTGTTTGTATGTGCACTTGTTATAGCGCCCCTTCAAGCTAAACGCACTCGACGCACAAGTAGACTATAGAGTGCGACGTACGTATAGACCACCGTGGCAGAATCACACTTATCCGTAAATAACAAGAAACAGAAGAACAATAATAAACGTGTTTGGTTCGAGAATGTATACGTAAATATTCCACGCACTTGACAAGACCTAAGTCTCTCTCGCTAGCCGTAGCCTATGTATATAGGCTACACACATACATAGGCCTATGTACATAATATATTGCACAGTACAGTTGTGTATGTAGACCCATGGGCATTTGTTATAGCGCCTCTTGGAGGTTGCTGCTTAGAGACGCTCCCGACTATAGCGTGGACACTGAATTGGAGTTTCACGCCGAAGCGCGCGAGCAATTGCGAGTGAAGGACTTGCTCACAATGCTCAGAGTCCCTGCGCAGCGGCGTATATAGACTAATATGCATAAACAATACATATGTAAACAATTATGCATAGTCTTATATAGTCATATAGTGTACTTACAAGCCTGTAGGCTATATTCTGCTCTGCATTGAAATTGACTCGTTTGATACTGAAACTCATTCCGCTTCAAAAGTAGCCTAAGGATCTGTCCATGTTGAGAGAAGTAAACAGTAAGATTCTAGTACAGGCAGTTAGTCATGTAGTACTTTTTGTAGCAGTTGCAAAGACGCCATGCTTAACCAATAGAGTCCTATACTCAACCCTGCGATCGATAAGGAAAGGCATGTACGAGGAACTTGTGTGTACTTTCCGCTTGAAATCAATTACGTGAAACAACTAGGCCTATAATTATACAGATGTTGCTTGCACTCATCGAGAGTTTTTAGAACGCGTCTAAGAGGTCCTTCAATGTCGCTTTATTAGGTGTTTTGACAAGACTTAGTGCCCGATAACTCTGACAAAAGTTACTGCAAGCGTGCGAGAAGGTATAGTTAGAATTTAGTGTTCCACTCATTCATTGATTCCAACAATTTATATAGCGCACCTTCAAAAAGCCCACTCAGAGGAGTTCTTCTTCTGCCAAACAGAATTCTATGCATGCAGGACCTTTTCCCGGTAGTAAAAATAATTTAGTCAAAATAAAATATTATTTAGTCAATTAAGTTAGATCAGTGTTTTTCCTTTGGTTTATTGAAACGTTCGTACTTTCATTGGCGTCGTTGAAATAATTCAAAATTATCCATCATGCGGTTTTTGCTAGAAACAACGTACGATTCATCTAATGCAATGTTTTTAGACACTCCTAGCTCAATATAAATCAGCGTCTTTGTGACATTCCTGCAAGGCGTTATATAAATTACCATACACACACACGCACCTACACACACACACCTACACACACACACACACATACACACACACACACACACACACACACACACACTCACACACACACAGTAATGCTCTTAGACGCTTCCAATAAATTCAACGCGCGCACCAATTGCATTCCATGTTATAATCCCATCCGATTAAAGCTAGACACGCCCTTCCATGTAATAGCACCATGGTCATTAATTACACGACAACTGTTCGTGGTCGATGGTTGCGCTACATAACCGGTTAATCCAGCGGATATTAATCTATCGGGATTGCCGATTAAGACGACGTCAAGATGGCGCTAGCATCATCTGTATACAGCGCGGCTAATTAATTACAGGAATGGTAAGAAATTTTCGGGGATTTGAAAACAATTGTTTTTATGCTGTGTGAGTTTGTAATGTAATGTAATTAGTAATTATTATAGCGCCGCTCAACAGCCATATAAGCTATTGTAGGGCCTATGCGGGCAGAGAGAGGAAGCCAGTGCAGATGCTTGACTATCATAAAGGATGATTGATTATAGTCTATGAGAGACTGAGAGTATTTTAGGAAGGAGAGAAGTGTAACAAGCACGGTTTTATTGCACATAAGCTTAGGTGTACACTGTATAATTTAGCATATGCAATGTAAGCCCATTTATTCATTATTAGCTTGCGCTTTACAAATAACAACAATATTAGCCTAATAAAAATCGTATTAATATTAATTTTAAAATATCTGACATCTTAGGGATAATAATATACCTCGGTTAAAAAATAGTAATAATTATTATAACATTCTCGAAGAATCATTTCTCATCCACTTCCTCTTCCTCCTTTTCCTCGTCATAATCGTCGTGATCATCACCATCATTATCGTCGTCGTCATCATTATCGTCGTCATCATCATCGTCGTCGTCATCATCATCGTCGTCGTCATCATCATCATCGTCGTCATCATCATCGTCGTCGTCATCATCATCGTTGGTGTTACTGCTGTTGTTGTTCATTACTATCGCTATAATTATGCAAGCATACAGCATAGGTACATAAACAGTACATAGCCAATGCAATCGAGTACCGGTATGTCTTCAAGCTGACTCTGTCAACAAGACTTCCGCAAACTACACGCCAATCAGAAACCTTCTGCTCAGAATAAACTAATCGCTAAAAAGACGACATTCGTATTTTATACACATGTAGAAAGACAGCGGAGTCGCAGAACTTGGAGTCTCACTTACCAGCATCAGAGTCGCAGTGATGGAAGCTGATCTTTGCCACAGCTGTGCCGCCGGATACCGCTCTCTCGACCGATAGAACGGAAGCAAGCGAAGGCATGCATGCAGTAGCAGAATGTCATAGTCTACAGCAGCAGCAGTTGGGGAAGCTGGCAATGCTGATGCTGATGATGGTGATGCTGATGCTGCTGATGCTGCTGGTGGTGATGGTGGTGATGGTGGTGATGGTGATGGTGCCATAGGAAGCAAGAAACGAAGACTGTCCTAAGCACTGGACGCTTCAATCGGCAGCGGACAATTATATATATATATATATATATATATATATATATATATATATATATATATATATATATATAGCGCAGGAATTTAAAACGCCGATTCGAGCCGTGCATTTTAATGACTGGACCTCTAAACTGTTAACCGCCTGAAGGTCTGCGTTGGTGTTGTGATGTTGGTCAGTCACTGTCTGTGTTACTGTGTATGTTCCTTTTCTTGTTCTCTATGATCTTTCCTCTGCCTCATTCGCTTTCGCTTCTGTCTCATGTTTTGGTTTGCAACAAATTTCTTGGCACTAAAGCCCTAATTATATCTTACTAATAATTATACAGAGAAAAGCTCAGACATTTAGGCGTAAACACGTTCAGAAGCCTCCACGAAAACTACCCACGTTAATTCTTAATTTCCTTCTTCGCACTTTTAAACCCTGGACAAAAATAATTAGCCGCGGTCATCGTGTTTTGCCCCACCTGCCAAAAAATCTGAGGGGTGCCCATGTATGCACGCATACAGTCATGTATCATATGTTTACATCGATTTTCGAGAGTTCTGCCGATTGGTCAATGACCTATTGCATCAGACGCAAAAAGAACCGCATAGCAGACGTGTAATAAAGAATGGCGTAAACACTGTAAAATAATACTGAAAGTCTATTATTACAATCAGCGCCAATTAAGCCAGGAGAGTCGTGCGTCGTTCAAAGGAACCGGTGTTTAATCGGACCAAAAAGACTAAGCATATTCTGCTAGAGGTGCACAACTGGCGCCATCGCACGATCGAAAGTCGGCGCTCTTTTCGTCTTGCTTGCATCTCATGGAGCGCTCTAATCGCTCTGCACACATATCGAATGGCAACATCCAACCGTCCGACCGTCTGCCCAAACAAACAGACTTGGAGACGGACAGAGAGACGAACAGACAAGTAAACAAACAGACGGGCAGATAGACATGCATGTATACATACATACATGCATACTTGCATACATACTGAGTGACTGGTTGACTTGACTGAGTGACTGAGTGACTGACTGACTGACTGACTGACTGACTGACTGACTGAGTGACTGACTGACTGACTGACTGACTGACTGACTGACTGACTGACTGACTGACTGACTGACTGACTGACTGACTGACTGACTGACTCTGACTCTGACTGACCGATGACTGACTGACTAACTCAATTTGTGGAATTTATTCCGCTATATTAATTTAATTCAATGAGTGTGGCGAAATGATCTCTACTTTCTACTTACTAACTGACTGACTAGCAGATTGGTAGACCTACTGACTGGCAGAAGGACATGCAGGCAGGCAAGCAGACCAACTAACTGACAGACAGAGAGACCCAACACACCAAGGGCATCATTCTGTCTTAGTGGACTGATTAGTCTTGGTTTTGCTTTGGCGCAGCATCGGCTGATACATGTAGTGCCATGTAGGCTACATTATACAAACAGGCGCTAAAGAAATAATTAACTACAGCTTCAACTACACATACGCAGATCCGTAGGATAGGCAAACACTCAGACAGAAAAAGACTCTAAAAGAGAGAGACAGACAAACAGAAGGAGGCCTACATGACGTATACAACTATACATGCAGGTATAAAATTTATCATTATTTGTATGTCTTATTGGTTTCAAAACATGATCTAGAGGTCCTAGACCTAGAGGTTTACAGCAAATTATATTACGGGAACATTGTTCTGACTTGTTTGGTCTTTGATGATTGATTTATCAGCAGAAAGGAGCTGCAAAAAGCAACTGTAGGCTATCGCTACCTTGCATACCAGAGATTATCGCTAATAGTGGAAAGTAGAGATGCACCATTATTTTTATTAGCTGCATTATTGTTGTTTTCATGGCAAATTAATGTTGTTGCTATCTTTATTCTTCTGATATGTCCATCACGGTAATTTATGAATTCACCTTAAAAGCTCGAGAAGAGATAAGTCTTTCCTGGCTATAACAAATGGTATTAGATGCTAAACAGAGAGACATGCACGTACCGATACAAAGACAGATAGACAGACACGGGCACAGATACAGATACACTCATGGGCGGAGACTTGAGCGGAGACTTGCGGGGACGAACGAGTGGCCGAAGAAAGAGCGCGAAATTTTGGGCGTACCATACCATCCTTCCATTCGTGTCTTTAATGCTTCTATCTGCGTGAGTGTGCCCATGCATGGGCGGAGACTTATGGGAATGGCTGAGTCGCCGACGAAATTTTCCATCTTTTTTGCCGACCAAAATTTCTAACGACCTTTTTACAGTCATTCGGCCGAAATCGCCAGGAAAACACAGTTTCCCCTGTCAAAAAATTTGATGACTTTTTTAGTCATTATTTTGTTCGATAATCTCTTCTTCTAAAATTGTAACGTCACCAGTGTGTTCGTGTAGTGTCCATGTTCTGACACAACGATTGGGGGTGCGAGGACAAATGCATGGACCGTCTCTTACCACATTCATTGAGGGAGATCGCCCCCCTAAGCCTCCGCCCATGGGCACACTAATACAGATAGAAGCATTAAGGACACGAATGAGAAGGTGGTATGAGAAAAGGTTGTGACCCTATTCGGTTCATACGACGGACTACATTTGAATTCCCTTCAGGTAATTATCATTAGTAGTTGCGTAAGGACCTTGGACAAGTTCTTCGCTCACAATTGCTCAGCGCTTCGGCGTGAAACTCCGATGCAGTGTCCGCTCTGCATCGGGAGCGCCTCTGAGTAGCGATAGCTTGAAGGGGCGCTATAACAAGTGCACATACAAACAAAAAACAAATATTCACATGCAGCAGAAATAAATTGATAACGGGTGATCGCAGGGATTTAGAGGCTTCAGAAAATAAGAAACGATGGCATTATAATTATGATCATTCAAAAGAAAAGAAACATAGATAGGCCAAGACTACGCTAGAGATAATATAATGAGGACATAACACCAATTCGAAGGACTCTTCGGGGAGCAAAGGACTTGACTGAAGACAGTGGATGCCATCAAGGCCGTAGCCAGGATTTGATTTCGGGGGGTGTTTCTTCTGGGAAAAATTTCTGACGACCTTTTTTAGTCGTCAACATTTATGCCGACCTTTTTGTAGTCCTCGGAAACGGCTTTCGTATAATTTTCGGCTTAATTTCATATGTTTTTCATTATGTGCTAGTGAATACATTCTATTATTTTTTTTCATTTCGGGGTGTTTTCATGGTTTTATTTCATGGTTTTAACATTAGGCCCTTATGTGCTAGTTAATGCGTTATATTATTTTTTACATTTTTCATTTCGGGGGGTGTTCAAACACCCAAAACACCCCCCCCCCTTAGCTACGGCCTTGGAGACCATTTATTCGTCAGCATCGTCGTCAAAATGACTGGCGTCAGGAACAGTTAGCCTACTGATGTTGATGTTGATGTTAATGCTTCAAATTGTACACAAGTTTGTGTAAGATTGTTGTTCTTATGTGACTTTGTTTGTAGCTATCTGTGACTGTGCAGATCTTGCATGTCACTTAGCCAATGGCAGGACTGCGTGTGTGTGTGCGTGTGTATGTGTATGTATGTGCCTGTGTGTGTGTGTTTGTGTGTGTGTATATATATATATATGTGTGTGTGTGTGTGTGTGTGTGTGTGTGTGTGTGTGTGTGTGTGTGTGTGTGTGTGTGTGTGTGTGTGTGTGGGTGTGTGTGTGTGTGTGTCTGTGTGTGTCTGTGTGTGTATGTGTGTCTGTATTCATGTATGGTCTGCTGCCCTGCATCGTGGTCGTCGTGGTAATTCGCATATAGGCTATATCTCGGATGTCTGAAAGCCAAGAAAATAAATTGGACCAATCGACTGCTTCGAAGAATGACGCATTAATAAAGGATTTTAGACTCAATGCTTCTTCAATCTTCACGTATACATGCCCGTGTTCCAGTTTCTTCTTTTCCAGTCTAAGCTTATCTGCCTGAGAAGCGGGCAGCACCATAAAACTCTCAACCGGAGACTATAAGAAGAAGACTAATGAATGAGACTTGGGGACTGGCTTCTTATTTATGCTAACAATGCGACCGAATTGGCTTTCTGTTTCTTCCGGACAGGAATTAGTGGTCGAATCCAGATAAGCCAATTATCTGACAGCGGCTGCAGACTAACGAGAGCTTTGATGGCTCCAGGAGGGTTGAGAGCATTATATATATATATATATATATATATATATATATATGTATATTATATATATATATACTATCGTACCCGGCCACGCGTTGCTGTGGCTGAAAAGAGCATCCAACCATCCTTCCCTACCTCCATTCCACCTCCCCTGCCCTACCCTCCCCTTCCCTCCCCCTTCCCTCCCCCTTCCCTTCCCTTCCCATCTCCTCCAGCATCCGCCTACCCATAGAGTAGGCCTATTTGAGAGACCTATCTGTTCAGTAGGCCTATTGTAGTCCTACTTGTTCGAGCAAAAGTAAATGATATTAGTCTGCGCAAAAATAATAATTATTAGCCTATTAGACATAATAAATTTCTTCATAGCAAATAGCAATGCATATGGTAGATAATGGCATCGTTATTAACCTGAGCTGACAGCCACAAGCGCAATGGCGCAATTTTAGCACAATTTAGATAGAGCGCTTTTCGTTTTGTCGATAATATGTCTTGTGTTTTTAATAGGCTCCTCGTATATATCGAGCTAATTAGGAAAAATTCCAATGTATATAGGCTTAAGCATGCGGTCAACGTAAATGCATCTGGCTGCCGTAAAACGTGAATAAACAACGAGCAATTTGATAGCCTCGTTAGATACCTTTTTAACGCTTACGACAGATTCTATAAAAAAAAGCCAGGACCACGTGAGTCAATACTACTTATCAGCCTTTGGCTGAGGCCAAAGTGAAATAGGCCTAAGCTTAATCATTCCCTGCTGGGCCGCTGGCGTGGGCTAATCACCCGTAAGCCCCTAGTAAAGCAGGATTATCCTTGGCGAGGCGTGGCTGCCCGTAAACCAAGAGTTAGGTCTAAACAAAAATAAAAGTAAAATAGATAATTATCATAAGACGCTGTATAGGGCTACAGATAGAAATAGCAAAAAGTCCATTGTCATCCATAAAGGTCATTGTCAGCCGTTATATGATAGACATTATACGATCTCCATTCTCCATAGACAGAATAAATATCATATAAACATTTTGGCCCAAGCGTAATATACAAAAGGTCATCCGAAAAATCAGGAGTAGAATAGACATCGTAAAATAATGGAAATGGTCACGAAAAAAGCGAAAAAGGTCATCAGAAACTCAGAGAAAGCCTCAGAAAGGACATCAATGCGTTAATAATTATAGTGTGCCCTGTAAAAAAATCTTTATTCAGCTCACTCTTACAGATTGTAGGTGGTCCTCGATCCACTCTGCATGGGAGAATCAATGGCCTAAGCTTACACAAACAGTAATTGATTTTAATTGAAAATAGCCATAGACTGTTCAGCATTTACGAGGACTGTGTCAGCTTGCATACGTGTATATCTTTGCGAAACAAAAACCTTACTGGAGACGGACTTTGTCGTCTGCTCAAGCGAAATATCGTCTGTTTTATTTCGGCCAATTTCATTCCTAATTTAACCTGAATAGGAAACTCGTAAATCTTTTGGACCACCCTACAATGTGTGGTCCAACAAACACCATCTGCGTGTTTGCAGCGATCTTTATTGTTTGCATTCAACCAGTTTATGTGCGCGGGATAAATCCATCTTGATTATTCAGCTGTGAAATAGTTTTAATTTATAATCTGATTTGCATTCCGGTGTTTGCTATGTTTTATAAAGTTTATTCTGCATTAGGCCTATATGGACTTGCTGGCAGGGTGAGAATTGCCGTGGGGGTTGGGGGTTCAACCCCCAGTCTTTCTTAGAGCCCCATGTTAAAGTATGTTTTCATAGGCCTACCCCAATTTTAAGTTTATCATAGGCCAACCCCCAGTTATTTTTCCACAATTCTCATACTGCTTGCTGGATTTAAGATTCTTCGTTCAAATACCATCACATATAACTTTGATAGGCCTATAGGTTAGTAGTATGCCCTATATGCTTCTGCAGGTCAGCACAGAGTCATAAACCTATCTGAAACGGGGTCTGCATTTTTGGAAAGACCTACTGTAACAAGTTAGATTTATCTTAATGCCTGCATACCATGGTATTCGTCACTCAGGCCGTTGCCACGCACACCACCGTGTTGACTTCCTGTATTTTGCACGCACATGCACACACACGCACACACATACAGTCATACACCACAAACACACACATACACACAGAATGCATCCTTGGGTGTGTTTACGGGGTTAAAGTACACATAGCCTATGCAATTCCCGACTATTTAAAAACTGATTCTATGTATATTCTGTGCATTTTGCGACCACACATGACAATTGGGTAGTCATGGAAAGGCCACCGAAAAACCAGCGAAATTTCTGGCTACCCTTTGAATGTATATAACAACGCACTTTTTCTCAGTAGTTTTCATATACTACTATTACAATACACCAATATAATTGAACCTTTAAACCTTAAGGTGAGGAAATTTCTAGGCCTATAAAAGACAGTGCCGAAGAAGTTACTAAAGTCCTCAAATGCTTCATAAACAATTTAGGTCCACAACTGATGGCTAGACAATACGACGACGACTACAGAAATTTTACGCAGGAAGATGTAGGCCTAAACACGAAAACCAGAACAGTTTGCGTCAAGCCTATTGTTTTGGTCAAAGAATATTCAGAAGTAAGTTCCAGGACGAAAGAAGTGACCCATCTTGCTCCAATATACAAATGTATAGGGGAAAATTGAGTGGACCAAAAGAAACATAACGTCTCTATTTTGATGATGGGCAAATTAAATCTTTCCACTGTTCTTAGGCCTATTTTGATTTCTGAATGCCTAATTTCCGAAGGCGATGTTAAATCGTGGTCTGATCTGGACCCCTCCTACGAGTCTGCCCATACGTGGCGCTAAATAAATTCTTGGCAATAAAAAATCACAAGTCATGTCTTCAAGAAACTATAGGCTAGTCTGCATAATATCGTCTTCGAGAACAACATATCACATTCAGAGCAAACGTTAGCCGTTTCACATTTCTGTCGCCAATTCACATTTCTCTCACAAACGTTAGCCGACTCCAACTACCAAGATGGAAATCGCCAAACCGGACGTCATAAAGTTCCATTACCTGTTAGCGAAAAGCCCATTCGGTGTCCCTCTCCTCCACCAGCCCACCCACCCAACCCTCCCACACCTACCCCACCCGCCCACACCTACCCACCCTTTCCCACACCTACCCCCATCCACCCACACCTACCCCACCCACACCTACCCCACCCACCCACACCTACCCCACCCATCCACACACCTACCCACCCATCCCCCACACCTACCCCACCCACCCACACCTACCCACCCACCCACCCATCTCCCACACCTACCCCACCCGGAACTGTCACCCGTTCCAGCAGCAGACTACTTAATTAGGCCGCATCGCCACACTCCGTAAATAAATCTGTCACCTCTTTTTTGCAGAACAGTTGGAGCGCCGCCTAACGTTGGAGAGACGGATGAACGAATGAACGAGTGCGGCACATCTGGCTTATTCATCGAGGGGCGAGAACCACGCGACAGGCGATACCCGTATGTGCAGTAATTGACTGGACTTCCGCGTTTCGCACAACTCAGACTATTGGTCATGGGCGGAGACCTGGGCGGAGATTGGGGGGGGGGGGGGGGCGAACGAGCGGCCGAAGGAAAGACGTAAGATTTTTTGACGGCCGAAAAATTTCTGACGACCTTTTCTACTTTCACCGCCAAAAAAGTTGATGACCTTTTTTAGTCATCTGCCCCGAAAATTTCGAAAGTTTAGGACCTTTGTAAGTCTTCTGACCAAAAAGTCTAGAAAAATGTCTATTCTCACCGCCCAAAAAATTTCTATTACTTTTTTAGCCTTGACGCTGAAAGATTGGGGGCAGTATGAGAATTGTGGAAAAATAACTGGGGGGTTGGCCTATGATAAACTTGAAATTGGGGTATGAAAAACATACTTTAACATGGGGCTCTAAGAAAGACTGGGGGGGTTGAACCCCCCAAACCCCCCGGCAATTCTCACCCTGATTGGGGGGGAAACCAATGCATGGGCCGTCCCCCAACACTTTTATTGGGGGACCGTCCCTCTGCCCCTCTAGGTCTCCGCCCATGCTATTGGCTGAGTTCGGTAGAAATGCCAAGCACGCAGCCTCGCCTTTTTTCCGCCCTGGTCGCTCGGACTTCAAGCGTCTATTACCTCGTTGTGTTTTACGAGAGATTCGCCTAATAAAGACGTGATATCAAGAAGAATTCCTATGCTCAACGACATTCTAGTCTGATGATTAAACGCGTTGGTCGTCTGTTGCGATGTAATGTAATCCTCAGTTTCACATTTTTGCCTAAGGTTCACATTTCTGCCTCAGATTCACATTTCTGCCTCAGATTCACATTTCTGCCTCAGATTCACATTTCTGTATCCGATTCACATTTCTGCCTCTGATTCACATTTCTGTCTCCAAGTCACATTCCGGTGTGACCTTGCGCACGTTGCAAATGTCTGTAACTGTTTTCAATGCAATGTAGAAATTCAAATCAATAACAGAAAGAGAAGAACCGTTTAATAAATTGTAGCAATGAGGCAGCCATGGGTAGCCTATAGTCCTATACGAAGAGTGCGAGCGAATTCAGTGTGAAACTGCGATTCAGTGTCCACGCTGTAGTCTGGAGCGCTTCTGAGTAGATATCTGGAAGGGGCAGAGGCGGATCCAGAGGCCCAAACCGGCCATACACTCCATGAGATATGCCCATGGAAGTTGGAACGTGCTTCATCGTCAGGTTTCAAGAAGTTTTCGATCAATGGAGCGGACAAAGGGGAAAGTAGGATATGACTAAAAAAGCAGATGATCCTTTTAGCATCGGCTTGGGAAAAAATTGTACATGCTCAAGGCAATAGGCCGACCAAATGACTAAAAAAGGTCATCAGCTATTTTTGTAGGAAATTTGGCATATTTTCAAGACATTTTGGCCAAAGACCAAATGACTAAAAAGGTAAAAAGTTCATCAGTTTTTTCGGTCAAAGATGAACAAAACTATTCGGATTTCGGACCCAAGGTCTCGAATCCCCCTTCGAAAGTTCTGTATCCGCCCCTGGGAAGGGGCGCTATAACAAGTGCACATGCATACATAATAAGACTATCGCGCAAATAATAAATAGGCTCTGGTCGAAAGCTATGCGTCATGGAGACCAAGCTGATGTCAGCAGGCTAATTAATAAACTTTTCGTCAGTCTTCTAGTGCAGAAATCAAGTCGAGAGGGAGCCCTTGATCACGCCATGTTAATAGAAGTGTAGCGAATGGTTAAGAAAATTAATATGGCCCTTGGGGCATAGGTCTATAGGCCTACATGTAGGCTACACGGGGGTGGGGGGGAAGAGAAATTCATCCATGCCTGGGTTTTATTTATTGCTCCTTTGGGAAACATTATATTATAGGGATTTTGAAAAAGGGCGTGGTCTATGTGCGACTCTATGGTCGGCCATGTTGGTATGCAGCTGTGAGCTGTTGTCCATGTAGGCTACACGCCGTTACGCGGTGAATTGTTAGTTGATGGAATAAATTTATCGCTACAGGTCTATTGATCTATCCATAGGCCTATACCTGAACAGATCATAGCAGCCTAAAGACCATCCAGCCTGGAGCGACCCGAGTCCTTGAAGCGAATTTCGGCCAGAAGCCCAGAGCCAAAATCTGCTATAATTAACAAGTAGGCCTAGACCTGCGCTTTATGCTGTTTCACGGACTGTAAATGACTGGGCTGCTTCCAACGTAATTGCAGACTCAAAATTTCTAAAGCACCACTTGAGAGCCAAGCGCGGGGCACCAGCTTATTCACGAGCGCTGCGTTGAGTCAGAAGGGTTGTCAGATAAGAGTCCAGTTGCCAGAGGATCAGAGGGGGCAGTGCAGCTGCTGTTAACGCGTCATCTGGGTTGTGAATTGGAAGGATCAGCTGAGAATGAGATAGGGGGTAAGAGTTCTGGAAGAAGTGCCTTTTGATTTCAAATGGGAAGCCTGATATGTGATAAAAGAGCACGAGGAAGTTGAGCAGAGCCGCATTAAGACTAGTGTGGACCTGGGTGCTGTGATTACCCTCCAATGGCCCCCTCTGGAAACCCATCGGTCCAGCACGCACATATTTACAACAGCGAGGCCCTAACACACTAAGATGCGTGGTACTGTATTCAGTGTCTCGGTTGGGAGAACCTGAGATAAGCCTGGCAAAGAAACAGAAGAAGGCTTGACAGCCAGTTGAGTGCTGGATTCTCATATCTTTGTCGCTGTGTTTGGTCTTGACAACTGTATGATAATAATTATCTTATGCACACCATTAGTCCATTACGCATCAAGTTCCTTAGCTTCTACATTATAAACTGTCTGCTTAATCCGCTTCATCATCGGCTTCATCTGCAAAGGTGTTAGCAACAGCTGATCCAACAGGTTTAGAAATAGACCACTTTTATTATAGATTGTCAGTTTGGTCATGAACTGCAGAGCTGCCCTTGGTGTCACCCTATTCTGACAGTGATGCTTGGCTTTTATCAATGGACATATTACATGCACTCTGGTGGAACTTAAGAACATGGCAGAATCAGTTGATGTAAAATGTTGAAAAACGATAAGGCATTGATTGAAAGAAAGACAAGTATCAGACCAAAAAATTTAATGGATTTTGAGCATATAACAGCCTCCAATTTGAAAGATCGCTGTGGCTTAAGTGTATCGAAGCCTTTACTCGTTGCTTAAGCCTATTTTGCCATCTCGTTGAATCTAATTTTAAATTGGCTGCAAGAGAGTGGGTGTTGCTCAAGAGCAGCTTTGTCACTGAGAGAGTGGGGTGTTGCTCAAGAGCAGCTATGTCACTGATGATCATGATATTCAACTTTGCAAGGAACATCATTAGACCTATTTAGATACAAGCACCGGTGTGCATACTGTGCAGTCTTGTGAAGTTGATTTTGCAACTTTGTTTTGCACACATTCCATTCTGCAGTTCTATGCATGTTTCTAAGCAGAGCAACTATATGTTAGTAAATTTTCGGATGCATGTAAGCAACCGGGTAAGCTTCACATTTCCCCCCAATAATTATGTGTTTTGCCTGAGCTTTTTTGATAGTCAAGCACATATTTTAGTCACTGGCAAAGTCTATTATGAATACAATGGTTATATAGCTTCACACATAAAAGAGATTCTGAACTGTAAAAATATTTTCTTCAATATCTACTGAACATATTTGATGCTTTGCAGTCTTGTTGTCATTAGCTTTAACAATTGAATTTATTAACAAACTTGCTATGACTGAATATTGTTGAAATAAACTGTTAACACAATGGAGACTTATAAATAGTAACAGTTCCTCTGCATCTAACTAGCCTGTCGTAATCGTAAACTCGAAATTTCTAAAGCGCTACTTGAAAGCCAAGAGCGGGCTTATTCACGAGCGCTGCGTACAGAAATAGAAATAGGCCTACAGCACTGCAGCTGACTAGGCAGCAAAGTAGAAAACAAATTTGAAAAAACACACTGACTAGGTAACTAAAGTAATTCCACAGTCAGGAAAAACTTTACTATGTACTATTCCGAAAATGGCCCAGAAAAATTATTCTGTCAATGAGCATCGCAAAATAGAGCTCTCATAGTAGGCTAACAGTGACTTTCAGTTTTGCTTGCGATAGATTGCATGTCTCTGGCTGTAGTTTTTAGCCGCCGGTATTCTTCGCACGTTAACCTGGACATTCAAGCTCGTGTATTTTGCACTTCTCTAATTGACCCTTTATCCCTTTCAGTAAGTTTGACGCAGATAATACAGTAAAAACACAAGAAATAATTGTTATAATAAGCGCTATTCGCATGCGTATCCAATGTCAACAAGCATTAGCTGTAAGCCAATATGGCGCAGGCCATTATGCAAATGAGCCGTGACGTCATTACGCAAAGACAGAATAGCCTCTAACTCAAGTCTTTTCCCGACTACTTTCAAGTGCAAAACGTACCTCTAAAAATTCACTGATTTTACGCTACTGTGCGACTTTACGGTTGAGAAAAACTGTTGGAACAGGCCTACTGCTCTGTCATGATCGGTATTATGTGCGTGGTTTGCTCTAATTAGTTGTAAAAATTGGCAGTCAATGTGTAAAATGGGACTTATTACACATGCTAGAATCATGTTGCCCTCATTTCGTTTCATGCAATCAATCATTTCGAAGAAGGCTCTAGGGTAGAGTAAATCTTCCATCAAATCCCGTTTATAGGACGTCTTTAATCTTTATGTAGACCTGCGGAAAACGACCTCTTAGCAAATTGACACCGTGTTTTGAATTTCGTATGGTCTATAAACTGTGTGGCGGACTGGACATCATTCCGAGATGTGGCGAAGTTCCTTTGAAGATCCTGCAGCCTTGGGTTGTGTGCAGGTCCGATAAGAATTATTGTTCGGTGTCGATGTAGCCTAGGTTTGATTGTATGGACCATGCATGGTCACTGTGATGAGTTTACGGTAGTGTGCGGAGAATTATTGGATGCAATGACGACAATGACGACAATTTTATAACATGACTGGTTATTATTATAGGTTTATTTATACTATTATAAGGCCTACCTATATATTATATATATATAATTTATATATATATATAAGGCACTACAGACGATTAGTTGGAATGCCTGCCCTGTAACGAGCTGAGAGTACGAATTCCGGTGTTGGCCTCTGTGATTATGAAACCTCTAGTGCATGGTCCTTGAAAAAAGCCTTCACTCATAACAGTACTGTCCTTATATAGCATATAGATACAGTATTCCCTAATAAATGAGTTATTAGTAATAATAATTAATAGCTTGACAACACACCTATTTTTACTTTTGTTTTTTGGCCTGATGATGATGATGATGATAATAATAATAATAATAATAACGATTAGGCCTAATGACAACGATGAAGATGACGATGATAATGCTGGTGGTGATGATGATGATAATATTAATTAATATAATTCCATGAGGGTTCCTAAATACCTCGTGGCAAATAAAATTTAAAAAACAATAATAATATAAATATAATATGGGCTTATTTATTAATAATTGTGGGTTGTTTCACGATGCCAATTGGCAATTGCCTAAGCGAGATTGGCAGATTGCAGTCATAATATCGATACTAAACTTGTTTCCATAAGAATGAGAATATAGGTCCCTACATTATAATTATCGTCTGTTAGTTTTCTGCCACCTCAGTTTGAATCCTCTCGTCCGTTCACAGATCGGCAAAAATTGAACTATGAAACGCCAGAAGGAAACTTCACCTTGATACGACAGTTGCCCTGAATTGTAGGGCAACCCATCCAAGCATCCATCAACATTATAATCGTCTACCTTGGTTGAATGGCTGTCGGGCGAAGCTCAACTCGAGAGCCATCCATCATGCGAACCTTTCCGATGGAGTTCAACCCAATGCATCATACATATCTCGAAGCCAATGAATATTCTAGTGTGAAAAAAACACTACCAGATTCGAAACCGGACCATAGGGATTGAGCTATTCAACACGTGTTCATTTAGAATGGTACATGCGGATTATCAATCTGAGAGCGAATCGTTCACCTTCCGAGTTCCGACCTCACTGCAGTTAGTCACTGCAGTTCCTTATGCATGTAGGACCTGTTATAAAAAAATTCTTCAATCGGAAAAGTTGCTAGACCCTTTCCATTCACCCTCGGGTCGTCCTTCCCCTCCCTTCTGGTGCACTGGCAATTCCCGGAGTCTACAAGAGATAGGCCTACTTGTAGTTGGGCCAGAATCTGTGTTGTTTAAATCAGACTTCATGAAGTCATTGCTAATTGTGGTCCATAGTAAAATTTGCATTAGAGTCTGTAATAGATTTGTGTTCTTACAGGGTTCGTTCTATAAAATGTAGCCTACGGTAGGGTCTGTAATGGATTTAGATTATGTTCTTATAGGGTTCATACTACAAAAGCAGCGTAAGGGTCCGTAATGTGTGATAGCCTATAGGCTAGATGATAACGATGATGATGATGACGACGACGATGATGATGTAGTGATACAGAACGAATTCCACTTCGGCGTGGCCCATTTCCACTAATTGCATGCAGCGACTACAGCATGCATCTACCATTCCAGATTCAAATTTCAAACATAAGACCATAAACCGCAGGCCTATTTAAAAGAGTTCTTTATTGGCCTAATAGTGCGTAATGATCGTTTATTCTCTAATAGTTGGTCTGCTTCTTTGATGTCGATCCAATCGATAACATTATTCCTATTTGTCGCTGTAGGCCTATCTGGTTGCAGTAAACTATGCCAACCAGACACTTCCGAATTACGTAAGCTCATTGTAAGCTAACTGTAATCTGCAGACTATTTAATGCTAGGGTACACAGTGCGACCTGGTGGCGGACCGGTAACGCGTCGGCTCACGGAGCGTGAGGTTGCGGGTTCGACTCCGGGTAACGACCTTGGGCAAGTTGTTTACGCACACGTGCCTCTGTCACCAAGAAGTATAATTTGGTACCGGCGTAAGCTGGGAAGTAAACGGCAAGTCCTGCGATACACTGGCCCCCGTGTCCAGGACCTTGGGATTCGTCCATTGCCGGCTCAAGGGCATAGAAAAGGAGATGAGCGCCTCACCAACGGGCCTTCGGCCCTGGGATGTCTTTACTTTACTTTTTTACATGGTGGTTAACTTTGTCCCCATAAGGTATTTCTAGCTTTTTTACGCCTAATGCCTAAGAGCCTTTGAGACTACATTCTATCCTACCCTGCTTTTAAGACTGTTCTCCCTAGTCGACGAGTAGGCGTGGTTGAGGCGGGAGCACTTCTGAGTGGATACTCTTGAAGAGGCGCTATATGAATGTCTGAAATCAATGAATTTTTACATTCAAGTCAAGCACCATTGCAATGGTACCAATACCAATAAGTTGTCTGATTTCAGTTGGTGTCTGCAATTACCTTAATATGCACCCGATAGGTGCTGTCCATACGTCACGTATAAAGCAGAAAGAGAGGTTCACCAGAAATCCGCCACTAACATTATTGCACTCTGCCAGTGCAAGCCTGTTTAAAGGAGGGGGCGATACTAATCATCTTTGATATGAACAAGCAGAAGGTTCACCGGATTTAATCGATTTGCGTACGGAGGAGGAAGATGGTATCAACGAAAATGTAGTAGGCAAAAATAAATGTCTAATTATTACGTCCACATGATGGAATGGGCACTCTGCTTAGTGCCCAGAGTTCACACTGATTCTATCTCACTTAAAAACTGTTTTATTTAACCGTTGTTAGACTGGGAGGCTGGGAGCGCTTCTGAGTAGGTTACCTTGAAGGTGCGCTATATCAAAAGTCGACAAGTATAATATTTGTCTGGTTTATTCTATAGTCGTCCAACGGTATTTGATTACATTGTAACAAAAAAAGTTCAGATAAACACAGGAAACTTCAACAATTAAGTTGTTTGAGCTAGCAAATAGGATGTTTGACAAAAATAAACACTAGCATACCGTAAAATAAATGTTTGAGGACTATAGCAAAACAACTTTTGTAGGGCATGGGCAGATTAGCTTTAGCGTATTTGTACCTACACACAAAGGGGGTCTGCAAAATTTGCAACAGAGGGGGAAATACAATCTTTTTGCACATGTAATAGATGGGCCCATACTGCACACCTTTTTAGGCTACACACAAGGCCAGGACTTTACTTAATGGTGTTTATTCAATCATGAGCAAGCCCACAAGCAACCAAATCAACTAACGGGTTTGGAGAAACGTTGCAAGCTAAATCTGGATGGCCAATATTTTACACACCGCATGTGCTAGTACAGGCATTATTTCATTTTTATATCATTTCATTTCTGGAGCGTTCAAACACGCTAGCCAAGGCCTTGGTTACACTCCATCTTCCTGTATGCAGTTTTTGCAGACTCCAAATAATGGACAACTATCCATATCAGATACTGCATCCTTAAACTGACTCGCATACTACACACACAAATAAGACCCAAGTGAGACACGCCCAACACATAGAGCCTAAAAATCACAGAATCAAAGACATTCAACAACAAAAAACAACCATGGAATTCCAATGTTACGGCCACGGCCTTTATTATTACACCAAAAACAGGTTGCTCTCAAAGTTCTGGTAATGGAATTATCTCTGTTTAACCAGTTTTCTGGGCCAACTCCTTGGCCTTCGCCTTCTCCAGCTTGGCGATGCGAGCCTGAGACTTCTGGCCCATGACACCACCACCCCAGTGCTTGCGGATCTGAAATAACAGCAGAACGTTAAAAAATTCCAATCCACATCAAATCAGATAAAAGTCAACAGCAAGACTGACAAAATTGCCAATTAAAAAGAAAAAGAGAAACGAATATAACTCTCAACTTGTTTATACACAAGCTGACAGCTGTTAAGAAATTTTGATCTCTAAAGATAAGTTCATGTGGCAGTAACTTCTACAGATGAATAGGCAGCAAACAAGACTTCAAAGCCAAACCCCAAGCACTTAAGAAATCAAATTTCAATTGTGTCTGAATAATTCAGATACCAGTTAAATTTGTTTCCAAGCAGAACGGCCAAACAAGTTTCATATTAACTACAAGTGATGGCAAAATTAAAATGCATCAGATGTCAAGAATGCGATATGATCGTCATTCGTAAAGTATGTCGCAATTTGAGTTGCACGTTAATTCTCTTCAAAAGTTGAAAAGATGCAAATTGTGCTTAAAAATAACATGCAAGACTACATCAGAAGCTAAAAAACTTTGATGGAGTCACATCACTAACTTTGTACAGACTGTTCAGAAAATGTAAGTCTTCCACAGAACTATTCAGTTGAAGAAATTCATAAATATAAGCATCATAACAGTCTTCACTTAAATAATTAACCAGCAGACAATATACTGAATAACTTCTGCAATGATAGGCACAAGTATTTATTATTCAGTATTTAACTAAAATTAAAAAAATTTTAATTCAGCATTACGAAGACTCTTACCTCTTCACCACGTTCATTGAAATTGGTCTTCACAGCTTCAACCAACTTGGTCAGTGCGGTTTTGTCCTCTCTGCAATGCAGCAAAACAATAACTGTAAATACGTACGTTGGTATAGATGTGAAATTACTGTTAAAATATCATAAGGGCTCAGAACATAAACCATTGAAAAAGAAACTCAAGCCAACTCTAAAGTAGTGCATTTAAAGGCAACTTATATTGACCGTCTTATAGGTCACATCCCTAAATTTGATCATTGTCATGGATTACAAGCAGAATATACTGTACTGGTTTCCAATTCCACAGCGGATCACTTACAGGTTTCTGCATTAGTCTGAGCGCTGCATGGAGGGTCTGGCCCCCATATACCAGCAGGAGCTTTGTTGTCCCACCTCTGGTGGCTAGTGGCGAACTGACCTCTGATCGGCTGATCAAGTTAAGCTCTTGGACCCACACTCTCGCATTACTATAATGTAGCGGTTCTTTCTCAGTGGTTGGCCCTAGAACCTGGAATGGACTGCCTGTTGTGCTCCATCTTGTGCCTAGAGGTCACAACGTTATGTTCCTTTCTCACTTAAAAACCGCCTTATTTAGCCGCTGTTGAACTGGGAGTGCTTCTGAGTAGACCTTGAAGGTACACTATATAAAGTCAATAATAACAATAACATAGCAGAACTTAACAGAACCCTATATTTTGTTTGCAAATTTATGCCAAACATACAAAGCATCAAAATTAACCAATTCTAAAGGTAAAATTTAACAGCTCACACTTACGGGTTAACCTGTGTGAAAGCCAAGCTCGTGACCGTTTTGCGGTGAACAACTCGGCCGAGACGAGACTTGTTCTTGACAATGCAATAAGGAACACCCATCTTCCTGCACAGAGCAGGCAGGAACAACACGATCTGAAATAGACATAACAATATTCCGATAAAACTTCAATTCCTGAAGTGATTGTTTAATTTTGACTGCTAAGGAGTTATTAACAATTTAAATTGTAACATAGCAAAGAAATTTACATTAAAATTTACCTATAGCAATTATTTCAGAATTAACAAATAATAGCTAATTAAACACATTCTCCAATAAATTCTAGCGTTATTATGGAGATTTATATAGCACCCGTTCAAGGTAGCCATACAGGACTCCTCTTGACCCATTGGCAATCTCGACTGAAACAGACCATTTCAAGGCTGCGATAAAACGCATCTGAGAAAGCCCAGGCCAAAGACGTATAGAAGCAGATTCATTCTCCTGTCAATAAGAAATTCACCCTGAGTGGAGGTACATAGATAGTGACATACACAATTTTTTATTCATATCATTTATTGTTCATCTTATAAAAACAGTATTAATATTAATTACTAATTTATTAGTTTCTTTGTAGCCATTTGTTCATAATAGTCATCCTTATAAATGTTTTTAACTCAAACACCTTCCTTCAATCATAACAACAATATTATCTTCAACTCTTTGTAGCCTTAGAACAAATATAACAAGCGATCTTCGATTATAACGGCTAAAAAAAATTTAAAAACTGTTTCCGTTTGCTCAGAATTAAATGTAAATTACTCATCCTGATTTTCAGAGTAAGGGAAGTTATAAATTCATCATTGCAAACAAAAACTTCGTAACCTAAAAACTAAACCATGAATATCAGAACGAACAGCAGTAAAATCTGATAATTAATCTATAAATTAATCATTTACCTCCGCAGCCCAAATAAAAACAAATAATTTAAGCAACGTTTCCTGTTCTCTTCCTTTAGGAAACCTTAAGAAATTTCAAAATTAATCACAAAGCATAATATACCAAATAATAATCATAATAATCACGTCATTTTAATTAATTAACAGGTAAACATGAAGAAAAATATTTGTCTGTTGAAATACTTCTTTATTGTGGCTTCAAATTAGGCAACCCCATCAAAGTAGATTAAACAAAATACAGGTGAAGTAATGTTTACGTTTGCTCAGAATTCAATGTAAATATATCAACCTGATTTTCAGCGTAAGGGAAAGTTAGAAAGTCATCATAGCAAACAAAACTTCACCCACTAACAATTAAACCGTGAATATTAGAATGAAGATTCAGGATTGAATCATTGTTGTGGTGGTACTTATCAGGCTGGACAGGACACCCTCTAATCTGCATTCATGAGCCTTGCCCCCCTATTTCGCTTGCACAGGCCCCCACGCACTGCGCTCTACTGTCCACGGTGAGGTAATGGTACCTTTTGCCTGCACTGTGACTATGCAGAGCCATTCCTTCTGAGATTGGTCCAATACCCTTAAACCTGCTTCCCTTGACTATACGACACCTCACAAGCTGTTTTCAATTACACAAACTGTTGAAGACTGCTTTTCTCGCAAGACCTGGGCCGGGAGCGCCTCTGAGTAGAAATCTTGAAGGGGGCTATAAAAATTCTGATCAATTGATTGATTTAACTCCACCACTGGTTGTACTCTGCCAGTGCCAAGCCTAGATAAAGGAGGAGGGCGACGCTAATCGCCTTCGAAATGGCAGTGTCGTTAAACAGCAACAAGCACACTGATTGAACAACAGTAGTAATAATAATAATAATTGTTCATTCAACAATTCAAATAAAATTAAATTAATTACCTGCTAAATTATATAAAAAAAATGCCTCTGTTCGTTCTGATATTCATAGTTTAGTTTTTATTTAAATTAAATTAATTAACAAATTTTAAAAATGAATCTTGATCACCTCGATTGGCTCCACGTCGTTGGCAATGGCAACCAGCTGTGCTTTCTTCTGTTCAATGAGAGACGTGATGGTGTTGATGCCGGACCTGATGACCGGTGGACGCTTCGTCGGAACGTCTTCCTTGCCCTTGACACGCTCCTCGGCACGAGACTTGAGTCGCCTCATCTTCTCCTGGTACGTCTCTGGACGATACTTTTCCATCAGACGGAACAGCTGCGTGGCTACAGAAATTCACCAGATGGCATGCTTTAAATAAGACTGCAAAACCCATAACTGCACATTATCACGTTATCATAATACAAAAAAATTACAAACAAGTTGGTGCAAATTAGTCAATATATCCCTATTCAATGTCTCTTTTATAATGAATGTAGCCATTGTAATTACTTTAGAAGGTAATAAAAATCTTAAAGTTGCACAATTTTGCGTTTTGCTCAGAATTAAAAAGCTCGTATAATTGTTAATCAACATGATTTGTCAGAGCTTTAAATGTTCATCACTGCAAAATATCGGTTAAATGGATCAAAGCGTTCATAAAAATCTCTGAATGTTCAATATTTGTAAACTCGAGTACATAAAAGCATGCCCCAATAGGTCAGTATTTTCTTCTATTATGAGGCACCTAAAATGATAAATTATCTAAAATGGTTAAAGTGATTAAACAGTGATTCTGCAAACTAAATATTTCAAATGACCGGTTGCACAGAACACTGCCATTAAAGTCGGTTCAACATCTTTAACAATAAGCAGCATTGTTTTCCCACTAGCCTTTAGTACACAGGCCATTGACGTGTTAATACTGCATTGGTTTCCGATAAACTTTTAGTACATGTTGGTTGTTAAAGGTGACAATAAACAAATAAAATTCCCAAATTAATTTTTTTAAATCTCTGCAATCCAGAAACCTAAAAAAATAAATCCAAGTTAGCCTGTCACTGCTAGACGATATTTAACAAAAACCAACATGTGCTCAGAATTAAAAAGCTCGTATGATTTTATTCAACACGATATGTCAGAACTAAATTTCATCACGGCACATTAGCAGGTAGAAAAATATGCTTCAAATTTTGCCACTAGGAAGCAGAAAAGAAATTAGAAAAGAATTACATAGTAATAAACCGTGTAATGGGGAAGTTTTACCTGTCTGCCTATCCAAAGCCTGAGTGAACTGGTTAATTGATGGTGGCACTTTGAGTCGCTTGTAGAGAATAGCCTTTTGACGTTGCAGACGCACATTCTTTGGCCAGCGGACAAAACGCGACAGATCACGCTTTGGCTGGATATCTTGTCCTGATAAACACGAAAGGCATTCAATTTAGTTTCACTGCTGCCAAAGCATATATACCCTCCATCGTTTGAACCCTATTTATGTACAGGTCTGCTTATTGTGAACCATTCACACTCGTCCCAATCTGCATGTACAAAAAACATGCATTTTCTAATATCTTCGTCCCTTTAAGTAACCATATTAAAACTTGGGGAGCAATTTTGCACAATTAATCTTTCTTTGCAAGTTCTATATTAAAACTCGGGTGACAATTGAATTGTGTAAAATTACGATCTGTAAACTGCTAGACAGCATTTCATAAAATCAAATATGTGCTCAGAATTAAAAAGCTCGTATGATTTTATTCAACATGATTGTCAGAACTAATCTTAAATCATCATGGCACATTAGCAGCTAAAAACTACACTTGTCCAAAATCAAATGAACCAAAATCAAATATTTAAAGTTTAAAACAAGTTTAAATGAAAATCCACGTTAACTTTTCCATCAACCGCAGTTGTCCGACCATCTTTCAACGATTTTTACTGTAGCCATGTTGCCTCTGCAGTTCTAAACTTCTGCCTGCGCTAGAGATCAATCGTGATGAAAACAACAGAATCTCTGGAGCAGTGCAAAGCCACACTAGTCCATTCATCCTGCAAATCATGTCTATGATGACTGCTTTATATCCAACTCCTCAATGTCTCCAATCAGAAATTGGTTGTTTTAAACATTACAAAGACTAAAGCAGGTCAACTCCAGTGAAGTTTATTACTAAGACTTATCTGCACACTTTCATATATTCCTTTATAAGAATGGATAATAATGGTCCTAGCTTCAAGACAACCACTATACAACGCTACATGATCTTTGTTTAAACGATCAGAAATAAATTCTCTAGATCAAACATTTCAGGTACGATGTGCATTGTGCAAGCAAGATGCACTCCTGTTTTCAGTGGCAGTTCAAGTCAAATTTTTAAAGGTCCATCATAAAGTTCACGAACTCACAAATTCTAACTTTACCTTAGATAAATACATTATTTAAAACTTGTACCTTGTAGTTCAGTACAACATCAAGATCTAAAATTCTAAATATTGAGATATAAACGTGCACATACCAATTCCAAAATTCTTCGACTTCTTCTCGAACAGAGGGTTAACTTTCTTAACCTCCACCTTCTTGGTGGCCAAAGGAGCTGGCGCTACCTTCTTCTTTCCTTTCTTGACTTTAACCTGAAATGCAACAGAATAAAATTTTAAAAATGCATTTAATACAATTCATGACTAGAATTGTCAACAATAAACACATGGTCAAAGTAGTGTGCAAGATTATAAATGCCGCCACAAAAATTGAAAAAAATTGTTCATGGCAAGACACGTAGACCTATACACAAGTATTACACATCTCAAGAAACGCTTAAGGAAGCTGTATTTTAGTGCGTTTTAATATTGCATTAAACATATCCTGTATTACAGCATCTTTTATTATGTCTCTTCTCTGGCTGTTAAAATGGAAGTTGGATTGAACTCTTGCATTGAAATGCCAAATGGATTGATTTAAACATTTGTTAATGGAATGGATGAAATAAAATTCTTTGTGCACATGGAAGTTGGGTTGATGACATTTAAAAACAAATGACTATGCCATATGAAGTTGACCAACCATAATAATAACAAAACACAGTAACAGTAATAGATGTAAAACCTAAATAAAATGCCATAAAACGCAGGTTGCCCAAGGCTCAAATTGGTGTGGAATAAGGTAAATTCCGGATGCATTTAATAAACTTGAACCAAATTCATACACTGCTTGATTTCACGATCAGTTCTATAGCATTGATCGGGCGAGGATTTTTAATTTTTTCCTTCCCAACTCTTTGTACCGTAAGCTACAACATGCCCTTCAATGCTTTAGACAAACCGTTCGTGGTAGCATTATCAATTTATCAGTCACCGGTTTAAAACTATAAAATCGCAAAGACTGACATTAATGCAAAACTTGACACAAAGTACTTTGGTAGAATGAACCCGCAATATCACAAATTACCGAAAGACAAATTCATTTTAAGAACGTGTAAACATGCAAGGCGTGATCTCAAATTAGGACCCAAATGGCACAACAGAAATCAATTGTTTTGAAATAGAAAAACTGTCGAAACCAAATAATTTCAATCGATGAACAAAGGCGAGTTTAATGGACGATGTTTATAGGCAATTTAAATATGAGAAACAAGCGGATTTCTTTGGATATTTTAATGCCATCTTGCAAACTAAAAATGGATGCACTCACCATGATGCTAGGTTTCACTGAAAAAGAAAGAGTTGGGAGTAATGCACTTCTGGACACGTGACCAAAGACCTAGATCTATAGATCCTATGAGCCTCGACCAACGACTATGAAGATCCAGCATAAAGATTGATTGATTATTGTATGCAATAAAATAAACGCCTAGCGCCCTATACTAGCCTATTCGCTTATATTTATTTCAAACGACAGTCAAAAACCGATAGGTGTAGCCGACAGTGGCAAATTGATAGTATGGAAACTTACGGTCAAGCTTGTTAGTAAAAGTTTTTACGACATTCTTTGGATAAAGTTCATCGAGCCTTTATCGGGGAGGTTAAAATTAGCCTAAGCATGTGTGTCGAAAGTTATAGGCCCATATGATTTTTATCGTGTACAACCGGATTTTTAATGCCATGATTGTGCTTGCATTCTAATCAGCTTTGACATAAACAGGGCAAACGTACTTCTGCTTGCGGGCGCCCATGCGAACTTTTTTGTATAAGTGACATCTGGCGAGGCACTGGGAACTAGCGAATAAACGGCATCTGCCGAATATTCTCACTCGTGGTTCCCGATAGACCAGCCATACCACCTACATGTATGTACAATTACAGTATTAGCCCCATAATAATTTATTAATCTCAAGTTATACGGTATAGCGACAAAGGGTAAGTCGTGGGAAACTGCTCATCGACAGTCAAAACAGAATCGATAGGCAGGAGCATAGGCGTAGGAGACGGGGGTTCAGAGGGGTTACCCCCCCCCCCATTTCGGGCAAGTCTAATTTTTCTGGCAAGCAGAGGCGAGAAAAATTTAATAGTAAAGAAACCTAAAAATAGTCCTTTTCACGAGATTTCAAGTCGATGACTAAAAAATTAGTATTTTTCACTAGAAATGCAGAATCATTTATTCCGGATTTATTTTTTCGGGCAGAAGTGAAATCTTGCGCCCCCCCCCCCCCGCTGCTGAAATCGTCTCTACGCCTATGGGCAGGAATACTGTCAAAATCGGTTCCATTATGTAAAGAAACAAAGAATTCAGTGAGACAGACAGTCAGACGCTACAGTGGTCAGTGGTTGGTGGTAAGACTGAAGGGGATTGCTTGTAGTCAGTGCTTAAAGTGTACAAAAAGTGCCTGGACGCCCTCACCTTTTTCAGATGTGCTGGCCAAATTAGTGGCAGGACGGCATACAGATCTGATGTGAAAGTAAGTGCTTGGACGCCGTCCATGACCGTCCTGCCACACTTTTAGCCCTGCTCGTAGTTTTTGACTGAAACACATGTTGAGTGATAGCAAGGAGTGAGGTTTGAAAACTAATTATAAGCCTACATGTATACTCTAGGATGGATCAATTGAAACACGGAGAAGAGGTAGACTATGGGGAAGAAATCTAGTAGCCTGCCAGGTAGATAAGAAAATTTGTGAAAGGGAATGCTTGAAGTTTTTACTGAAATAACCTACATGATGAGCAAGTAGGTCTAGGTATATATGTTATGTTATATGTGCATAATTGTCTGTTTATACAAGTCGTATACATGTCTCATCATATAATATTTTATATATATATATAATATACATATTTTATATATGCATCTTATTCTAAATTGTGCGAACCTATCTCGCTCACCTTCATCTCCTCCTCCTCTGGTTCTCTGCCCCTAGGCAGGTTCGGCTGTCCAATGTCGCCACTCTTCCCTCCGCTGGGCCTTCTCCTTTAGTTTCTGATATCCGATCTTCTTCATCAGAGTGTCCAGCAACATCTGTCGGGGTCTTCCTCTTGTTCGTTTCCCCTCCATTTGTCCTTCTAACACCGTTTTCACAAGACTGTCTCCTCTTAGCATATGCCCTATCCAATTCTTATGCCTTTCTCTGATTGTTTTTATCATTGTTCTTTCCTCTCCTACCCTTTCCAGCACTTCCTCGTTTGTTCTGTGTTCCGTCCAGCTGATCTTCTCCATTCTTCTCCACGTCCACATTTCAAACGCTTCGATTTTCTTTATGTCTTCTTTTCTCATGGTCCAGGTTTCGGAACCATACAACACCACACTCCACACCAGTGTTTTTATCATTCGTTTCTTGAGACTTCTGTTTAGCTTTCCTCGTAGTAGTTCTCCTCTTTTCGTAAATGCCTCTTTTCCCATTGCAATCCTTCTTCTGATTTCCTTATGACATTTAGCATCCGTTGTCATCAAGCTTCCCAGGTAGCAAAATTCCTTGACCTGTTCTATCCCTTTGCCTTCTATTTGAATGTCGACTGTAGTTTCTTCTCCCTTGCTGATCTTCATTACTTTTGTCTTCTTGATGTTAATTCTCATGCCATATTCAATTGACGTTGTGTTCAATCTATCCATCACTTCTTGCAACCCCTTCTGACTTCTCGCTAACATTGCCTGATCGTCCGCAAACCTCAAAGCCTTAATCCATTTTCCTCCCACCTTTATGCCTTCTTCCAGATCATCTAATGCTTCTCTGACCAGTTCTTCTATATAGATGTTGAATAAAAGAGGTGATAGGGGGCAGCCCTGTCTCACTCCTCTGCCCACCTTTCCTGGTTCTGAGTACTCTCCGTCGATTCTTATTCGTACCTTCTGCCCCATGTATAAATTTCCTATCAATCTTCTGTCTCTCCAGTCTATTCCCATCCTCCTCAGTACATGTAGCAGCTTTCTCCAGTTGACTCTATCAAATGCCTTCTCATAATCCACAAAACATATATATACGTCCTGTCCATTCTGACAACTCCTCTCTGTTAGTATCCGCAATGCTCCGATCGCGTCTCTTGTTCCCACACCCTTCCTGAAACCGAATTGGTCCTCTCCTAGTCCTCCAATTGTCTCTGTTTTTCCCAGTACTCTTTTCGCCAGTATTCTTACCATGATTTTGGATGCATGGGTGAGCAAGCTGATGGTTCTGTGTTCTTCACATGATGTTGTATTCGGTTTCTTCTTAATCGGTATGATGATTGCTTGTAGGAAGTCTTCTGGCCATACTCCCGTTGTATATATGTCCTGGCATATCTGTACTAGTTCATTCATGGCTCCTTCCTCCAGACTTTTGAGCATTTCTGCCGGTATGTCGTCTATTCCCTCCGACTTGTTGTTTTTCATTTCCCGTATGGCTGCTCGTACCTCCTCTGCCATCACCTCCGGTCCAGTGTCTTCCTCTCTCTCCTCTCGCTCAATATCTTGGATTCCTCCATCCAGATCTTCGTTTCTGTAGAGTTCTTCCACATACTCCTTCCATCTGTTTTTAACCTCATTTATTTCATTCAGTATGTTCCCCTGCTTGTCCTTGATCTCTATTCCTCCTCCTCTGCCTGGTTTCTTGTTTAGCCTTTTCACATTTTCATACACTATGTCATATCTTCCTCTTTCCTGTAGCTCTTCTAACTCCCGACATTGTTCCTCCCACCACTTTTCTCTTGCCGCTTCTGTTGTTCTTCTTAGTTTGTTGTTCAGTCTTTTGTACTGCGTCCTCGCTATTTCAGTGCTTTGATGTTTCCATTTTCTCCTTTCCTCCATTTCCTCTATCATTTCTCTCGTGATCCATGGTTTTCTAGGGAGTCTCTTCTCTTCAGTTCCTATGATGTCCTTTGCGCTCTCTATAATGTTTTCTTTCAGTCTTTTCCATCTCTCTTCTGTGTCTTCTCCATCGCCGTTTGTTAGATTCTCTTCTATTCTCTCTCCCAGCTGTTTGCATTTCTCTATAAGGTTGTTCTTGTTCCACCTCCGTCTTTTCTTCATTCTCCTCTTGATGAATTTCAACTTTATCTATCAGCTGCAAATGGGAGAAAACTGCCAGACTGTGTAGTGTGTAGACCTATAAGTATGTTAGTAGTGAGGCTGTCAGTGACGTTTTCAGTGATCACCAGTTGGTCAGTCAGTCAGTGTCAGCGTCAGTGTCATTCATTCATTCACTCGTTCGCTCAGTCAGTCATTCAGTCAGTCAGTAAGTAAGTAAGCAAGTAAGTCCGTCAGTCAGTCAGTAATTTTGCCTGTCTGTCTCAGTCAGTCAGTCAGTCAGTCATTTTGCCTGTCTGTCTGTCTGTCTGTCTGTCTCTCTATATGTCTGTCTGTGATCTATACGCATGTAGGCATGCCTCTCTGTGTGTCTTTGTGTGTGTATGTACCTTTCTGTCGTGTTGCCTTGAGTCTTGGCTCCGTGGGCGATGATGGTATAGATTCTCAGCTGCCTATATGTTGCTGACTTAGTTATGTTTAGGTCGAGGTACACGGCGCTGGTCGGCGGCCATACGAGTAGGACGCTTAGCCAAGACAGCCACACGCCAATATATGTTTCAACGTGTATACCCAAGCCAACGGGTATAACTAATACGCATAGGTACATGAGCATAAATATATGAGCATATAGGTATCCAACCATCCATACCTGAGCGTTGCAGAATATACTTTGCTCCGGCCGCGGCCGCAGCAGCAGCACACGCCACCACACCACCTGCCCATGGTGGACTAAAATTATACCACCATCATTACCACCAAACCTCCTCCTTCTCCTCTTCTTCTTCCTCCTCCTCCTCCCTTCCCACCTCCGGGAACAACTCACTCCCGTTGAAGTCCTCCTCCTGTCCGTTGTTAGCGACTTTCTCGATGCTTCGAAACAACACCTGCGAATTATGATACTACTACTATCGCTAAAAGTCTGACTTTCGATTGACTATCATGATAGTGCGCCTTTAACCGGTGCTCTGCATTCGGCGCGAACTCACACTGGCGCACTGAATAGAAAAAGAAATACGTGCGACTGGATTTTGGCGCCGAAGCGGGGCGCGCACCTGCCATCGGTGACGACTGCAGGCAGACGACCTCGGCTTTCGTCAACTTGAATTGAGTGAACGAACAACGGAGGATCTTATTTCGACAACGAAACACATAATTTTGTGAGTGATAGTAAGGACCTTATCGCCATACTTGGTAGATTGCCAAGTTCTTGAAAAGTTATGCGACAAAGTTCAGTTTTGCTTATGTGGTCTGAGTCGGACCAGTGTAACCTGCCCATGCGCGAGCAAGCAAGTTGTGGGGTCTTTTTTATTAATTAATTAATTAAGTATTACTTAATTAATTAATCGATAAATTTATTCATTTCTTGTTGAATAAGAAAATGCAGACCAAAATGATGCTTCAAATACGCAAATGGTAGGCTTCAGGGCCGTAAATCTCGGGGAGGGAAAGGAGGGAATTCCCTCACCACTTTTAAACCTGGGGAGGGAACGTGACGGAATTCCCTCTCAACAATTCTTCTTGGCTACATGTCTCACAAATGTTATGGTTGACATGCTGAAGGCGGCTGCACGCTGCTCAATTCGTGCGCCATGGTTATTTGAAAATGCAGGAAGTCAAGATGAAGAAATAATTATTGAGAGACTAAATAGGCCTAATACTTTCAACTGCTTTGCTTTGGCAAGACAACTTAACTCTGTAGCGGTGTTGTTTCCCTGAAGGCCTAGATTCCGTAGTTTGAACACAACAGATATTATAGGCCCCTATTATGTTGAGTAGTGCGAACCAACAAATTTTTAACCCCAACCTAAATCAATGTTGGGCTCCTTGGGGGAAGTAGCCTATACTACGCACAATTCCGAAGGGGAAATTTTCTTTCCCTACATAAAAAAACAGATTTACGACCCTGGTAGGCCTATCCGTACACAGAATAGGCCATGAGTCCTATACTATACGACAAACTAAGTTTAACTAACCCATCATACGAACTTAAACCAGAACTTCACCCACAATTCTTTCACTTGAAATTCAAGACATTGCTTTTTCACAGATTCTACTCTCTCCTGATCCTTCCACTTACTCGTATACCTCCCAGGGTGAGAATTGCCGGGGGGGTTAGGGGGGTTCAACCCCCCCAGTCTTTTTTAGAGCCCCATGTTAAAGTATGTTTTTCATACGCCAATTTCAAGTTTATCATAGGCCAACCCCCCCAGTTATTTTTCCACAATTCTCATACTGATACCTCCCACGCCTTTTCAACCCTAAACATCATCCACCATGAACGTTTGTCTAAATCCTCCTATGACTCTCTCCGGATCTTTGTTTTGATTGAGCGTCTGTGATTAGACTAAGCTGGTTCCCGCGACATTGCTTTGGTGGGTGCTTTGGAAGTCCCGAATTTAGAATTACGAATACGACTACGATTGTTTGGATCACATGATTAATTTTCACATTAATTTTGACAATAAATTGTGTGAAATGACAAGTGATTAACACAAGTCTTGCAATTATAGTCTGCTATTTCAAAGCAGCAGAAGAAAGTTACACAAAAATGAAAGTCTAACTGACAAGAAACTTGAATCAGTCAGTGTTTTTCTCATTCGGATAATGCGAGCAAATACTTTCAGTCAGTCAGTCAGTCAGTCAGTCAGTCAGTCAGTCAGTCAGTCAGTCAGTCAGTCAGTCAGTCAGTCAGTCAGTCAGTCAGTCAGTCAGTCAGTCAGTCAGTCAGTCAGTCAGTCAGTCAGTCAGTCAGTCAGTCAGTCAGTCAGTCAGTCAGCCAGCCAGTCAGTCAGTCAGCCAGTCAGTCAATCAATCAATCAATCAATTGACTCGATTAGTTAGTCAGGCATTCAGTTAGTCAGACAGACAGACAGACAGACAGACAGACAGTCAGTCAGTCAGTCAGTCAGTCAGTCAGTCAGCCAGTCAGTCAGTCAATCAGTCAGTCAGTCAATCAGTCAGTCAGCCAGACAGTCAGTCAGTCAGGTATTCAGTCAGTCAGTTAGTCAGACAGACACAGCCAGACAGTCAGGCATTAGGTCAGTCAGTTAGTCAGACAGACAGTCAGACAGTCAGTCAGGAATTCAGTCAGTCAGTCAGTCAGGTATTCAGTCAGGCATTAGGTCAGTCAGTTAGTCAGACAGACAGTCAGACAGTCAGTCAGGCATTCAGTCAGTCAGTCAGTCAGTCAGTCCGCCAGTCACCTAGTTAGCTAGTTTCATAACAGAAAATATTGTTGCTTAAATCGTAGCTGCAGATTGATGAAAATATTGCTGTGTAAATTGAAGCTGGACAAGTTAAAATATTGTTGAGTAAATTGGAGCTCTGGACTTATGAAAAATAATTTTTATCTAAATAGAAGTTGAATTGATAAAAACAATTGTTGTCATTTAAATAGAAGCTGGATTGACGAAACGCGTTTTATCATTTAACTACAGAAATAGGCTATTTACACAGTAAAGGGGAGTTTTGTCAGAGGAGTTTTTGTCCTAGGCTAAAATGGTGCGTTTTTGCCCGGGGTTTGTCCAGGGGGTTTGTCTACGTACATGTAGGTATGTATATATGCGTTTTCATTATCAACTATTTTACCTATGTATTATTTTTCGTTAGCGAAATCTCCAACATTTCACTCCGATTAATAATCATTATTATTAAGCTAATTTGTCCAGTGTAAGAATTGTGAAAAAATAACTGGGGGGTTGGACCATTATCCACTTGGAATCAGGGTGTGGAAAACAGACTTTAACATGGGACTCTAAGAAAGACTGGGGGTTGAAACCCCCAAACCCCCGGCAATTCTCACCCTGGGTTTGTCTAGAGGGGTTAATGTCCTACACTCGTGAGTGTAAGGTAGACTAGTAAGACTACACACCGCGTCGGGTGCTGCCACCTAGCGATTGATGGCAAAAAACTATTAGCTGCCTAACGTCGTAAAGTCTCAACATCTGCTTGTTATTTGACGTTTTCACCTTTAGCCTAACCTTTTTCTCCTCAGTTCAGATGAACTTCTGATCGTTGACGCAATTTGTGAAGCAGACAGTTTTGTGGTGCTGCTGATTTAGCGCGAAAAATAATCTGCGTGCGTCACAGTGAGACTGATATAATTATCTTCGGGGACTAAGCCCTACATGTAATAGCCTATATGTATCTACCACCAAACGACCTATAGGGCCTAGGCTTATGCCCATCTGGTCGACGACCTGTCTGGTAGCCGTGGCTGGACTGGGAGCGCCTCTGAGTGGACTTCTTTAAGGGGCGCTATATAAGTTTTGGAATGAATGAATGGTTATATATACATGTAGCTGCCTGAATACTTACGTACCTATTTATTTACCAACCGGCTAATTTGTTTACGTTAGTGCTTTAATGTATAGGCGGTTCTGTTTTCTAAGTCTAGGCTAGTTTGGTTTGCATAATTATTGGAGTTCAAATGTTTTTGTCTCATCTTGTTCGCCACAGCGTACCAATTTTCGTCCATGAAATTAAGTTCAATAATTGGTAAAATATGCATCAGTTGGTTGTGACCTCATTTCCTGCCGATCAAAGGTAGGGGAAACGGGGTTTCGTGTGCTAGGCTTTACAGTGGGTCCTTAGAAGTTTGCAGCATGCAGTTATTATGAACTCTGAACAACCCTGCCATAGATGTTAAGCAGACATTGAACTTGATTGAAGGCCTGTAGCCTATGTAATGTAGAAATGTATCATATTGTACTGTATTGTATTGTGTTATATTGTATTGTATAATTGTATGGATAATTGTATGCCCATACGCAAGATGATTATACCGGCGGTATTGATGTTGATGATGATGATGGTGATGGTGATGGTGATGGTGATGGTGATGGTGATGGTGATGGTGATGATGATGATGATGATGATGATGATGATGATGATGATGATGATGATGGTGATGGCGATGATGATGATGATGACGACGACGATGATGTTAATGTTGATGATGGAGATGTCGTTTGAGTTATTTTCTTGCTAAGCTTAATTGAAGTTTATTAATAAACTAGCTGAACCCGGCCACGCGTTGCTGTGGCAGAAAAGACCGTCCTCTGCCTCCAATCCTCCCCTTCCCCTCCCCTTCCCCTCCGCCTCCCCTCCTCTCCCCATCCACTCCCCTCCCCCTCTATCCTCCATCTCTCTCCTCCCTCTTCGTCCCGCGCCATCCCCTCCTTTCCTCCCTCACAACGCCCTAAGCGCGTCAACAAAAAAGGCCGCAATCGAATGTGTTGAAATGCGCTACATAAACGGAACACAAAATTGAACCACCATTTGAAACGCGCCCGAATTTTAAGGCACGGCTTATCGACGGGCGTATGTGTTGAAAACGGTAGAATTTTCAAAGTTGCTTTTTTTGGTTTAAAAGATTGCGCTTTTTCCCAAAAACATGAAATAAAAACTGCATCCGAGGAGATTTTAATCCAATGGGAACAGTATTGTATAACTTACACAATGATACACATTTATACAGGACAAACGAATCATCCAAACAGCTAGTCATTGTCCTGTATTAATTTTTGATTGGTCCTATTTCTTCGTTTGACTGCATATATGGTTATTGGTCATTGGTCATGCCTTTGAGTTTCCTCAATTCCTTTGACTGGTTACCTAACTGGTCGTCATCGATGCCTGTCTTGACACAATGTCATAATTGTCATATCACTAAGCGACCTTTATTAGCATGCTGATCAGCTATCCTGATTTACTATTTGACAACTGGCTGCGCTGAGACCTGGATTGAGTGGGTGATCCTTGCCTCGGTGGACAGTGACTTATGATTTCTCGATTGGCTGGACAGTGATTTGATCATGAGTGGATGATTCCTGACTGGCTGGGCAGTGATCCTAAAATGAGCGATCGTTGACTGGCTTGGCAGTGATCCGTGCTGAGTGAATAATTATTGACTGGCTGGACTGTGATACTTGATTAATGAATTTTGACTGGCTGGGCAGTGATCTTTGGTGAGTGATTATTGACCGACAGGGCAGACAGTGGTCCTTGGTGAGGGAATAACTACTGGCTGGACACAGTAGACAGTGATCCTTGATGAGCGATAATTATTGACTGGCTGGGCAGTGATCCTTGATTAATGAATATTGACTGGCTGGGTGAGTGAGTATTGACTGGTTTGGCAGTGATCCCAAATGAGCCATAATTAAATTATTGGGCATTGATTCGTGCTGAGTGATGATTGAATGGCTGGACTCTGACTGGCTGTTGTATTTTTTATCTATGGAAATGGAGAAATTAAGTAAATAAAATGATTCGTGGTGACTGGACTCTGACTGGCTGTTGCAATAATATTTCTTTTCTATACAGGAGGAGATGACGACGGCAGGAGGTCGGTTCGATTTCGACGACGGTGGATCGTACGCCGGCGGATGGGAGGACGGCAAGGCGAACGGGTTCGGCATCTGCACTGGTCCGAAGTGCATGGGGCAGTTCGCCGGGGCGTGGCACATGGGCTTCGAGACGAGCGGGGTTTACACGTGGTCGAGTGGTAACAACTTCAAGGGCCAGTGGATGCAGGGCAAGAGGCACGGGGTCGGGGTCGAGGTGAAGGGCCGGTGGATCTACGAGGGCGAGTGGATGCAGGGCTTCAAGGGCCGCTACGGGATCCGGTACAGCACGTCGACCGGGGCCAAGTACGAGGGAACGTGGACCACCGGGCTGCAGGACGGCTATGGAGTGGAGACATACGCTGATGGAGGTAGGCCCTACCGTTGAAGCTGATTAATTATTTAACGTAAAATAAGTAAAAGACTAGTGTGAGTTGCAGAAAAATAATTGGATGGTGTGGGGTGGGGTGAGAAGCGGTGGACTGTGATCCAGGTGGAGTAGTTGAGGTATGATAAGAAGACTCTATCTACCATGGACCTTATGAAAGGTTGAATCCCTTGACCCAACGACAATCGTTGAACATAACATAGCATGACATGACATAACATAACATAACATAGCATAACATAGCATAACATGACAAAGATTTCAGCCTCAGAATTGACGTTGTCTTGTCTTTGGTGACATTAGTTTTCTTCGTATCATCTTTACTTCAAACGATCGCCCTTGTCCCTGTGATTCTTTGAGCGCCGCCAGAAACTCGCGAGTAGCGGGGCTGGATACCTAATACCACCACACCCTTCTCGAAATGCAGCTCAGAAATTTCATGGCCGTGCAAACTCCGCAGATATTTCCATCGAGAATGCTGCATTGTTCCAAGATTCAAAAGCATATTTAATGTTGAGTTAGACTCGCTGGATGCTTCAGCAAATTGACTGTAAAACTTGTTGGCTATATATATAGCCTTACAATAGGTAGCCTACTTTGTCAAATGCATAGGCAAAACTGAGGTGAATTACATCCCAGGGTTCCCCTAGCCAGTCCTCTTATAATAGATTTAATGAAGGTACTCCAGCAGATTTCTTAAGCATGAACGGCCTCTGGTAAGGCCATGTTGACAACCTGACAGCCCTTTATAATATTATTGGCCTCCTATCATGCTATTTATAACGCACCTATTTTTAAAACATCTGCTTACATGCAAAACGCCCTGCCTTTAATTTCCAATTTTCTATTGATGCGGAGTGGGAAGAAGACCACGCTGTTGGTGCGATGGCAGCACCACACGTCCACCATAATTATATCAACGTGGAAGAGACAAAAATAACGCATCCTCATTGCTGCTGAACTGTTGACATTTTTTGATGACGTCGTCTTGTGTAAGATTTAAAGGATGACGCTGTCAAAGAAAAACAGGCCAACTGTAACACAGCGATAACGATAAGTCATATCAAATTATAGTTTGTGATAATCGAGGTAGCGACAGCGATCAAACGCCGACTCTGCAGTCTAGATGACACAGGCGAACTCAATTACATGTAATGTGGGACAAACCGTTTTGAACGTGCTATTTTTGTCACGAATATCCGAATATTGCAATGGTGGCTTCTACCGCATAATATATTTTTTATTCATCATCGCTGTAAATTGTAGCAGGTCTATAATAATTGTGGGGCGCGCTGGTGTAGTCGTGGGTTCGGTGCCTTGGAAACGGATGGTTCCTGGTTCGAATCCACCTCAGGCCGCCGCGCAGGGACCTTCAGCAAGTCCTTCACTCGCAATTGCTCGTGAAACTCGGATGCAGCCATTATCCTAGCAACAACGTAACCCCATACATATCTAATGACGTAACAATAGACCGAGTGCTGTTGTCCAAGGAGACGCCGTCATAATAATACACAGCTACTTTCCCTTAATGCAGTTGGTGATGCAACAGAATTTCGTAACAAAGAGAAGCCGTCATAATACGAAGTCCATAGAACAAAGTGATAATGTAGCATCTCCATGTGCAATAAAATTAGTGACGTAATAAAAGGGCTTTTAGAACAAAGAAATGTCGTCACAATAAAATGTCCATATAATTACATGTTTCATGTGTCTTTTGCTGTGATTCTGTGGGCCTGGGCCCCACGGTTTTTGTGAACAGGAACAGGGTCAACACACTTGCTAATCCGGCCCTGTGCGGGCCATCAAAGCTGCGGGCCTTGGTGCTGTAACACCCTTAGCAGCTACCTTAATGCAGGCCTGCCTAAATACGATTTAAAATTCATGCTCATAATCCCTCCTCCTCATTTTTTTTCTCGAAAAACCTTTTTTTCTTCATGGCGCGCTGCAGTGGGAGAGCCTCTGAAAGGTTTACCCTATTTACAGGCGCTTTATATCTGTTTTTACTAGGCTACAATACAATAATTATATAAGCTTAGGCTATATATAATTTCGCCAAGGCAGGATATATTATAGAAACTAAACGAAGACTAGAAAAAGACAAAGTTAAAATATTTCTTCAAAGACTGAACCAGATAACATGAAATTAAACAATTGCCTCTTTCGAGGCGCGTTCCTTAGAGCTCTTCAATTATCGAGACCGTTCTTCCATAAAAATGTATTCGAAATGAGACGCAGCATCTAACGATGGCGCCAAAGAAATTAATACATTCTTTTCGTAATAGAATTGTCAAGTTAGACCATGATGCACATAGGTCTATATGTGTGTATATATCTATATTAATAAAGAGAGGATTCTGTCTGTCTGTCTGTCTGTCTGTGTGTCTGTCTGTCTGTCTGTCTGTGTGTTTGACCGGAATGCATTTCGACAGTTTTTGACCTTTTCACTCCAAACCTTCACTACTCTCTCCGTCTCGGCGTCGGACACCCAGTTGAGGGGTTGGCGATTCTCTATAACCATGGGGGCCAGGGTGGGGGGCGAAACCCCCCAAATTTTTTTCAATAAAACGCAGCTATTGATTTCAAACTTTGCACCTAGACAGAGGGCCATCGGAACCACCCAGTGGAGTTGTTGGCGAATCTCCCCCACCATAGGGGCCACGGTGGGGGCGAAAACCCTAAGTTTATTAAACACCTTTTTAAACGCTTGCACGGTCATTATATAAACGCAGCTGATGTAAATGATCTTCCAATCCGCTTTGCTGTAAAGTCTTACTATAATTATAGTCAACTAGCTGAACCCGGCCACGCGTTGCTGTGGCTGAAAAGAGCATTCAACCATCCCTCCCTACCTCCCCCTCCCCAACCCCCTCACCCACCCCTCCCCTCCCCTCTGCAAACCCTCCCCCTTCGCCTGCCCCTCCCCTCTCCTCTCCCTCCCCTCCCCTGCCCATCCCCTCCCTCCGCTCCTTCTCCAACCCCTCCCCAACCCCTCCCAACCCCCTACCCCTCCCCCTCCCCTCCCACGTCCATCGCTCCCCTCCGCTCCCTCCCCACCCTCTTCGTCCCATTAAACCCTAATTTCACGGGTGGCGTACAGGTGGAGAGGTCAGAGTGTGGTGGGGTGTTGTCGGGTGGGTGAGTTTGGGGTGTTTTGGTGGAGGGTGTGGGGTGGGGTGGGAGCTGGCTTGGGCTGGGGGTTCGGGTGGTGGGGTGGAGGGTAGGGGTGAGTGTAGGATGGGTGGAGGTGGTAGGTGGAGGGCGGAAGGGGTGGGATGGGGCGGGTGAACGAGGTGGGGTGGACGGGGTGGGGTGGGGTTCGGGGGTGGAGGTGAGAATGTGGGGTGGAGGTGGGGTGGAGGAGTGGAGGTGGGGTGAAGGTGAGGGTGTGGTGAGGGTGGGGGTGGGGTGAGGTGGAGGGGTGGAGGTGTGAAGCGGGGCGGGTGGAGGGGTGGGTGGGGTGGGGTGGAAGCTTTGGGGTGGAGGTGGGGGTGTGGTGAGGATGGGGTGGAGGTGGCGTGGAGAAGTGAAGCGGGGGCGGATGGAAGGGGGTGGGGTGTACGGGGTGGGGTGGAGGTGGGGTGGAGGTGTGGTGTGGGTGGGTGAAAAGGGTGGCATGGGGCGGGTGAACGGGGTGTGGTGAGGGTTGGGAGTGGGGTGAGGTGGAGGGGTGGAGGTGTGAAGCGGGGCGGGTGCAGGGTGGGGGTGAGGTGGGGTGCTTTGGGGTGGAGGTGGGGGTGTGGTGAGGATGGGGTGGAGGTGGCGTGGAGGGGTGAAGCGGGGCGGATGGAAGGGGGTGGGGTGTACGAGGTGGGGTGGAGGTGTGGTGTGGGTGGGTGAAATGAGTGGCATGGGGCGGGTGAACGGGGTGTGGTGAGGGTGGGGGTGGGTGAGGTGGAGGGGTGGAGGTGTGAAGCGGGGGCGGGTGGAGGTGTGGGTGTACGGGGTGGGGTGGGGGTTTTGGGGTGGAGGTGGGGTGTGGTGAGGATGGGGTGGAGGGGTGAAGCGGGAACGGATGGAAGGGGTGCTGTACGGGGTTGGGTGGAGGTGGGGTGTGGTTTGGTTGTGGCCTGAGCGGGTCTAATCCTAAATTTCCCGGGCAACGCCGGGTACCCCAGCTAGTAATATATATATAATGGGTGTATGTCTGTGTGTGTGTGTGTGCGTGTATGTGCGTTTGGGTGCGTGTGAGTGTGTGCGGTTGTGTGTGGTAGAAATTGGAAAACACATACAGTCATACACACAGACTTTCACGCAGATGCAGACATAAAAAATGTTAAAATGTTTCATTGCTTTGTTTTCTCGGATTCCAGCCGAGACTTCTCCACGCCTCATCTTCTTCTTCCCTCTGCTTCTCCGCCTATCATTGCCTTTTCGTCCTCCTCCTCATTCTTCCCCGTATTCGCCTTTCCTCTGCCATCCTCTCCCATCCTCTCCCATCCTCTCTCATCCTCTCTCATTCCTCTCCCATCCTCTCTTATTCCTCTCTCATTCCTCTCTCATTCCTCTCTCATCCTCTCCCATCCTCTCTCATTCCTCTCTCATTCCTCTCCCATCCTCTCCCATCCTCTCTCATTCCTCTCTCATTCCTCTCTCATTCCTCATTTTTCCATTTACGTTCACCTAGTCCTTTGATTGCGTTCGGGTTCAATATCCTAACTCGATTCTTCCTCTGCTCCTTCATTCCTTCCTACCTACCTCAGAGATTCCTGCGTCCCATTCTCCCTTCCTTCATTCCATTCCTCTATCTGCCTCCCTCCATTCTTACCAACCAAGCCGACGTCCATGTTGTTTTCCTAACCATAATGTGATGCATCCACCACTGCTTGGCAAATCTCTTCGAAAAAACCAGTGAACATTGTGTAATAACACTTGACAAAACTGACTCAGATCCGATTATGTAATAAATTATACGTGTGTAGAAGGGTTGTGTGTGTGTGTGTGTGTGTGTGTGTGTGTGTGTGTGTGTGTGTGTGTGTGTGTGTGTGTAGGTGTGTGTGTGTGTAGGTGTATAGGTGTGTGTGTGTGTAGGTGTATAGGTGTGTGTGTGTGTGTGTGTGTAGGTGTTTGTGTGTGTGTGTAGGTGTGTGTGTGTGTGTGTGTGTAGGTGTGTGTGTGTGTGTGTGTGTAGGTGTGTGTGTGTGTGTGTAGGTGTATAGGTGTGTGTGTGTGTGTGTGTGTGTGTAGGTGTGTGTAGGTGTGTGTGTGTAGGTGTTTGTGTGTGTGTAGGTGTGTGTGTGTGTGTGGGTGTGTAGGTGTGTGTAGGTGTGTGTAGGTGTGTGTAGGTGTGTTTAGGTGTGTGTGAGTGGGGGAATGCTTGTGAACGAGAGAGATCAGATTAGATTAGATTAGACATAAGATTATAACAGATCATTTATTCATTCATTCGTTCAAGTAATTATATTGCGCCTTTTCAAGGGAACTACTCAGAGGCGCTCGAGACGAGAGCTTCTTTGCTTTAGAGAGTATTGCATTCATTGCCTGCTGCTTCATTGCCTTTGCGCAGGGTCAGCGAGAGCCTCCGGTCAATCGCACTCGACTGGATAAGTTAAAGTTAGAACCATGAGTGCAATCCGAGAACCATAGGCATTGTAATTGTAATCGAGTGGCGCGGTGGTGTAGTGGTGGCGTCGTTGCCTTGGAGCCGGAAAGTTCGAGGTTCGAATCCACCTCACCGCGTAAGGACCTTGGGCAAGTCCTTCACTCACAAATGCTCAGCGCTTCGGCGTGAAACTCCGATGTAGTGTCCGCTCTGCATTCGGGAGCGCGTCAGAGTAGTTAGAGCTTGAAGTGGTGCTATAACAAGTGCACAATACAAATTGCGAAGGTCTCAAAGGCGCTATGTCATTATGTTGCTGATACAACTTGTGTACTGTTCAGAAACCTGATCAGCAACCTCCATTATCCGCAACCACATCTGATTGGTTGGTCTCTTAAATCAATTAACATCAAGTCCCAGATTCGTCCAACTATTATACATGTATCTTACCTGTGTTTACTCTAACTTTTTGTTGTTTGGCAAATACGATAAAAATGCAGACAAACTCATAATGCAACCGCACAACCACGAGCGCGCATGCACACGTACACACACACGCACACGCTCATACACACATACACACACACACACACACACACACACACATACACAGCGTACTTTCTGTTTGACCATAATCCTTTGCCTTGTATTGGCTGTGTTTCATTGTCATAAAAATTGTCATTGTTATTATTACTTTCATTCAGGGCCGGCCCTAGCTATAGGCAGAGTAGGCAGTTGCCTAGGGCGCCGCAGCCTTTGGGGGGGCGCCGCGGCACCGGCGAATTTATTTTTTAACACTATATTGTTTTAAACTCAAGACTTTCGCTAATGGAAAGAATTCTAAACAATGTCTTCAAGAAAGGGGCAGTAACTGCTCATGAGGCAGGGCCGACCTTAGGCATAGGCAGAGCAGGCAGTTGCATGAGGCGCCAAGTTCTAGGGGCGCCATTTCCATCAAAGAGGGCGCCATTTCAACAATAGTTTATTTTAATATTTTTTAAAACTTAAACCATTCTCCACAAAACTGAATAGGCTATTATCCAGCCTTCAGTGTACTAATAAAGAAATTAGCCTATAATGAATTACACAGTTGAGCGTACAAGGCCGTAGTTAGGGGGATGTTTGGGGTGTTTGAACACCCCGAAATGAAATAATATAATTATGCATTTGCTAGCCCATGACAGTTTGTAATGTAATTTTGAGCAGAAAAAAGTCGAAAATCGCGGAAAATAATGTTTTTGGACGTCAGAAAATTCGACGACTAACAAAGTCGTCAGAAAATTTCGCTCAAAAAAGTCGACCGAAGCGTGTTAGCACCTCAGAATTCACGGTCAAGAAAACATCCCCCGAAATAAAATCCTGGCTACAACCTTGTGAGCGTAAACCGGCTCTGGCTAATTCATGTTTAGATTCTGACGTGGGCTGAACAATTGGGTGGGAATCTAAAGGCGCCAAATGCATGCCTATGCATGGGGCGCCAAATATATGCCTTGCCTAGGGCGCCATTTGGGCTAAGGCCGGCCCTGCTTTCATTAACAACAATAATAATAAAAAATATAATTAATATTGTGCGACCTGGTGGCGGACCGGTAACGCGTCCGCTCACGGAGCGGAAGGTTTCGGGTTCGACTCCGGGTAACGACCTTGGGCAAGTTGTTCACGCACACGTGCCTATGTCACCAAGCAGTATAATTTGGTACCGCCGTAAGCTGGGAAGTAAAACAGCAAGTCCTGCGATACACTGGCCCCGTGTCCAGGACCTTGGGATTCGTCCATTGCTGACTCAGGGCTATGGAAAAGTAGATGAGCGCCTCCCTGTGTTCCTCATGGAACGGGATGGGACTTTACTTTTTTTATTAGCAGTAGTAATAGTAGCAGCAGTAGTAGGCTAGTAGTAGTAGCAGCAGCAGTAGTAGTAGTTTTTTAATTGCTCGAGGTATTTAAGATCCCTCAGGGACTTCATTGCTAACTATAATTGTTTAAAAACTAGTCCGGAATTATCAGGTCTCGTCTTATTATTATTGCGGTTGTTGTTGTTGTTGTTGTTGTTGTTGTTGTTGTTGTTGTTGTTGTTGGTGGTGGTGGTGGTGGTGGTGGTGGTGGTGGTGGTGGTGGTGGTGGTGGTGGTGGTGGTGGTGGTGGTGTTGGTGTAGTTTTTAGGTGGGTGTGATGGGTTGGAGAGTGGTTTCAATGCATCCTCTCATATATTCATGGGTACCAGCTGAATATATGAGCGGATGCATGGACGAATAACTGACTGTGTGAATTAAATGATGTAGCATGGGTGAATAGATATACAGGCTTGGATGTATGGTGGGGGTTGATGAAGTAATGTAGACATAATTTGAGTGGATGGCATGGATGCACCTATGCGTGAGGGGCTGGACTTGACTTACGCATGGATGGACAACTGGATTAGTTTTTAAACAGATGAATGGCTGTTTGGATGTATGGATGTATGGATGGATGGACGCATTGCATGGGCGAATAAATGGACCAATGTGCATACGATTGAATTCGAAACAACAACCGATATCTATTCATAACATAAAAAATCGTCCCGCTTCGTAATCGTGACACCAACGGCGTCATTCAACGGTCTAACTCTATCCTATTATACGTAGGGCTTCAGTCCATAGCAACAATATTCAATAGATGAAGCCAGACACGACATAGCAGACAAAATCTAATAACGTGATCGCTTTAGGGATAGCCGACTGAAACTCTATCTTGTACGCAGCTAAAGATAGAGCCCAGTGGAGCTGGCTGCGCTGGCCAGCCCTGCCCTACCCTCCCGGAGTCTGTATACACGGCCACCTGTTATCGCCGAGTCGTCTCAGATGTGTCTCTCTTGGCTCCTATTAATATCTTTCATTGCCTACATGTAATACTCGTATTAAACAACCATGCCGACATAGGATTCATTTATTGCTTTGAGCTGTTGTAGTTGTTGGATGTCAGATGAGCTGCGTTCATCTAAACTTGGGTCGACATGCTATTTCAATGTCGCTATGACGTCCACGATTTTAGAGTCATTCACACAAATCTAATCTCACTTCATCTGGTCTGTTAATAAAATAATAATATATCAAAGTACAAAATAATATTATATATATCACAATATGATACAATACATTATAATATAATATGATATGACATGACATGACATGACACGACACGACACAACATAGCATGACATAATATAATAATTTATAGTAATACGCTCCCGACTACAGCGCGTACACTGCAACAGAGTTTCACGCCGAAGCGCACGAGCAATTGCGAGTGAAGGATTTTCCCAGGGTCCCAACGAGGCGGCTTGAGGTGGATTCGAACCCGCAACCTTCCGGTTTCAACGCAACGAACATACCCCTACAACATTGCGTCCCACTGTCTCTCAATTGACGTCATCTGTTAATAAAATAATACAATCACCAACGGCGTCATTCAACGGTCTAACTCTATCCTATTATACGTAGGGCTTCAAGCCATAGCCACGATATCCAGCAGCCACAATATCCAATAGCCACAATATATAATACCCACAATATCCAATAGCCACAATATCCAATAGCCACAATATCCAATAGCCACAATATCCAATAGCCACAATATCCAATAGCCACAATATCCAATAGCCACAATATCCAATATCCACAATATCCAATAGCCACAATATCCAATAGGATGAAGCCAGACACTGAGCTTATTGTTGAAAATTGTTCTCAGCTTCTTTCCTGTGAAAATACTCAAACGGGTAAACAGACTGAGGTCAAAGACGGTTACATAATTATAGACATAGGCTACACACATAATATACATGTATTCACCTCAATTATCTTGTTGACAATATAATTTGTATAAAAATTATAGCTGTGACAATTTGCAGCAAATTGAACCTGAGTTTCTCATAATTATTATTGCCGTTACGACAGTGCAAATTAGCTCCATTTGAGTTCGACAAATGGATGAGACTATCTTTAACTCAGCAATGTATTGGTAATCCCCTGGAGATATTCATTCATCTTCTATCTTGGTAAATATGAAAATCATCCGCAGAAAACATACTGAAGACATTCTCGAATTCTATGAGGGGCTTTAGCTGAAAATAAGGATGGGTATTGCCAAGATAAATGGCATGCATGAATGGCAGTAAATTGTTTGTCTTCAGCCTCCCGCAGACCTACGTTTTATTACTGTAACTTATTTTTACTGAACATTTATAAAGCACCTCCATAATATTATTATGCTCAATAATACGCATGTTTATGGGTAGACCTACAATATACGTAGGGTTGTGTATATGTAGGCCTACGTTGTCATGCATATCGGTCTGTAGCACGTATAATTAATCACTATAATGTTTGTTTGTATGTAGGCCTATGTGCTGTAGGCCTAACTAAAGTAGCCCACTGAGAGGCACATGTCACAGGCGCTTTAACAGTCCTATACATGTACACATAACACAAGTAGATGCAATTTGAAAAGAGGCAAACAGGGCCATAATTATCCGCTCAAGGGCATAATTATAGGCATAAAAGGCACCATATTATTATCTAGGTTAATAGCTACATGACTAAATAAAAACCATGCATTTAGATATCATCTAAGTGAATGGCTAACTTATATTAAAGATGTTCGGATTTTATGTAGCCCTTTTTTGGTCATTTTTCCTCTGCTATCTGTCTGTTTAATTCGTCTATTTATTGCTTTGTTTATTGTTCCTCCTTTTGTGTATACATTTATCGTTATTCTTTATTCATTATTATTAACCAATTTATACATTGCTTTTATTCATTAACAGGCTATTATAGAGCTATTATTGTACAGTTTATTAGTTTGCTGCTATGTAGGCCAAATGGAACAAAGCAGATTTGATTAATGATTAATGTGATCAACGATTTCAATTCGCAGTATGAAGGTTGTCCATAATCTGTTACAGGCAGCCAACAGGGCGCACATTACGTCCTATTACTTACATTTTACCAACGCCATAATTTTGCTGAGTGTCGAGTTGACCTTTAGGAGGGCAGCGGGAAGCGATCTTCGTGTCAGTGTGTTAGCCATCACCTTAACCGAAATTCAAATCAAAATCCAATTCTGTAGTGCCCGTATTTTGATATCGAGGCGTGGGCGAGATTGTGGGTGGAAATAAAACCATGGGTGACTTCAGACCATAGGCGTAGGAGACGGGGGTCCAGAGGGGAGGCAAATGCCCGACCCCAATTTTGGAAAAGTCTGATTTTTTGGGCAGGCAGACCCGCATTTTTTAAGTTAACAAGTTTTCGGACAAAAGTACCGGATGACTAAAAAAAGGTCGTCCGAATTTTCGGGCAAACGTAACGGGAATTTTCTTAAGAATTCCTTCAGATGAAAAACATTTCGGGCAAGTCTCATTTTCGCCCCCCCCCCCCACTGCTAGAATGCTCCTACGTCTGTGCTTCAGACAGTATTTCTGTCTCGTTAAAATATTGATTTGAAGTTGGAAATGTCCTTATTGATGTACATGCATGGTTGAAGCTGTCAGAACTTCAGAAGATATTCTAAAATTAAATGCTGTAACATTTCCTCCCCTCCGAAGAATGAATTTAGTCGCGAAAGAGATACCGGCAGTCAAACGGCCTTTAATAATTTGATTTTCTCAAATCGTTGAATAGTCTAGGTCTAGGCTAACTGTAGGAAGCTGAGATACAGAGGCGGAGAGGGGGTAATAGAGCACACACTGGTCTTCTCTAATATCGCCGAACAATGCTGGCAGTGATCATGTCCAGGTAGCTGCTGGTGCTAAATTGAGAGTAATATTTGTGTACAAGAACAATCATTGTTTGGACTTTGAAAGGCTGGAGTAAAACCATAGAAGTCTTTGGTAGTACTGTTTCCTTCAGTCCTTCGCGACTTGTATGGTCTAAAATTAAATTAGTCGTCTCTAATAATAGCTTTAATTTCCTTTACAGCGACAGCTCGAATAACACTATTTTCTTAATCAACCAGCTTCATGTCCCACGTGACAACTAATAAACGAATATAAGAATAGTATAGGCTAATATACCATGCGTAGATCTATACCAACGTGCTTGGTTGCCTCCAGGGCTGTTTTTAAGGAATTTTTAGAACTGCACAACCCCTTCTTTCCTTTCCAATCCTCCATGGTAAATTACTTCCAATCGGAGAACAATGACCTTTTGCTGGTTTTAACTGCATAGAAGTGCTTCTACAACTGCACAAATCCATTTAGAACTGCACATTTTGTGTACAACTGCGTGTTAAAAAAGCCCTGGTTGCCTCTGATCTCTAAATAAACTTCCATAAAATTATTGTGTAACACTGTATTAGAAGCACACTTGCTTTTCAATTATTCTGTGTTATCTATGGGTGTTAAAACAATAAATGATTTATATAAGCCAATGAGTCGAAGATTACAAGTTGGACTGTGAGAAGCATGGATGGCTCTGTATGAATTATTGTGCTCCAGTCGAATGGATCATTGACCCAAGGAAGAGACTTCTGATGGTGTCTGTAATGTGAACGTGAATGTCATTTTTATCTCTGTGCTATTAAAACACACTTGCATGTATTGTGTTGAATCTATAGATTATAAAAATTGTGTGAAAGAAATTTGACACGTTTACCTGTATGCGCGATTGGAATATGCACAGAGGCGTGCAAACAATTATTGTTACTTTTACCTGTAAGTTTTGCCTGTAATTTTACCTGTAATTTTACCCACAATTTTACTTCTACGTTTTTGTTACTTTACCTTCACAGAGGCATGTAAACAATTATTGTCACCTTTACCTGTAATTTTGCCTGTAATTTTATCTGTATTTTTACATGCAGTTTTACCTCTACGTTTTTGTTACTTTACCTTCACGTAATGTACTCATGCCATTGTCACACTCGCATTTCTAGCTTTTACTCCGCCCCTACTCGCACTCTGGCAGTGCCAGTGCCAAGCCTGGATAAAGGGGGAGGGCGACCCTAATCATATTTTCTATGGCAGAAGTGTCGCTGAACAGCAACAAGCAACACTCACATTTGGGTGCTCTATAATATTATTATGTTCTGTGTGTGTAACAGGTATCTACCAGGGTCAATGGCTTCGTGGCATTCGTCATGGCTACGGCGTGCGGCAGAGTGTACCCTACGGTCTTGCGGCCCATCACCAGCAGAAGGGCGTCAGAGAGTCCTTAACGTCCCTTCGAAGCGAGCAGGAGACGGACAACGTCGTCAAGGACAGGGACCGGAAGCTGGACGAGAAACGAGGTGGCTTCGTGTTGTCAGCCACGAGGAACGAGGACATCATCCTTCCGCTGAAGAGGCGACCAGAGTCGGCCAGCGACGGGAAGACATCATCGCGGTCTGGTCTCCGGAAATCGATCTTCGAAGGGTTGAAACTGCGGAAGCAGAGGAGCACTGGTGATATCCAGGACACGTCTCGACGGTTGCCGATGGCTGGAGGTTCTGTACGCAGTACGATCAGCAACATCAGTCAGGGCAGCTACGGTTCGTTCCAGTCAAGCATGACGGCCGTCTCGGTTCACACGGACAGCAACGCCAGCTTCATCAGCCAGGACGACATCACCGACCTGAACATGATCGAGACGTACATGGGTGAATGGAAGAGTGACAAGAGATCGGGGTTCGGTGTCAGCGAGCGATCAGACGGGTTGAAGTACGAAGGGGAGTGGGACGGTAATAAAAGACACGGGTACGGGCTGACGACGTTCAGGGACGGTACGAAGGAGGAGGGAAAGTACAAGAACAACGTTCTCATCTCATCAGGGAAGAAGTCTAAGCTGTTTCTGATGAGGGCGAGCAAGCTGCGCGATCGGGTTCAGAACGCAGTTGCAACAGCAAGAAGCGCATCGCAGATCGCTCTTCAGAAGTCGGATATTTCAGTGTCAAGGTATTTGACCAATTCAATGCAATTTATTTGTTTGTTTGCGCATGCACTTGTTATAGCGCCTCTTCAAGAGTTCTACTCAGAAGCGCTCCCGACTACTCTCCGGTTGCAGGGCAACCTACTGCTCTCTAACGTATATATATATATATATATATATATATATATGCAGTAGCGTCTGTACAGTATATCATCGAAACTGCCAACTTAAATTAGGCTAATCACTGCGTTTATAGATTATACTCGTTATGAACTTGCCATTCTCTGTCTATGTTTACTAGATTATGTGAGCGAGGCCTAAAGGTGTCATTAAGAACTAGAATTAGAAATACATTCCGTAGGAAAACGTTCGTCCGCTGGGGCTCATCAAAAAGTCTCTTTTCCCGGCAACTTTTAGGATGTCGGGAAACCAGAATACATACGATGACAGCAAATGTATAAAATATGCATGCATCGGCTACAAAGAAGCCCTAAAGGGATGGACATCCCGCTCGGGAGGGTCGCCCAAATACAATATTGCAGTTAATTAACTTCAGACAGTTGAAACTTCAAATTGGTAATTGAATTAAATCGCAAAAACATAATATCGTAGGTTGGACATTTACTTTTTTCAGTTCAATTTGTTTCGAAGACGAATTTTCTCATGAAACTTTGAGATAGCATAGGGGCCCGTGACTGGTCTCATGGGGGCCCGAAATTTCTCTCATCAGCCTTGGCCACATCTAGTGATAGGCCTATACCGTACTCAACTGCTAATTGTAATCTCACCATTCAGAACAAGGCATAGACTACACTGAAGTAACCTAAATCAGATCCGAACCGATCATCAAGCCATCTTTTAGGAATTTTTAGAACTGCATAACCCATTCTCGCTTTTCCCATCCTCTAGTAATAATATCGGATGACAATGGACATTTTAAACCGTTTTTACTGTGCACAAAACTGTTTTTTAGCTGCACAAATTCAGTTAGAATTGAGTACTGCCTTTTTGTGTAGAAAATTGCACAATAAAACGCTCTGTTGAACATGTCGTTTTCCATTCATCACTTCTTTTCATATTATAGTCTAAGCTTATAATTTTATATTCTCAATAAAACACTGACGCTCCAGTTGCTTTGTGCATTTATTGTCTTTTCATGGCGATTAATTCCATTATCACCCAGGTTCGTGTCTCAAGCAGTCTACCTGTCTGCGCCTCAAAAGACAAAACAAACCAATTACTAAATGTAAGTCCACACCACCTGTACTCAGTAGTCCTCTGATTGGAATCATCTGGCAACTGAAGAAACAAGGGCGGATCGGATGATTCGGATCATCTGTTTGGCAACAACAACATTTTTTATAATATGGCCAGACGTTGCTAATGCTGCGGTTTACGTAAGATTCTAGACACTGAGCTGGCGACTGGTTGCAATGTTGGTCAGGAATTTTCTGCTCAAAAAAGTAATGGCAGCCGCCGTTGCCTACGCAATCAATTGAATGCGAGACTAATCTTAGCAGAAGATCGGTTCTTGGTTGGTTATTTACATTGTACGTGCGGCCTGATCAGGTGACATGACACGTGATCAGAGGAAATCTGAAACGAATTCGTATCAACAACTGCAAGTTACTGGATGCCTCGCAACATACCACATCATGACGATTTTATTTATTTATTTATTTATTTATTTATTTATTTATTTATTTATTGACGATTGCACCTCACTCACCTCATCCCCAGGGACTTTAAGCAAATGAACCTGCCTTCGGGCAGACCACTACCACCACTACCAGTCTACCACCATCGGGACTAGTTGTCCCTTCTGGATTCATTTGGGTGGGTCCGCAGCCCAGTTGAAAGAGCGTTGGTCGATAAACTGAGAGTCATCCACGGGACCCGGGTTCAAGCCTCGCACAGGGCAAATATTTATTTGAATTTTCTGTTAGCTGCCATTTGCGCTTTGCTGTTGCGTTGCTTGACTCGGTTTCTGCTGAAAATAAGATAGCCCCTCCCACTTCTGGCTTGGCCGACCAGAAGTGATCCAGCACTTAGGCCAGTATTGTTAAGCCGAACCCACTGCTGTAAAGCCGACCTGCGTGTCGTGCTACAGTGGGCCGTATTTCGTATAACCTGTACCTGTAATCATTCTGCGGTTTGTCAGATTGAATTTGAATAAACGAATATTAATATTATTTGTGACCAACAGATTACATGCTATTAGTAGGCCTATGACAAGAAGTTACTTTAGTGTACTTTTGGCTCAATATAAATTGATGGCTATGGTTGCTGGAGATGATTCTGTTTTCTGGTCACATTTCAGAATGACGACTGCCCGAGCAAAGGCCGAACTCGCGCTCACAGCCGTCTCAAAGGCCGAGAGCGACTCCGAGAAAGCCCGAGCGAAGGCGGCTGAATACGCGCCCGACTTGTTCATATCTCGTAAGGCTTTAACTCATCTATAGTTATTCATACAATTGAACATTTATATTTCGCCTTTTAAGGTATCAGCTCTGTGCTAGAATGTTTCATGTTGACTGTCACTGCGAACGACTAGGCCTATATAGGCTAATTATTGCATTAGCTAGCAAACCAGAAGCTGCAAAAGTCATCAGTGGTGTGCCCCACTCACATGTAGAACCAGCCAACGAATTCTTGTCAATAGCTGAACGTTAAGCGTTACTTTGCCAAGTTGCGTGGATATAGGCCTAAGTATTACAGAGTAATGTAATGTTCGGTATAGCAATATTAGCTGCATTTCTTGTTGTATGTATATACATATATATATATATGTATATATATAAAACTTATTGCCAGCCAGTCCAGTGAGTTATTGAAGTGTGGAGCCGTCCTATTGGACAGAGCATAGAATGATCTAAACGGCGTCTTTAGTTAATTAACCAAACCTGCACACAATGCACGCTGTTGCACAGTAGTTAGACGAGGTCGTGGTCTACTCTGGTTCCCTGTTCTAAATATAGCCCGGACGCTGATACAGAACCGGCCCTTGTCTCATAATACCACCCGCTATTGATAGAAAATGATTTACATGTAGGCCTACAACCAGAGTATTTATGGCCTACGAAGCAGAGGCATTCGTGATCGTAATCGTAATCTCCAAATTTCCGAAGCGCCACTCGAAAGCGAAGTGCAGGGCACTGTGGGCACCCGCTTATTCACGAGCGCTATAAAGTGCTGCAAAGGTAGACCTACAGCGAGTCGCAGATAATCTTATCCATCGCATGTTGTTATAAGGCAATCTATTTCTATATTCAAGGGGCCATCACGAGAAATACCGCTGTGCAGTTTTATTGAAATTGGAACTGCATATGAAAGAAGAAGAACGGACAGCTGAAAAACAGATGTAGGCTAATATCTGCGGCCCAGCACAGTTAACACGCTGACGCATGCAAAGTATAGGGTCTACGCAGTATGAGAATTGCGGAAAAATAACTGGGGGGTTGGCCTATGATAAACTTCAAATTGGGGTATGAAAAACATACTTGAACATGGGGCTCTAAAAATGACTGGGGGGTTCAACCCCCCCAACCCCCCGGCAATTCTCACCCTGGGTCTACGACTAAAAACAATGATCTACTTCTTCTTTCTTCTTTTCCTTCAGGCTTGAATTAATTCCTCTCTACGGAGGGGTCAGCCACTCGGATCCTCCTCTTCCACTCCTCCTCTGTCCTTGGTGTCTTCATTCTTCAGTTTGAGTTGTTTCATCATTTTCATGTCCTTCCGTATCGCATCCTCCCATCTCTTCTTTTGTCGTCCCCGACTGCGTCGTCCATAGACATTCGCCTTTATGATTCTTTTAAAGCAGCTGTCTGCCTCTCTTCTCATCACATGACCGTACCATCGCAACCTGGCCTCTCGTAAAAAGAATGATCTATTCTACGGAACTACTGGAATTTGAAGAAACACACGAGCTATGCAAATGCGACTGACTGCTGCCACGTAGGCCCTACGGCGCAAAGATCATGCATAGCCTAATTATCCTACGATGGTGTAGCCTATGTTTCATTATCACAGTTGAATCCAGACATTTTCAATCCAAACTTAACGTTTCTTGTCTAGATTAAGACGTCTGTAGCACCAGTAAGAAGTTTTCTTGAGTCAACGTATTAGTTGTTTAGTTATATCTTATAAATATAATTGTTCAACGTGTGTACTGTGTACAATGTAGCCTAGAAGTTGCTCACAAGTTGCTATAAAATGTATAATGTATAGGCTGCCGTTATATCTTATAAATATAGGCCTAAATGCTATATAAATGTACGATTACAATTACAATAACAATTTTAGACCCCCTTTCTAAACATCTTAATCAATAATCAGTCATTTTAATTGTTGAATAAGCTTACTGAGACAACGATGACTTATCGTATACGGTATTCCCGAAACAATTAACATTATGTTATTCACTGATGAAAGTCACTGCAAGTCGATTTTAAAGTAGTGTATGTAATATATAGGCCTATAATTAGGACCACTATTTAATTGCAAGGCTGTGCACGCACGGGTCTAATTATATGACTCAGGGAAGTGTGCAGGCAGGCCAGGCTTGCCTTGAGATTTAACGGATAGAGACTTAGTAAGTTAATGAGACGACTGAGAATTCCAAAAGCCATTCCAAATACCATGTGGAATTTTCAACCGCTTCGTTATTTACGAATCTCTTACTGAGCGTCTCCGGGGCGTAAGATAGGCTATTATTACTAATTTAGCGCTTAGTATACATGTAGCTTACGATAGAATGGTAGAAGTCACTGCTTCAATATTCAACACTGGAAAGGATCAGCCAGCAAACAGAGGCGCCCGTCAAACACAAGACGTGTGCGTCATGGACAATGTACTTTCCAAAAGATGTTGATTGAAGACTGAAGAGGGATCACCTTAACAAGCACACGGTACAATCAAAGCGGCGAATAGGTAGCCAAAAAGATCAATTTAGAGCGCCTGCAGTCGGCTATTTCATACACCATCATCAAATTGCCAAGATGCCAATGATTAGCACGGACATGCACGCATACGACAGAAGGGTACAAAGATACAGACAGACGGACTGGTGAACACCTGTTTAGCAATCCATTATAACGGCCACCAAACAGAGGATGCTGCTGTGCGGTATTCATCTTATAACAGGCGGCCGAATTGACGTCAAAGGGCCTTGCAGCATAGGAAGCGGAAAGAGGATCGGTGTAGAGAAGAGCGTGAGAGGAGGAGGAGGAGGAGGAGGAGCAGTGGTGGGAGAAGAAGACAGAGGAGGAGGCGTGGTGGGAGAAGAAAACAGAGGAGGAGGAGGCGTGGTGGGAGAAGAAAACAGAGGAGGAGGATTGGTGAGAGGAGGAGGAGGAGGAGTGGTGGGAGAAGAAGACAGAGGAGGAGGAGGAGTGGTGGGAGAAGAAGACAGAGGAGGAGGCTGGTTCCCTGTTGAGCTGCAGTGCTTAATGCCTTTCATCGTGTATACGTGACAACTGTTTTTTGAACGGCAGACGTCATAGCAACGACGAGCTTAATCCTTGCTGCTGCTGCTGCTGCTGCTGCTGCTGCTGCTGCTGCTGCTGCTGCTGCAGCACATGCTCCTAGTTATTCTTGTTACATGTTGCTGGTAAATATTTTAAAGAACCAGGGTATCGCGTTATGGATCTCGTCTACTGCAATTGCTCACCCTTCACGTGCACACTAGAGAGTGACACCGCCGTACTTTTTTTTACCGCCGTAAAATACGGTTATCGCGGTAAAAAGCACAGCAATGGGAACAGCAATTTCGGGTTTGCAACGGTTATGGGGTTTAACGTGGTGATAGAGAGTGAGCCGGCTATAAAACCTGTGGGGGTGGGAACAAAACATGGCGTGGGCGGTTTGGGAATAGAAAACTTAGCCTACTTGTGAGGAAGCGAAATGCATAATTGCGGATATCTCCCGGTGACACTTTTCAGAGCGCATACAATTCTCTCGCCCTAATTAACTTTATTTCTCCATTTCTCCGCGATTTATATATATACCAACTTACGCTTCAAAGCTCTAGTATATATATATACATATATATATATATATATATATATATATACATGTACATTCGCCTTTAGCTTAGGCCTACACTCCGTAATGAACTTTTATCCTGTGACTATATAGGCATATATATCCAATATCCAAGGCCGTAGCCAGAATTTGATTGGGGGGGGGGGGGGGGGGTTCTCGACCTTGAGCAAACCGACAAGAAACCGAATCAGCGGCTTAATCTATACTCTAAAATGTCACATAGAAATAAGAACCTCAAAATGAAATCCCCTTAGTCCTTTCATGATGATTGTGTTAGTAAATGCATTATTTCATGGTAGCATTATTTCATTTCGGGTGCACGGGTGGGTGTTCAAACACCCCAAACACCCACTAGCTACGACCTTTCCAATACCTTGCATCTTTATTCACGCAGTGAAAACCCATTCTTGTGCTTGTATAAAAGAACTATTTGCGATTAATTAGGTCGACTGTTAGATCTCGCTTCCGATCTCACAGCGCCTGAAACTTGTTAATAATATAATAAAAGTCTATATAGACCCCCTATTATTCATATATAACACATCTATCTTCGGGCACCTTTATAATTATAGCCTTTAGAAGCTTTCTAGGAAATGATTAATAATCTCTCCATGGCCGCGCAGTTCCCCAACCGCGCATTAGTTGGTTGACAACGTGTCGGGTCTATCGCTAAATTACCTGCGGTGTGCAATTTCTTCCAGAGGTGCTTTGCGCGCAGCGAGTTCAAGAAGGTTTCCAAAAAAGTCAAGAACTTAGGGCTATACCGCGACGCAGAAGCAATAAGTTTCAAGACCATTATACGTCAAGAAACTTGTTTTGAGACATCTCGAGACCAGTACATTGTACCGAAACTATGCAACTCTGATACATGTACATGTAAGTGTAAATGTATGTACACTAACTTGTATATATATGTGTGTGTGTGTGTATATATATGTATATATGATCATGTATATGTAGTTATATTATATATGTTGAAAGCGACTCTGATAGATAGATAGATAGATGGATAGATGGACGAATGGATGGATGGACGGACGGAAAGAGACAGACAGATATATGAATGGATAGATAGATGGATGGATGGATGGATGGATGGATGGATGGATAGAGGAATAGATGGATAGAAGGATAGATAGATGCATTGCTTGCTTGCTTGATTGATCAATCGATCGCACCATCGTCCATTATCGATTGATTTATCGATTGATTGATTGATTGATATCGATTGATTGATTGATATCGATTGATTGCTTGATATCGATTGATTGATCGATATCGATGGATTTATCGATTGATTGATTGATATCGATTGATTGATCGATATCGATTGATAGATTGATATCGATTGATTGATTGATATCGATTGATCGATCGATATCGATTGATTGATTGATTAATTGATTGATTGATTGATCGATTGATTGGTTACATCGTTTGACGCTGTCTGTTGATAGTATATAGATCTTTGTGGTGTGTTGTTAATTCAGACATAGTTGACAAGCCAGAACCCATATCAACGCGATCGCCTCTTCTCTCCTTCGGCGACCACTACGACGTATCCGTGACCTCTGGACCAGGGAGCCAGGGCACGCGAGGTGGGGGGCCTCCCCTTCCAGGCCTCGCAGCCAAGTCCCTGCTGATGCGAATGGCCAACATCGCAGGGGTCGACCGGGGCCAGGACACTCGTAAGGCCCCTCCGTCCATCGCCTCCGCCCTCGTCTCAGTCGCCATGGACAGCTCGGCCCCCCTCATGAAGAACCGAACTGGACCTCCAGGACTCGGCATGGCCTTGGGAGGATTAGCGGTCGGTATAGGAGCAGGAGGAGCACTTGGAGGAGGAGGAGCAGGAGGGGGACTTCAACAAGGAGGAGCTGTTCAGTCCGCACGACATACGTCACCTCTGAATGCAGTTCCCGAGGTGGGGGGAACCCGAGGAATCCGTGACGTGGAACCGAAACCAAGTGTTGCTTCCTCTGCATCGTCCAATCCAAAGGGAGACCCAGTCATCGCCAGTGGTTCTCCATCCTCGGGTGGTGTTCAGCTCAGTTCAACCCACATCGACGATCATTTCGACCAGTACCAGACGTGGAGCCGCCCTCCCTCGACGGTCTCCAGCCTCACCGCGGGAGGAAGGCGAACCCGAGGGCGGAACCCCTTCTCACCCACCGACGCCACCACCAATCTCGCCTCACCAAACCAGGCCGACTACGACTCTTCGAGAACAAACCCCTCGAATGACCCCAACACCGGTGCAGGAGACACATCGCGGCCCCAGTCGTCCATGTCCCGGCGTCAGACCCTGACCGGGAGCAACCACGGCTGGGCCCCTGGTCAACCGCAGGCGACCAGCCGCGTGGGGGGTCAGGCCCTCTCGTCCACGAGAAGGGGGAACGAGAATGGTGGACTCAACTACGAGGCAAAGGTGACGGCCACGCAGTCCTTCTTTCGACCGCCACCTCCTTCAAGAGCTTCGTCGTCTGGCCTGGGTCTCAGGAGGGCAACGGGGAACATGGGGAGTCTACGAGAGGTGGATGAGACGAGGGGGTTCGGAGGAGGAGGAGGAGGAGGACAGGGTGCGATGTCGAGGGAAGAGGTTCATCTGATGAGTTTGAGGAGGAGGGAGGAGATACGGAGACAGAGGGAGGAGGATGCGAGACGGAGGCAACAGGAGGTCGTCATCTCATTCAGCGAATTCAAGGTATTGTTATTGCTATTGTTATTGTTATTGTTATTAATTAAATGCTTTTTAATTAAGGATGTGTCATGTAATGCAAAAGAAGTTATTAAGTGCAATGTAACATTATTTTTCATTATTAGTGGTACTAACTTTTATTATTATTATTATTGGTTATTATTATTATTATTATCATTATTATTATCATTATTATTATTATTGTAGTTATTATTGTTATAATTATTATTACTACTGCTGCTGCTGCTGCTGCTGCTGCTGCTGCTACTGCTACTACTACTACTGCTGTTACTAATAATTATTATTGCAGGCTGTCTGTTCTGTTAATAGTTCCGATTTCTGTATTCAGTAATCTGAGTTTCTGTAAACTGTTTCAACTGCATAATAATTATACACTGTAGACAGTGTAGAAAGTGTAGATCCTGTAGACACCGGTAATTCACCGCCAGACTCTATAAAATGTCTTCTAATAAGCTTATCTGTCCGTCGAAACAAGTCTTGTCACCTGCCTTCATTATTTTCACATTTTCCGCTTTTGTAATAATTTTTCTGCCCGTCATTTGGATTTTGTCAGATGACGCTATAATGCTGCACTGTCAAGTGGAAATCCAAAGCTCATGCGACGACACAAAATGTTTAGTTGAGCTTATTGTAAGGCATGCGATAAACGCGCTTTTTATTGCACGCCTTTTCCGATTAAATTAAGAGTAGGCATATTATACAAGAACATACAAGCTGTCACGTCCATGACAGTGGTGCCACTCTTACATAATCACACGTCATTGCTCATAAATAATGCCCAAGCAGTTTTGACAAGATAGTGACGATACTCCGTAGGGACTAGGTAGCATGGTTTTGATTCTTCCATGTGAGTCCCTTGCCTCTATGCTTTTCTGTTCCCTGGAAACCCATGCTGTGAGCGCCTCTGAATAATTTCTACCGTTAGAGGCGCTTTTACGATGTTCAAATAGGTCTCAAGAACAGAGAGTGATGTAGATTTGGTACCCCGGGCGTTGGGTTGCGTCTGAGACAATAATAATGACAATTATTATTAGGATCCTGTATACCTCGGGGCAAAAAATTATTTTAAAAATAAATAAAATATATTTTAAAAAAAATTTAAATGACAATATTAATAATAATAATAATAATAATAATAATAATAATAATAATAATAATAATAATAATAATAATAATAATAATAATAATAATAATAATAACGATTACTCTTATTACTTTTCTTATTTTTATTATAGGCCTAAGTATTCCAATTATTATCATTGTTAATAAACTAATGGAATGGAGGGAAAAATACACGAGGAAGACCAAGAACAATGCTGCTGAACTGGATGATGACGAAGGAAGACTACAGTAAAATGAAGAGAAAAGTACAGAATAGATATGAGTGGCGTCATTGGACAAACGAACCTGCCTGAGGCTAGAGAACGAACGAACAAACGAAACTAATCTTTAAAAGAAAATTGACGACCTTTGAAATACGAAACAAATTTTAAAAAGAAAATTGACGACCTTTAAAATACATCACTTACACTGTGTCCACGATAAAGTAGACCACACAATAAAGTGTCATAACTCGGTCAAAACGTTTAGGATTTGTCTGAAATTTTAAACAAAACAGCAATGGCCATATTTACATGAGATCCTAAAGCCGATTAGAAATATTCGCGAGTTTGCCAAATTTATGAGCGTTTGAGATGCAGCACCGAAAAATGCAACTTTCCAACATGCAAAAGCTGAAAGGAAGTGAAATTCAGCTATAAATTTTGTTCAAAATGTTCTTTTTGTTCACGAACACACAGCCGTAGACATAGACGCTACTGTTTGATGGTCGATCAGGTCGATGATCACCTGGTCAAACAGCTGCCACTATACAAACAGACGCGCCCTGCGGTTATCGATGTCATGAATACAGGAACGAAAAACGCGCTACTCCGATACATGTACCCGGTTCGAGATCTAGACTGCTAGACGGCCACAGCTGCGGATATGAAGCCGAGTGTCTTTCGGGACAGCTACTACACTAATACGTCTACGGTCGGGTGTTCGTGAACAAAAATGACATTTTGACCACCATTTATAGCTGAATTTTGCTTCATTTCAGCTTTTGCATGTTGGAAAGTTGCAGTTTTCGGTGCTGCATCTCAAACGCTCATAAATTTGGCAAACTCGCGAATATTTCTAATCGGCTTTAGGATCTCGTGTAAATATGGTAATTGTTGCTGTGTTTAAAATTTCAGACAAACCCTACAAGTTTTGACTGAGTTATGAAACTTTATTGTGTGGTCTACTTTATCGTGGACACAGTGTATATACATTTCTATATCAAAGATATGCAACTAAATGCAACTATAAGCCTAACAATACGTTCCGTTATCTGAACATTGGCACCAAAATCAGTCCCAAGCGATGGTTCGCGTCTGAAATAATAATAATAATAATAAAGAAATAATAATAATAATAATAATAATAATAATAATAATAATAATAATAATAATAATAATAATAATTTGAAATAATAATAATAATAATAATAATTTGCCTCGGGGCAAAAAAAAATAACAATAATAATAATGATAATAATAATAACAATAATAATAATAATAATAATAATAACACAGTAAGTTGTGTCTATTCTTTTGATGTTTTGGCAAAGATTTCAATAAAAAGATTTGATTGACAGTGAATGAACTGCTGTATTGACATTGTACAGGAGTGGTGCAAAGAACGTCAACTGATGGTTCTAGTTCTGGCTGTAAACATCAGCCTTGCAACAATGTTCTTCAACCTTCTGTCCTACTGAAGAGGAATGCCAAACGATAATGAGGAGAAGGTATTAAAGCCACACGTTTGGCTCCCAGAGCGACGAGGCGCCTTATGTCCACAACAACAGCCACAAGCGGAAACTTGATCATCGATTTTGATAAGCAACAACTTCCGTTTACGAAGGATTCTGGGAGTCCAGGGAGACGACAATCGCGATCCGCAACATCCGGTTGCTGTTTGGAAGACGAGTTAGAACATCCGGTTCGGTTTTTGAAGATGTGTTTTTACGACATCTAGTTGTTTTTAAAGGCCACTGCAGCACCAAGCAGTTGTTGTATGGGTCTTCTACTCAAGTTTCGTTCGCCATTCCGTTACAAGGCAAAGCTGTTGGTCTAATCGAAAACGGAAACAATTTTTTTGAGCCTTTTTTAGGCTGAATGTTAATAAACATTGTTCATAGACCGTTTTTCCAAAAAGTATTTAATTTATTAGTACAGAATAATTTTTTATTTAAAAAATCACAGATACATCAATCTTTTTTAAATGATGTTAGACAATTTCTGTACATTTTTCACGGTGACTTGGACGATTATAATTAATTTGCGGTAGGTTTGTGAGTTGGCGTGTTTGGAAGTCCCATGTATCACGTGTCCCGCGTTCTTCATGGTCTGATCTTCGATACAGAAGAACCACTCTGTTTTAGGATAATAGGCCTATTCAACGGTTTGCTTCTGAGGATTGTTTCCGTCCTAGCGTGTCATTATGGTTTCTATTATTGAGAAATCGGTGTAAATTATAAATATTATACTAAATATAGGTCTATGAAAATTGGAGTTTAATTTTTGCATCTGAATAAATAAATTTGAGAAGATTTATCTACTTTTCTGATACTGTCGTTGACTTTACTTTTTAGCCGTAGGGAAGACGGGGTAATACCGGCCACGGGGTAAATTCGGCCAGGGTGATTGCAAGAGAACCAGAGGGTAAGGGAAGATTTCAATGCTACCATCCAGTGCATAATATCATATTACGTATGTTTATCGAGATAAATTGGTTTTTATTTGAGAATAATTCGCTAAAAACGAAAAAAACGAGTTCGAGCCTAATCGACTTCTCTATGCTGTCTCCAATAAAAGCTAAAAAGTGAAGGTAATCTGGTTCAAATGTCGATTATTGGCTTTTTATTCTGCAAACCACAACATTATTTTCAATTTGATTATCCAAATCCATTGTCCAAAAATGGCGGCCCCTGCTCGGTAATTTTTTTATGGAGGGTGGGTGGGTCGGGGTAAATTCGGCCATGTGGTCGGATTTACCCCGAGATGTTAGAAATGGTACATAGTGCCAATGTTAATTAGTGACTTTGTATGTTGCACCAATATACTCAGTTTTAATTTAAAATATAATTATATTGCGTCATTTGTTGCAGATATTGGCGATGCATACATACATAAATACATACTTTCAGGCCTACATACATACATGCTTACATGCATGCATGCATGCCTATGTACATGTATACATACATGCATACATACATGCATACATACATAAATACATATATACATATTATACATAAATATATACATACATAATTATAAATACACATGTTCAAAACACACAGAATATAATATTTTTTCATGCATAAGTACACGTTTGTGAAATCGAAGGGTCCCCATGTAAAAAATGTTATAATTTCGAGGTAGATTCATATATTTTAGGCCTAAGTATACCATTTTGTGCCGAAATGAATGCTCTGTCCAATGATGTATTGCACGTTATGATATCTCAAACCAAATCCAAAATCCAGGGGGTGATGACCACCCCCTTATCACCACCGCCTTGATAGTCCATGTCACAGAAACTTGGTAGCCTGAGGGTTAAGATAATAATAAAAACTTTCGTTACTTCATATTAGCGCTTCAGTGATATCGCCTAATACATTTGTGGATTATTATATCGTCCGGTTAGTTGCAAAAATCAATTTACCTGTGCTGGCCGAATTTCCCCCGATGCTGGGGTAAATCCGGCCAAAAATTCACTTTTAAAATATTTTTTTCCCGAACAAATCTTCTTCTCAATCCCAAAAAGTAACCTTGCAGTATATTGTCCCTATCTTACTTTATTTAGTTGTAATTTTGTTTAATTTTAGCAGTCAACCATTTTCAATTTATTAAAAAAATTAGAAAAATGGCCGAAATTACCCCGTCTTCCCCTATACCTACACTATAATAATGACGTCGTCAAAACAGTTTTTTTTAACCTAAACCGAAGAAAAATGTGCTGTGCTGTAAAAGTAGGCTACGTTGGATGGATGCCATTATAGTCTCATACTGTAGGGATCCGCGATTTCACAGCAGGACTTTTTTAACGTGCAGTGGTACACAAAATGTGCAGTTCTAAATGGATTTGTGCAGTTGAAGAAGCACTTCTGTGCAGTTAAAACTAGCCATAAAGGGAAAGGAAAGAAGGAGTTGTGCAGTTCTAAAAATTCCTTAAAACCGCCCTGTTTCAAAGAAATTCCTATCTCGTGATCTAACCATGGACAACGTAAGCGAAATTAATGTTATATTATGTCATTGGTGACTTTGCTACGACTCTTCAGAGAAGACCATTGTTGCAGCAAATGCAATCAACAACCATCTGCCAATTTGAAGTGTGACAGTGAGATAGAAGCCACATAGACACAAAGGGTATTTTTACTACACTATAGACCTTCAGAATCGTACGATAGAAATAGGCCAGGGATCCACATAGAATTAGACGCTGCAAAAACAGTCTCAGATCAACTGTATCCGTTTCAACAGCAGTCTTATAAATGAGGAGATGCGATAATTGCGTTCTTTGTTCGGTGAGAGAGAGACAAGACGAAACAGCAATGAAATGGAAAGGACGGCCGAGATTAATTACCCAATACACCGACCAAGTAGACTAATGAAAAGAACAACGACCAGTATGGCAGAGGGCCGGCGGAACACACCGACACAAGCACACAAACACACAATATATATATATATATATATATTATATTATACACACAAACACACACATACACACAATTTATATATATATATATATTATATTATACACACAAACACACACATACACACAATTTATATACATATATATATATATATATATATATATATACAGTCACACACACACACACACGTAGGCTACTCACTGTACTCAGACAGCAATGTGGATGGAAGCTAAGTACCAAAGAGTAAACAGACACCTCAAACAGTTTCAAAGGTGTCAGAAATAATGCGAATGACGGAGCTAAGCAAACTGACAGACTACCAGATTTAACGGCAGACATGCAGACTATGGAACCAGCGTAGGTAAGCCTCCCATGATGCATTGCAACTATATATTCTTTCAGTAATAATTGGCAGATGAACACACGTCAAAATATTTGGACGCTAGGTCTCGGGAGAATCGGTATTAGCGCAACACAACTGTAAGACGTAGAGCAGCGGTTCTCAACCGGGGGTCCGCGGACCCCTGGGGGTCCGCGGCCGTATCTTTGGGGGTCCGCGAGCAAGTCTTGAAAATTATAATATTTCTTAGTTAAAAACATAGAAACAGATAAATTTTGTCAATTTTTCAATATTTCGCATTTTCAATGGCAACATGAAAGTAATAAAACGCTGATTAATTATAAGTTCAAATGTTTTAGAACGGTTTGTTTCAATCGCTAGAGTGCAGACTGAAATCTATTTTCGATCAGGTCATAAAAATAGTTGATTTCATCAAGGCACGTCCTCTTAACTTTCATATTTTTGTTACATTATGTTCAGATATGAAAATTACTATTATATAATATTATAGGATCATAGAGCCGCACAGTCACGATAATGTCTCAAAACTTTAGTGGGGGTCCGTGACCGGGACCCAAAATTTTAAAGGGGTCCGTTAGTCTGAAAAGGTTGAGAACCGCTGACGTAGAGAACCAGACAGGCAAACAGTAGGCCATTGCAAAAAAAAATTTTTCGAATGTTCCAGGTGCACCCCTGCCATATTGTTTCTATTACTGAAACATATTTGCCTGCAAATTTTCAGGTCTGTAGGCAATGTTTTGACCCCCGCCCACTTCAAAAGTAGTTTTATGTTCAAAACGGACATTGACAACATGGTAGAAAATTGTAAATTTTTGCTCTACCTTTTAAAACACCAACTCCATTGATGGGCGGAGTTTATCAGGAGCTAGGGAGAAGCTAAGCCCCTCCAGAAGGCCCAGAGTCAGTTTTGTTACTATGAAAATGTTATCTTTTCCCGGACTTAGCCCCACCCACAAGAAGGCCCAGACTCGATAATAATTATATTGGTGAAAATGGCTCTTTTCACGAAGGAAACTTCAATTGATGGCTAAAAATGTCATCAACTTTTTTGGCCGAGAAAAAAATTGGGCGCCGCTCGATCTGGACTAAGTCTCCGCCCCGACAGAAGCCCAAGTTTTAGGCCCCCACCCCAAGAAAGGAAACCAAACTCCGCCCATGATTTCATTCATATATTATGTGCGCCATGTCAAAGTGGTGAATGATCTGTCGTAATGAGCTGTGAAATTAATCCAAGACCCATGGGCGGAGACTTAGCCGGGAACAGGGGGACGGTCCCCTCAATCAATGAATGTGTTGGGGGGACGGCCCATGCATTTGTCCCCCCCGCCCCATTATTGAGTGTTAGGGCATGGACACTTCATGAAGACACACTGCATATACACTGGCGAATAAATGCCTAAAAACGGCCATCAACTTTTTGACGGGAAAAATGGGTATTTTTTTTGGAGATTTCGGCCAGATGACTAAAAAAAGGTCATCAACTTTTTTTGATGGGAAAAATGGTTGGCCGGATTACTAAAAAAGTCATAAGAAATTTTGGTCTGCAAAAATGGAAAATTTCGTCGGCGGCTCAGCCATTCATCAGCCCAAAATTTCTCGTCCTTCCTTCTGCTCCACTCGTTCGCCCCCACCCCCCACCCCCCGTCCAAGTCTCCTCCCAAGTCTCTGCCCGTGCCAAGACTTTTCAACTAGTGTAACCAATGATAAAATACGAAGACGGTTTTACTGCAAATGGTCGAACATCAATGCAACGAAATTCTCAGCTTTCAAAAAGAGACATTAAAACAATTAACCTTCTCTTCCACAAAAACCCTAAAACCCAGTAAAGTGATTTTACATTATTGGGTTATGTGTATATTGTACGCACTATTACCAAACTTGTTAGTTACTATATATTATGTAGTTTGTCTTTTCTGTATAATAAACTGTTGAACTACAAACATTTTTGTCATGATCATAATGTACGAAAACGAAGATTTGTTAACTAAATCAGTTAATCGTGTTGGGCGGGGGTCAAAACATCATGAAATTATCTAAAATTTGGTGAACATACATATTTTGCCATTAGAAACAATATAGGAGGGGTGCATCATAAAAATTTTAACAAAAATTTTCACCCATGCAAAAATGCAATGGCCTAGCAAACAGTCATAGGCGAAGACTTGGTCCGGAGGTTGGGGGTGGGGGGGGGGGGGCGGGGCGAGGCTCGAAATTTTTGGGCGGACGGTTGAGTCGCCGACGACATTTTCCATTTTCATCCACGAACAATTTTCTGACGACCTTTTTTAGTCATTTGGTAGAAATCTCATGAAAATAATTACGGTATACCATTTTTACCAATGTGTACTAACAACGTGTAGAAATTGACCATGCTATTTATGAATATTTCTAAAATGTTGGGAGGGTATGAGCATACGAGTTTGTGGTGGGGGCACTGGGGGGACGGCCCTCACCACAAATATTGGGGAACCGTCCCCCTGTTACCCCCTAAGTCTCCGCCCATGCAAGCAGTGTTCAGGATAGAAAATAATGGGGGAAAACACTGACGGTGTAGTTCGCAGGTAGATTTGAGAAGATTGTGAGGAGACTGCGAGAAGTCTTAATGTAGTTCACACTTCTTGTGAGCGGCGAACGTAGGAGATGGGTTGCAAGGTCCGTGCAATAAGCTACACATAAAGCAGGGGACAGATACATGTAGGTGGAGAATTTCCATAAATGAGCGGCTGTCGCATGCTGGAGTATTGCCAGGGCTTTGAAGGTCTTACGTCAAGTAAATCAGGTCGAGCGGCGAACAGAAATCCAAAGAGACTCGGACGAATTACATGTAGAAGATGTCTGATGTTTAGCAGACACGATAGTTGCCCGACTCGAAATGATTAGATAAAGGTTCGTCATAACCATCGTCATGTCAATTAAGAAACTCGAAACTAAAAAAACATTTCTTTTTCACAAATCCTATCCTGAATCTTCTTCATGTCCTCACATCCCTCGTAATATTTCAACTCTAAGCATCACCATCATTCACCCGTCTGTCCACCTCGAATTAGACTCAGTTTATATTACTCTATTATTCATCCCTATCTTTCATATTGCAATATTGTTTGGGCTTCTAATTACTCTTCTCGACTTACAAGACTAACCTCACTTCAAAACAGAGCTGCAAATTTCTAACTTGGAAGGTTCGTATTGAAAACATTTCTAAAAAGATAGCTAAAAGTGTTGGTATCTTGACCCGTATTGCCTATCTTCTCCCATCTCGAATTAGACTTAGCTTATATTACTCTATTATTCATCCCTATCTTTCATATTGCGATATTGTTTGGTCTTCTAATTGCTCTTCTCGACTTACAAGACTAGCCTCACTGCAAAACAGAGCTGCAAAGATTCTTATGAGGCTCTCCCTCCTTTCTTCTTTACATCTCCTGTTATCTGAATTAAGAATACTTACCATTGATAAGGTAAGAGTCATGCAAGTGTCCGAACTTATGTTCGAACATAATTATGCATAATCTTTTGCCTCATGCCTTTGCTGATTTCTTTACTCTAACCTTTTAATTAGTTCCCTATAACTTCAGATCCTCATGTAATTATAGACGTATTATCACTAGAACAAATACTCGCATGTTCTCAATTAAAAGTGCGGGTCCTAGGACATGGAGCAACTTCCCTTTATTTATTCATATTCTCTTTGTTTCACTTTGATTTAATGTCATTTACTTTACGCTGTCTCCTATTAAACTACAAAACTATCTACGTATCTGTCTATATTCTTTTATTTTCAACGACTTTTCTAATTTGACACACTCAACATCCCCCTTAGAGGTTTTTCCCATGATGTATAGTTAGGCCCTAACTAGTTAAGATAAAATTTCACTTTAATATTCTATTATTCGTATAAACTGTTGCTGTTCATTTGCACTTGTAGGCCTATTTGGGAAACCCTGACAGTGGGACAGTATAGGCCCTTCTCATCTTCTGCTTTTTGTCAGTTTCTATATACATTATATGTAATAAAGATGTTTTGTCAACTGTCACTTTGAGCAATAAAAACTGTGGTTATGGTTATGGTTAGATCTGTCTTGAACAAACAGAATCTGCTGAGCCATAGGCCAACAACTTGTTTGGCTTTGGCCTATTCGGTTTTTTTTATCAGTCCATTTTGAAGATCTAATAAACCCCTAGTTAAATTTGTCATCCAGAGGTAGCGGATATATATATATATATATATATATATATATATATATATATATATATATATATATATATATATATATATATATATATATATATATATATGTATATATTCGAATGAATTTTTGCAAATGTAAAGCCTAAGCCTTGAGCCTTGCTATCTGTAGGATTTTTAACCGTCAGGACCACTCGCTATTTGCTTATAAGGAAATCACATAAAATGCCATCGAGTGAAACAAGAATCAGATGTGTGATTAATGTGACAGAAGCACTTTTCAGGTGCAGGCACGTAAAGAACGAACGAACTCTGAAACAGAAACTACCGCAATAACTAAAGCCCCTCGACCCCACTGTAACCTCGTGTCACTTACCACGCTCATGAAAATTGAATCCCAAACGATTCCTTTATGTTGAAATAGCCTACATAAATCATTATGTGTCTGCATGCCTACGCGTCTATCTACGACGAGTCCAAGATTTAAACCAGGCACAAATTTCACAGTAAACTTGACTAAGGATACCTTAACACAATACTATAAACTGCACCAGAAGTGCCATTAATCTAACTTAACCCTTATAGGGTCACGAAATTTCTCAACCGATTTTGGTCACCTGGGGGTAAAAAAATACCCCCACTGTGATTCGCATGATTTCTATGATAAACTCCGATTTTCAAGTATAAAACTAACAGAAGTTATTTATAGAAGGTTCGCGGAATGCACTGGAACAAAGAAACATATGCATCACTGCAGGAAAATCAAAATGGCGGACAAAATGGCCGCCATAATCTTAAATGGTTATTAGTGAAGTTATGTATGCAATGGAAACATGATTTCAGAGTCTAAATCAACAATTTCAAGGTCAAGGAATGCAATGGAACCAAATTCACATATGTGGCACTTCACGAAAATCAAAATGGCGGACAAAATGGCGGCCAGAATATAAAAATGGCTATCAGTGAAGTCATATGTGCATTAGAAACATGAGCTCAGAGGCTAAATTGAGGCTACACTGTCTTGTTAACTTCACGTGATTTGCTGTACACAATTTCATTTATTCATCCTAATTTTATGAAACCAAAACGATTTCTATATATAAAACGATACTAATCATGACATACATTTCTATTTGTCCGTGCTGGAGTCGGGAGCGCCTCTGAGTAGTTTCATTGAAGAGGCGCTATATAAATACTTAAATGATTGAATGAATGATACTATATAATGTTCAGATACTGATAAGGAGACATTGTGACAGCAATACACTCACGTGTAACGCATGCATTATGCTATGTTTATGAATTCCTGACTAAAATAGCTACGAAGTGGTGCATTTTCGTACTTTATAGCTGATTTGGGTGCATGAATAGGTAATAAAACTGAATGCATTCTGGGCATAAAACATATTTAGGAAAAGTCACAAAAGCGATTTCTTCAACTATTTTCAGGGGAAAAAATTTCCGTGAAAAACCGAGCTGGGGGTATTTTTTTTACCCCCCGGTGACCCTATAAGGGTTAATCTAATTTTTAGGCCTACATAATTTTACATGTTACAACGGTAGGTTATATATTTCTTGAAATGCTGGATGGACTGGTCAAACGCGCAGGATTCAGCGAGCAAATAATGCTTTGAGAAAAGAAAAAGGTTGAAAACCACTGATGTAGTGTAATACAGAATATTACAGATACTGTGCATGAAATCTCAGCCGCTTACAAAAGACGATTGGTCTAGCTATTCGCTT
>OX243826.1:24712079-24777079 GCA_945859605.1 Lumbricus rubellus | reverse complement strand
AAAAATCCTAGTTACGGCACTGTAGACTATAGATACCACAATGTTCCTTATTGATATCCGATACCCTATACATAATATATACATATATATATATATATATATATATATATATTAGAATACATATATAACATTACGTATAAACTTACTTCTTGAGATCGATAGCAGTCTTTGACTATTAAGACCAGATACTCTTGATTATAATTCGGGTATTGATTGCAGGCCTGCAGCAGTGCAGCATTGCTGTCTCTATCTGCACCATGTTTTGCGACTTTGCTTATAAGAACCGGAAGCGTGAAACTGGAGATCGGACCAAGGAAAAGAAGTTTGAAAGGCAGCTTAAAGGAGTAAATACAAAGACATAGAAAGAGAAAGACAAATACAGAGACAAATACACGAATGGAAAGAGACGAAGGAAAGAAAAGTTACACGTAGTAGAAGAGACCAGAAAGTGTTTAGTATAGCAGATGTGAAAGATCTACGGAAATTGAGAACACCAAAAGAATGGTGGAAACGATAACTGGGAAAAAGAGCAGACAGAGAGACAGACACACGTGCAGACGGATATACAAACGCATAGAGAGACATATCGATACAGAAACACACAGACACTCGCACAGACAGACAGAAAAAGACAGAACGACATGAGAAGAAGGCTATAGACATACCTGTGAGGCTCTGTAGTGTAAGAAGACGCTCGAGCTCAAACTCCCCTACTCTCGTCTTGCCTGGTGAGGGAAGGAGGTCACGTTGGGCGAAGGTGGAACTGGAGAGAGGGTTGAACCGGATGCGGTAATCCAGGTTCCTTCCGGCGTCGTTCCGAAACATGGAGAAGTTAGCGGTTGGAGACGATGATGGACTTAATCAATCTATCGACCAATCAATCAGTCAGTCAAACACTCAATTAAACAATCAATCAATCGGTCAATCAATCAGTCAATCAATCAGTCAGTCAATCAAACAATCAATCAACCAATAAATCAATCAATCAATCAGTCAGTCAGTCAATGAATCAGTCAATCAGTAAGTCACATGATCAATCAATCAGTAAGTCAATCAGTCAATCAATCATTCAATAAATCAACCAACCAATAAGTCAATCAATCAACCAACCAACCAATCAGTCAATCAATCAACCAACCAATCAGTCAATAAATCAGCCAACCAATCAGTAAATATATTTTATTGCTTCGTGCTGTGATAGCCTACAGAATGACTTTTCACGTCCTTCTTATCCTTTTCCCACCTCTCCCCAAAACTCGTCACAGGCTAGTCTACATGTACATCCTAAAGTTGCGCATTCATTTGCGTCACCAGCAAAGGATTTAAAAAAAACTTTATCCCGATAATAATGCTCTTTTCCGGGGATCACCTACCTCTCTTCATTTACTTTTCTGATATTGATGCGAGATTTAGGTCTAGTATCAAACTGGTGCGTCCTGTCAATCGAATTTGCCTCTCTTTCAAATCGACGAATATATCGCGATAAACAGGATGCATTATGGATTAATAACTATAGCCATATCAGGTACATCAATAAAGTGCTTTCGACTAAGGATCACTTGTGGTCTCTTTCGGATATTATTGTGCATTTTCCCCTTCTCAGCAACTTGCAGCAGCAAGATATTAAACCATTCGAGCAGACAGATCCAGGTGTCATCGACTCATTTCGCGTTCATAATCCGCATTTGACCGAGATTACAGACGAAAAAAGGAACGCTGAAGCTATACGGTTGCCAACTTTCATTTAACAAATTCGTGACGCCAACCTGCAGCATAGACCTACGCCATTACCAATTTACGCTGGCTCCATATCAGTGATAGTCTATCACTGTGCGCAATTAGCCCTTTCCGATCACTTTAAATATACCATGTCACTTTCGTCAGATCATATTTAATTTTAGGAATTTCAGTAACCTATGTGAGAATTTGTAATGATTTGGTCAACCTATCTCAGGAACCACACATCAGAAAGAAGTGATGTTGGTGTCGTTTCCGACTAAGTTTTGGTCAAGGAATGCGGGAAAAATAGTGCCGTCGTCGTGACTTTGACCCTTGACCTTGCAATGACCTTGCAAATGAAGGTCAAGTCTCAAGCATGGTATTGGGTCTCCTCTTGCTAATTTTTTTTGGTTCTGTTTTTATAATGAAATAAATCAACATGACCATTTCCGTCAAGGTCAAGTAACCGGAATGGCACGTAGTGGGTCAAGGTCACATGACCAAAATGGTCAAGGGTCCATATATCTGGAACTACATGTCATGTCTACGATTTGGTCAACCTATCTCAGGAACCACACATCAGAAAGAAGTGATGTTGGTGTCGTTTCCGACTAAGTTTTGGTCAAGGAATGCGGGAAAAATAGTGCCGTCGTCGTGACTTTGACCCTTGACCTTGCAATGACCTTGCAAATGAAGGTCAAGTCTCAAGCATGGTATTGGGTCTCCTCTTGCTAATTTTTATCATAGGTTGTGTTTTTATAATGAAATAAATCAACATGACCATTTCCGAGAAATACTTCATAACGACGATGATTGGTGTAAACCACAGCCATATCTAACCTGACCTAGATCCCTCTCTTTGAGCGCTAGGCACAGCCAGAGCCATGACCCAAAAACGTTGACCTTGCCCTCTATGTGTATGCTGGTTAATGAGCGATGCATGCATAAGATAATAATCAATAATGGTTGGTTTCCTCCCCATGTGGAGTAGTAGAAACAGTTCCTAAGAATATGGCAAGAATGTTTGCCAAGCTGATCACTTCTCAAAAATTTCATTTGGCAAGATTTTTTGCCAAGCTGAGGGGAAAGGGTTAAGGTCGGATCTTTTTACAGTCTACTAAAAATATTCGCTAATTGTGGATAGATTGCAACAGTGTATGGCATGCAATGAGACCCGGTTTTTCAAATCTAGTGTGAGAAAGCAAGGCGAGCTTCAAATGCAAAGTTTCGGAATGGTTTTGCGATCCGTCCAGGGAGCTGGATGCTTGGGGACGATTCCGGGACTGCCCAGGCGAATCCAGGACTGTGGACAGCCCCTAAAAGAAATGTTATGCAATGCTGCCATTCCTAATCTGCCGGTGACACGGGATATTCTACCCCCCCCTTAAAGCTATCCGGGGGCGAATTATTCTCTTCCCAGGATGCAATATACCGACATAGACTATCTGGGGGATGAACCATCCTATTCCTATTTTTGAAAAATGCGTATAATGAAATATTAATATGCTGTAATCAAAATTTAAAGTGTCTCTAAATGCTTTAAGTGTCCTATGTTCAGAGCAAAGCAACTCGAATTTACGTGGTGGCTCTAAATGTTCTTAAATGCTCTAAATGTTCTAAGCGCTGGAAATAAGTTTAGCCCTGTCCGATAAATACACAAAAATTTCGAAGACCCTGGGCGGTTGATTTCTTAATGGAACTGTATTCCATAATTATCAGGGTAATGGTAGCATGAGATCCAAACATAAACCACTCCTGCTTTCCACCGCAATTGAGCATCGATAACTTATTTAAGCTCTAAACTGATGAACAGATTTTGCCGAATGAAGGTACGTTCACGCTGTGTCGCTCAGATTCACATGCATAATTTAAAATCGTTATAAAAATCGGTAGAGTGGAGTGAAACGAAATTGCTGCCATCAACATAAAATATTTATATCAATCGTGTTTATCTCGTTGAGGTCTCGAACCCTTTCGCGCAGCAATTGTGCCAATGTAGACTTGGTTGCATTGCGACGTCATAAGCAATGATTTGGCGCATTTTCTCTGTAAACGAAAAACAAGATCTAGATAATGTTGCCGACAGGAGATGTGTTTTGAATGGTCACACGCTGGTCTGAGGATCAGAAGGACCTGGTTGGACACCAGCTGATCCAACATGGATTTCCCCAGCCTTCCATTCCCTAGGGGACGCTGGTAAAAGGAACCACCGCTGTGATATTACAAGGCGAGTCACTGGAACTTTACACTGAATCAAGCCCGACAGATATTAATACCAGCAAAGTGCCTGCTGCAATTAGTCATTGCAGGAACAATGCGGCGGCAATAAATGTGGCCACTAATCACTTTGATCTCTTTTCGTAATTATTAGTTCCGCTTCCAACAACGTTTCTCCGAATGTTTTCCGAACACTCATCGGTTCCAGTTTGGAGAATAATTAATATTGCATGATTATGTCAGTGGGAGAAATCTACATAAAAAAGATATATTAGACCAACAGAAATTCACAGCGAGACAGAGAGTGGCACCGAAAGCCAGAGACAGACATATTCACGCATAAGCAGAGGGACAGAGGAACAATGCGCATTTTTGTTGCCCATTGTTTGCGTGGTCCTCACCTACACGGTGTGGAGGGAGTCACAGGATGATATATATGGGGCGCGGATGCGTTAGAGTGGGCTCGGTGCCTTGAAGTCGAAGGGTTCCAGGCTCGAGTCCACCTCAAGCCGCTGCGTAGGGACCTTGAGCAAGCCCTTCACTCGCAATTGCTCGTGCGCTTCGGCGTAAAACTCCGATGCAGTGTCTGCGCCGTAGTCGGGAGCGTCTTTGAGTAGGTAACCTGAAGAGGCGCAATAGCAAATGCGAGAACTGCATTACAAAAAATACAAAAAATATAAAAAATATAAAAACTGTCAAGTTGGTGGGGTTCTATTGGTCACGGTGACCTGGACCTGCTGTACATGGTTTGCGTGATCTATCATCAGCCGCATTATCCGATTCCATCGATAGCAAATGATCCCTCCATTGAACACATAATATGTTGACATACAACATGTAAGTATGATTCTAATCGTTTCACTGCTGTTCTGGTCGATGGAGGCCATGTATGCTCATATACATTGCATGGCCTGTTCCGGTGTCACGAAATAGAGTATCCCTCGTATTAATCGTATCCCCCCCCCCCCCCAATGAAGAAAAATCGAAAAGCCACTTGCGCCTGTATTTTGAAGGGAAATTAATTTTCATCTGCTTTGTTTTGAACAATGATACTAACAGGTATGTTTATTCCTACTAGATAGATAATTTTTTTGCTTTGGTTTTAGAGCACCTAAAACTTTAAAACACTTAAAAACACTCAGAGTCACTAAATAAATTCGAGTTGTCTTTCTCTGTACATTGCTTAGGACACTTAAAACAATTATGTCGCTTCAAATTTTGATTACAGCATAAAAATTTAATTATAGGACCTACGCATTTTTCATCTCCCCGGATAGCTTTCAGGGGAATACTCCGTTTCGTGTCACCCGCCGAAAACAAAGTCGCGTGCTGCCGCATACGCCCACGGGCGCACCGCACCATCCCTTCCTCCGGCAAATACTTCCTCACTGGAGTGATATGATTATACGACGATATTGGATTGAGGATAACACGCGCGTTTAACAGTCTTCATCAATTCGATGAGCTATGTGTGTTTTATTGCCATGTATGCACATGTAGAATAGGCCTACACCAAAATGCGGTTAGCAATAAGTGGGTTCACTATATATCAGCGATCTTTCGCGTGCGCGTGCGCAGTGGTCAAGGTCAATTCTACAATAGATGATGGATTATATAAAGATTGCAAATTCGCAATGTGCGAGTCTTTTAAGTTTGCGAACTTTTGGTATATATATATATACTATCTTTTGTAGCACTGATCTTGACCACTGCGCACGCGCACGCGAAAGGTCACTAAGATGACGAACCCTCTTATTGGTCAATAACTGAATAGGCTTCTTTCTTCGGTATTGCAAAGACAGCTATAGGCCATAGGCATACGTAGGTGAAAAAGAAATAGAGAACAAATAGGAGCGGACAGAGGCAGATGCAAAGAGAGAGAAAGAGACAAACGGACAGACAAACAGACAGAGACAGACAGAGACAAAAAGAGCGAGAGAGAGAAAAAGATATAGACGGACAGAGAGACAGAGAGACAGAGTACAGCAAAGAATTCTGCGTGGGCTGTTACGCAATAAAGCACAACAGCGCGCAACAAGGCGACACTACGCACGGACAAACAGGGGCTCAAATCAGAAATAGAAATCAGGGGAAAAAGAAAAAAGTAAGCAGGCCAAAAAAACGAGGGCAGATAAGTGGCAGCTCTTTACAGGGACCGTGTCTTGTGTGTGATTCATGTCGTGTTTACTGCGACCATGCAGAGGCGGGACTTCAGCATAAAACAGCAGAGAAATCGCCGCTGCGAAGTCTACCGTATAACGGCGAATCCACGGGAGCATGCCGCGCAGCCTGGCTGGCCCTGCTGCTGCTGCTGCTGCTGATGATGCTGATGATGATGATGCTGTTTATTATATATTCTCATCCCTGACGTGCGTCGATCAGACACCGCCAGTAGGACGCCTTCTTGTCAGTTGGTATCCGCTGTATAATATATAATACATGTACTTGCGTGTGGTTTTAACAAGCACGTCTAGATCTTCATACGTGACGTAAGAATCGACGGCTGGGATTCAAGGATACAGCAACAGTCCAGATGGTAAGCCTTGGCATCGAATGTGGTGTGTGTGTGTGTGTGTGTGTGTGTGTGTGTGTGTGTATGAATGGACGAACGCGCATGTTTTAACTAGCTAGTTCCAAAGGCATACGCAGGATTGGCAAGCAATCGGGGTTGGACTCGTTGCAGCGTATACACTTAGTCTTGATGCGAGGCATATCCTCTTTGCAAAATAGGTCGACTTTTAATATGTGCTGTGTGATGAATGGATTGAGTTCCGGTACTATAAGTTTTGTTCTGAACGTTGATTACAGGGCAGCTGTCTAATCATCTAATGTGTCTATAGTGGCAAAATAATATTAGAGGTGAGTACACAACACAGTTGCCTATCAGTTAAGCGCTATGAGTATCATGCAGTTGGCCTGTCTGCAGATCATCTTGACGTATACTTAACACATATATTATTTTGTGAGGTGAGTGCAAGCCGTATATTCCGGTGTATACATACCGTCGACTTGACCTTGACATTGGATAATCCCGGCGTTTACGAGAACATGTGCACGACTCTCTCTCTCTCTCTCTCTCTCTCTCTCTCTCTCTCTCTCTCTCTCTCTCTCTCTCTCTCTCTCTCTCTCTGCATCTGTCTGTCTGTCTGTGTCTGTGTCTGTGTCTGTGTCTGTCTGTCTGTCTCTCTCTGCGTCTGTTTGTCTCTCTCTGTCTCTGTCTCTCTCTCTGCATCTGTCTGTCTGTCTCTGTCTCTCTCTGCATCTGGCTGCCTGTATGTCTCTCCCCCTCTGTCCCTCTGTCCCTCTGTCCCTCTGTCTCTCTGTCACTCTGTCCCTCTGTCCCTCTGTCCCTCTCTCCCTCCCTCCCTCCGTCCCTCCCTCCGTCCATCCGTCCCTCCCTCCCCCCACTCACTCACTCACTCACTCACTCACTCACTCACTCACTCACTCACTCACTCACTCACTCTCTCTCACTACTTTACGTACACAGTAGGCCGAATAATATTTCTTTCTGTTTGTACCCGAGATTCTGAGAAAAGCGGTAAAAAAGAAATAGGCCTTATGCGTTGATCCTCTTTCATCAACACATAGCCAGAATCAAAAACACATCTGTCAAACAAACAAATAAGATCTTCTAAACGTATGTCAATATATCATTATAGCCAATGATTGTTACAAAATGCTTTCTAAACACCAAGCACTGAGAGCTTTCCTGGTTTCCTATATTATTGTAGAAGTATTAGTTTGCTCGATTCAATTCAATTTAAAAGCTTTGATATAACCTCAAAATAAAGTTCGTGACATTGCAACCTGTTGCAGTGGCTCATGTTCTCATACAAACAAATGGGTGTCAACGGGTGTCAACGCAAGGGGAACAAAATCTTCCATTGCCAGGGTCGCCCCTCTCTCGTTACTAGCTTCACACACAGCTACACTGACCATCAAAACCTGACTCGAAAACGGTAAAGAAATGCAATTGTAGGCTACAGAAATGTACATTGTAGGATGATACCTGGTATGAATACCGATGAAAAGAGGGATAGTTTGTTCAGAGAAACGTTACCACCGCCTTTCTTTAAAAAAACTTATTTGTCTAAACTGGGCTTCTCTTAAATCGAGTCCAAAGTGTCGGTACCGTAATAACAAGAAAGGCTACACACAAGGGTTTATACTTATTCCGGTGGGCGCACGTTGAGCCCAGTAAAGACAGGGGAAAAGAAATGAGTTGAAGCCCACGTCGGGTGTGGGGAAGAGCCCGGAAGACCAACCCTTGAGGGGAGGCGGCTGAGGAAGGGAAGGATAGTCAGTAAACCGGGTTGTTTAGGGAGGGGAATAGAAGACACAGGCCGTAACCATCGTTTTTATTATGGCAGTAGCTTGTGATCAGATTGGATTTTTGCAATTGATCCTTCGTGACCAGTACTGTTGTAAACGACATCTAGAGTCGCCATTATGTCTTCCTCGGACCTAAGCGAAAGACGGCTTTTTTATTGAGCCGTTTTGGTTTTTATGTGAGATGTCATGATCAGCAATCTATTATCAGTGGGCGTTGTAATTCCCGACGTTCTCATTTTCCTTCATTATTATCACGTCGTCTTTCATGTTCGGCGTCTTGTTACTCGCGATTTTTATTTAGTAGCCTATTGTTTGTTTGTTTCTATGTGCACTTGTTATAGCGCCCCTTCAAGCTCTCTCTCGCTACTCAGAGGCGCTCCCGAATGCAGAGCGGACACTGCATCGGAGTTTCACGCCGAAGCGCTGAGCAATTGTATACGTGAAGGACTTGCCCAAGGTTCTTTCGCGGCGAGGTGGATTCGAACCTCGAACCTTCCGGCTCCAAGGCAACGACGCCACCACTACACCACCGCGCCCCACAAATGAGTATAGTTTGTGTGTCGTGTAGGAGATGTGATTAGTATGCAGTTTTATTTATAGCAATGTGTTCATCTTCTGGATCGGAGCTCTGCCATATTTTCACATCTCTCGCGAAAGAAAAATTAATTTGAAAGTTTCTTTGAAGGTTAGAGGATGGTAGAGACGGCCACGGAGTTCTAAGTTATTACTTAGCGAGTCATATATGATCTTTATCATCATCTTTACCATCATCGTCATCGTCGTCATCATCATAATTATTATCATCATCGTCATCATCATCATTATCGTCGTCGTCATCATCGTCATTATTATCATCATCATCATCATAATTATCATCATCGTCATCATCATCATCATCATCATCATCATCATCATCATCATTATCATCATCATCATAATCGTCGTCATCATCGTCATCATCATCATCATCATCATAATTATTATCATCATCGTCATCATCATCATAATTATCATCATCATCATCATAATTATCATCATCATCATCATCATAATTATCATCATCGTCATCATAATCATCATCATCATCATCATCATCGTCATCATCATTATCGTCGTCATCATCATCAATGATTCATCGTCATCATTAATTCACTATCATTGATCCCTGACGCTATAGCCACAATCATGTCGATGCCGGGTTCGAAGAAATTATTCTCATTGTATTCGATCAATTGTAAAGATTATATTATTATCTATCCTGCATAATCTTTGTTTCTGTTTCCTTCGCGTCTTGCATTGAGTAGGATTCGATTAATGTAATTTTTTCTGCATGTCCCTACCATAGGGGTCTTCGCTGAAAGACATTGTTTTGGAGGGTTGCTAAGATCCCTAACGATTGTCTAAATTACTGTCGTCATTTATTATTTGTTGTTTTCTTGAGATCCCTGTTATCCGCATACAGTGTACTGTACACACAGTCAGCTCATTTCTATACTCTAAGCAGGGGCTTGTTTGCCTATTCAGAGCGGGCGTAACCTGAACACAGTGAAAACAAAGAAACCGAACAAGTGTTTCTTTTCTTTTTTTATCGCACAATTTTCCAGATACAGAGTTATTTTTTAAACTCACTTTAGTCCTGCGAAAGACCGCTTTGCAGACGCAGTTATCTAATCAGAATTTAAGTAAAACTGACGTGCGGCAATCTGGAAGTTGGGAGAGAGGGGGAGACCCGGCCCCAGAGGGGGATATGAAGGGGTTGAGCCTTCATGTTTATCAGTCACTTTGCCAATGAACAATCAATCAATCAATTAGTCAATCAATCAATCAACTAATCAATCAATCAATTGTTTTCCGTAAAAGAATTAACGGACAATGGTAGGCTACATGAATTCACGGATGCAGTGATTGGTTGCAAGTAACAATTATGATGATATGTAAATAATCCTTACTGTGTATGAAGCTCTCCAAAGCATTCTATAGATAACCTAAAATACCGCCTGATATCAGTAGCCTAATCTGGAATTTTAATGCTGCCAATCTAAAGTGAAAAACGACTCACAGCCAAATGTCGTTTCCTTGAGCCTCGACATTCTTCAGCTAGATATTTTCCCATGTCAACCCACAAAAATTGCCAAGGCCTTTTTCATAAATTGAAATTCAAGAAGCTTGCATCTTTTCCATGATTTTCATGCAATAAAAGATAATTTTTTCAGAATCTGTTTGTTGTGACCACCCTCCCTTTAATACTGAGATGGTAGTAGATGGTATGGGAAATCCTATACCCTCCGGCATTAAAGGGTTAACCAGTAGGCCTAATCTTTACGGAAGCAGATCGTATCGCCGTCACCAGAATCAATTTTGTGCCACGCCTGTTTCTTTTAATAATACCGCTTAAATAAATGGTAGGCTATGTGCCTTGTCGTGTTGATAACGGGTATTTTTTGTCATATCAAACAGAATCTAGCCTATAAGCTTACTACCGGAATATTGAATGAAAAATTACTCGGTCCACATATGAGTAAAAATTCTACATTCGGTGTCAATTTTTCGCTGTTTACATTCGCTTGCTGTCCACTTGAGGCTGAAAGACATTTATGTGCAATGCAATGTCACAATGGCGCAATGCACCCCGTAGCTAGGACTAAAGCCAAAACATCAATGGGTCTATTTTGAAGGGTTTCGACGAACCGGATTATATGGCCCGCGGGTCGTAGGTTGGACAAGTCTGAGTAAACAGTTGCATCAGGATACCTTCCATCTGCCCTAACTTGAAATAAATTTTTTAAAAGTGATCAAAGGTTAATGATGTAGTTTCTTTGATTTTTTCATGCACGGATTCGAAGTTTAAACTGGGCGGAACTCCTCGCTTCCGGTATAATTATTGTTGCAAAAGACCCTGAATCCTGATGCGTAATTATTGCAAACTTTCTGATGTTCGCTTTTGCAAAGACGTCTGTACACTCATAGGCTCTGTTATTTCTAATTCATTTAATGTAGATTACAAGTTTGGTCTGAAATAGGATGAGAAATGTAACTGGAAGAAAGTTGTTTTCATAAGGCCTAAATGTACTAGTTTGAAATAATTTAGTTTGCAATTCTTTTAGGAGGTTCTGTTGACAATATAAAAGGTTAGTATGGGTATTAAAGGAAGATTTAGTAGTGATTCTTATGACTTTTCTGCAGGGGTTATTTTAACGTGCAGCTGGACACAAAGTGTGTAGTTGGAAAAGAAATTTGTGCAGTTGAAAATAAGATTTTGTGCAGTAACTCATGGTGTTGTAGTGAACGAAGGACTCAAAAAGGTCATCAGTTTTTTGGGGCCGGGAAAATTTCAAAATGGTAACATTTTCACGGGATTTTGACGATCAAACATTTGGTCCGGACGACAAAAAGGTCGTTTTGTGCGGTTCTAAAAATTTCTTAGAATAACCCTTGTTTTTCTGCAGTCTATTTAGGTTTATTTGCTAGTTGAGTGTCATATGCAGAAATGCAGATGAGATTGCAATAACGCATGGGTGTATTATAAGAGTGAAGTATGAATTTGTTAGCAGCCTCTGCGATGTGGAGGAAATAGACTATATTTTTTATACGTTGTCCATGTCCATTTTCTTTCTGGTTTATATTGTTCGAAATAACGTGCTCAGCTGATAGTATGCCTAGTTCGCAGCAAAGAACTTTAGTAATATCTCACCGCTGTCATTCATATCACCTCATTCAAACTTACTATTTGTCAGCCGACCTTTGCGTTAAAACCCCTCCGTATAATTTATTGTTTGTACATTCTGTTCATCATCTTGCGAATTTCTTCATAAACTTCATTAATAAATCTTCAAACATAGTTGCCGACGTCGGCGCATAGAGTATCTGATGGCAGTCATCTTGCTAAATTTGGTGTGAAGCCTTGCAGACATTAATCACTATACGACATCCACTTAATATCCTACTTTCTTGTTGTCTTGATCAGTATTATTGCTGTTCCCTGTCCTAATTGTTTGTCTTCCCTTGACGACTGGTGACCGACACGTCGACATCAGTCAGCCATAAGCCACAAGCCATGAGCCATGAGCCATCGCCAATTCGATCCAATTTAATGTCTCACATTACACGTACGTGTCCTAGCAGGCGCTGCATATAGAGGCAGAGTCGGTGTCAGCTGCCTGGCCTAGATTCTGCGGCGACCCGTTGGGGTGACTGACCGAAACTGTTTTGAACATAGAGCAGTCGGAATATTATTCTTTTATGTATACATCGAGGCCAATTTCAAACGCAGGGTGTGTGGACGAATGTAGCCTATTATAGACGAGCGCGCATGTTTTAACTGGTTCCAAACTCCAAAGGTACACAATTACATGTATATCCTACGCAAGATTGGCAAGCATCCGGCTGGACTCCACGTAGCCTCCACTTGATGCAATGGAAAATTGTATAAAAAATTACGTCGCCTTTAATCATGGCCTATTCTGCCGCCTTATGTAAAAATACTACAGTCGGATAACCATAACCAATACCACGAGAATGGTATATGCCTGTCAGAGATAAGGTCTAACAATGAGAATATCAGGGCTGTTTTTAAGGAATTTTTAGAATTGAACAAGCCCCTTCTTTGCAATCCTATCCTCCATGGCAAATTGCTCCCACCTGCAGGACAATGACCTTTTTCACTAGTTCTAACTGCACAGAAGTGCTTCCATAACTGCACAGATCCATTTAGAACTGCACATTTCGTGTAAGCTTACAACTGCACGCTAAAAAAGCCCTGGAGAATGTGCAGCTGTGACTGAACGAGTACATTGACTACTTGGGGTAGTCACAGGCCCGGTGTGGCGTGATAATATGTCCGGCATGAAATGTTGTCCGACTCCGCCCACTTCCGTTGTCAAGACAGTATTTCATGCGGTCTACGCATGAGATATTGTCCGGCATGAAATCGTGTCCGACTCCGCCGTTATATGTATCCCGCTTGTCGAAGCAGTACTTCACTAGATATTGTCCGCTTAAAATGCAATATTATCAATAACACTTGCCAAAAATATTTTTGTCATAAGAGTTGAGAAAACAAGGATCTGAACAGTGGAATTATTGTTGAAAGCACCATGTGTGTAGTTGCCATTGCGATGACCCTATTTCTATTTTTAGATAGAATTTCCCATCGTAGAACAGGCCAAGTGGTTATGAGTAAAGGCGTTTGTAAATATGGGCTAAATCTTTAAAAGATTTGCGGCCTTCATAAATGCCTCATCTAATTTAACTGTTCCATAGTTGTGTTTATTTGAAGTAATCCATCGATTCGGTTTTCCAAATTATTAGCCACATGCAGCATTAGGCTAATCTTTTTTATATCAAATTGGCTCATGCTACTCGCATATTTTGTAGCGCTTTATTATTAACATATTTTAGCGTACTTTATTACCACATAATAAACATAATAATTATGAGGGGTTTTATATAAGGTTTTCAGAGAACATAATTATTTAGTATGGTTTCTATTTCGATAATTTAAGCAAATGCCCAAAACATCATGGCTTTTGATGTGGTTAGAGCTACTGCCATGCCCAGATTAGATTAAACTGTATGCCTTCCCTGTGTGGTGGGTATTTGCAAATGCCATGGGGCGTAGACGTCTTCACGGTGTTTCAAGAAGAACTCACCCGTTCAGGCTTCATCTCTACTGATTTTCCAAGTATTGACGCACTCTGTTCTAGGGGCTTACTCTGCTATTTTCCGCTATATCCTATTAAATCCTTTTCACATTCTTCACTACCTCCTCCCTTCCCATAAGGTGCTTCATATAATGCCCGAGCAAGGCCACCTAGTGTACAAAATAGAGTTGAATTTTATGCCCAATGATTTGTTATGAGAATATTGTATGACTTTGCTTAAATGTTTCTATAATTTATTATTGTACAAACAACTATGCGCTTGCTGGTGGTCTAATGAACAATATTCTTACTTCGACTGACTGACTGACTTACTTGCTTACTAGCAGCCTACTTAATGATAGCCATTGTAAGCCTACTGTGCACCTGGGTTAGAACTCTCCAATACGGTTCCACGACAATTGGTCAACAGACAACTCGTCTAACGGCAACTCGTCTTCAGACACTTGGTATAACGACAACAGTACTGGTCTACAGACGACTAGTATTGATGAAATAGAAGCTAGATTTATGAAAGAAAAAAACTGAATGGTTTTCTAGCTTTAATGGAAGCGGGATTGATGATTTCATTCATGTATTTCAACATCCATCCAGTTTCTATTTCAGATCTAAAAATACCTTCTATTTCTCGCTTGCTATTTTTGTCATTCCAGCTTCCATTTCAGATATAAAAATGCCCTCATCCAGCTTCCATTACTTAAGCGTTTTTTTCATCAATTCAGCGTCTATTTCAGAACTAGAAAAGCCTGTATCCAGCTTTTATTTCTCATGCGTCATTTTCGTCAATCCAGCTTCTATTTAACATGTAAAAGAACCGTCATCCAGATTCGATCTATCTTGCGTTTTTTTCATCAATCCAGCGTCCATTTCACCTATAAAAAAACTTGCATACAGCTTCCATTTCTTAAAGCGCTGGATGTCTGTAGACCACTTGGCGTTAGACGAGTTGTCTGTAGACCAGTTGTCGTGACACCCTCCAGTACATATAAATTATTGCTACAAATATTTTAGTATGTGTAGGCTGCGTGTAGCAGTTTTAAACAGTTATTTGACCCCGAGTTTTAACGCCAATGTTGTCCGAATATAGGCCTAGCGTTTCAATAGAATATTCAATTCTGAAAGCAAGTATGCGGAGAAGCACGTAGCTAGATAATTGAGTGATTATTATGGAAGAGTCTTAGTTAATTAAACGTAAATAAATAGTCCGTGTTTCTTTGCCCTATTTCTCGTAATTATAGCTCCCAATTTTTATGGAACGTTGGAATTATCTTTTGTATTGTAGGTCTTTATCGGAAACGCTCTGTGGTTACTATTAATAACAAGTTCTTAATATAGATGTCGATGTCTATTATTAGATGAACAGGCTGTGTTGGAATTATTATCTTTGGTATTTTATGTCTTTGCCCGGACAAGATCTCACGGTTCTATTAATACTTATGTTTGACAGTTGCTACCTGACGTCAGCGGTCACGTTAACCAATGACAGTATGTCTCGGACAATATTTCATGGGCGGACATGATTTCATACCACAGGCCCTAGGGTTTGCGGGGCCCAAGGCAGCAGCGGGTCCTCAAGCATAGGCCTAAATTTACGCAGTTGATTTCCTGTCAATATGGAACTGGTGGGGAGACTCACCTAAGATGGGATATTTAACGTTGTTTCCCAAATTTTTGTTGAGCTAAGAGCGCTATTTTATAAAACCACACTGATATAGCCTATTTGAATTTCAAATGATGCATATAAATTTTAGCAAGTTTCCAAGAATAGGCCTACAATATATTTTCATTAAAAACAATTAGGCCTACTAATGTTCCATCTTAAGCAACTATAATTATGCATAACATAGGACAATAATATCCATAATGTCAGATTGTAAAAATTTAGTAATGTGATATAACATAAGCGAACATGAAATTTTTTAGTTATCAATAAAAACCAAGGCAGCAGTACCATAAGTAGGCTATTAATAGTTTGCTAGGTTGAGTAGGCCTATAATTAATATATGCGATATAGCCTAAATGTTATCCGAAACTCTGCGTAAGCTTATAGCAGCAGCAATATAGATAGGTGTATCCCATCTTACGAACCGTCCAATCTTAGGTGCCTTTCCCCTACAACCTCGTGTAGACCCATCGAAGTAATGCAAAATCATCGGCGCCCGCATTTAGAGGCCCCGGAAATTGAGAATTTTTAACAATTAAGGCCTGCGTTTTGGTTTTTGACAAATATCGTTGTGTCAAAGCACTGATTATGCTAATTATTCACAAAGTGAAACGGATAAATTTACATTTAGACACCTCAGCCTTAGCTGCTATCCATGTTATAAATTTCCTGCTTTGCAATTTCTAAGCTCTCGCTAAAATATCACCACTATCATTGTGTTTTGCCCTTTCATGCAACAATGTATGCGGAATTTGTAGCAAACTTAGCATTTCCTGTCAAGTGTGTCAATTTAAAGACCCTGAATTGATAAATTTACATTTAGACACCTAGATAATTCTATAAGCAGGCCAACGCTAAAAACGTAGGCTAGCTGTGATTCGCATTCACGTGGCAAATTGACTAGAAGCATAGTTGCTATGCGACGTAGCTATTGTAAATCTCAACAACAAAAACACACACCAGCACACATACACACATACACACATACATACACACATACACGCTTACATACACACATACATACATACATACATACATACATACATACATACATACATACACACATACATACACACTTGCATACACACACATACACACATACACACATACACACATACACACATACACATACGTTGAAAGAGTGTTGTATTGTTGTAGATCACCGATATGAATCCTGCGATGTTGGCGTCCACTGCAAGTGGTCTCTATCTCTCACCAGATGGTGATATCAATACTTCATTCGACCACTCTACGACCACCAACACCACCACCAATCTGTTGAATGCAGCATCAAACCTGACCCGCCACTCACAACCAAATCTAAGGGACGAAATCATGGCCGAGTACTACACCGTTGCCTACGAGATCAACCGATTTCTTCCCATCGTCTGCTACCTAATCGGATTCATCGGCAACACGATCTCAGCCGTAGCCTGGTTCCAGCCTCGTCTATCCAAGCGCAACTCGTCGGCATTTTATCTAGCGCTGCTTTCCATCAGCGATCTCGTCTTTTTGGTGCTCCACTGCGCCGCCCACGTCGACGGTTTGCTCGTCACTCGGCTGGCCAAGTACAGATGGGTCTGCGAGGTCTACAACCTATTCTCCATAGTACCGCAGTACCTGGCCCCGCTTCTGGTACTCGGCTTCAGTGCCGAGCGGTACGTGGCCGTCTGCCACCCGCTGCAAAGTATGGTCCTCTGTCGTAACCGGGTAGCCGTCTCCGTCAGCGTTGCCATGGCAATCAGTTCGGTCCTCCTGGCTTCCATCCAACCTTTCTTCTGGACGTACAGTCCTGAAGCGCTGTATTGCGCTGTGAGGAAATCGATCCCTGAGTCTTTGTGGTTTGTTTGGACCACCGTTGTTGAGACAGTTATGTTTATGATCGTGCCGGCCGTCACGTTGGTGCTGGACGTGTTGGTCATCTGCTGTCTTAGGCAGGTCAATAAGAATCCACTCAGATCGATAAGGGGTAGTGTGGTGCCGCCGAGCGGAGGAAGTCAGAATGGAGTGGGAGGGAATGGAGAAGGAGGGGAACGTGAAGGTATTAGAGGGAGAATATGGGGGAAAAGAGTGGGGAAGGTAGGAGTGGCACTTGTTGGGCCAGTCAATGGCGAATCTGGATCCGGAAAAGTAGGAAGAGAAGGAGGAGGAGAAGGAAGAGTAGGAGGAACAGGCACAGGAAAAAAGGAAGCAGGAGGAGGAGGTGGAGGAGGAGGAAAAGGTACAGAAGGAGTGAATGGCGGCGGATTTGTTGCCGCAAACGGTGAATTAAAGAGAGGCAGAGACAGTGAATCAGGATTTGGAGGAAAAGGAGAGGCAGAGCGACCAAGATTAAGCGGAATTCGACTTCCCTACCAAGCGACAACAGCGATGCTGCTTACCATTTCCCTCTTCGAGATTCTCACGAAAGTATTGGTGAGCATCATCTATATACTGCACGACCATTTCCCCCCAGGTTCCTTCGACATGTCCAAGGAAGAAATGCTGACCGACCCGACCTGGCAGAGATATTTCTCCTACAGGGCGGTCAAACAAATTGTTCTAGCATTATGTCTGACTCGATATGCGGTCCTGATATTTTTCTATCTGGCCCTTGGTGCTCGGTTCAGGGAGACCGTGTGGGATCTCATCAACTGCCGTAAGCGACCCTCCAGATTCAGAGTTGATCGGACGCATAGCACCGTTGGTGGGAGTTCCCTTAGTTCCCTGAGGTCCCAGCGTCAAGTGGCATTGGTCATGAAGCCCTGAATTCCCCCACCGGGCCCACCCACTGAGTGGAGTTTGGTGAGTTGCAAGGACCGTTTATACACAGGACCGGAATGAATCTTCTTCATTAACCGCCTCATGGCATTTTCTAACGCGCAGTTGTACGCAAAATGTGCAGTTCTGAATGGATATTGGGCAGTTGTAGAAGCACTTATGCACAGTTAAAACTAGCAAGACATGTCATTGTCCTACGATTGAAAGTAATCTACCATGGAGGATGGGAAAGGAAAGAAGGAGCAGTTCTAAAAATTCTTTAAAAGCAACCCTGAACCGCCTTGTGCAAGTTTTTGGAATTCCGGAAAATTTAACATCTTGTTTACAAAATAAAGGCATTCGATTTGTCACGACTGTGAATGCAGATTGACGAATAATTATGTTTTCAAACTAGAAAAAAATGACTTTGGAGATTCAAAACATGATCCCTATCGTTGGAAATGGAATTTCAAGAGTTGGTGCGTCATCTATCGTTGAGAGTGATATGGACGACCACAAAATGTTCACAAGTAACCACTAACCCTGCAGCAAGCTTACTGTAACGGAAAGTCCTTGGGTGAATGCGATGCCAAATTTTTTTGTCCCTTCTGCAGCTTTTTCCGGCGCCCATTACAACTGCGTATCTTGACAGGTCATCTTCGAGAGATTTTCTCAGGCACCCTCCAGATCTGACGATGTACACAAGATGTACACAAGATGTACACAAGATGTACACAAGATATAGGCCAAGTCTTGCCGAAACAGTGGCGCAGAATAGTTGGCACGCCGATGCCATAAGCTGTACAGTAAGACATGAAATGTGCGTGATAGTTAGATTACGAAATGAACATCACAAAATATTTTCAAAATGGAACTGTACAGCGTATAAAATGTAAATATAAATTGTACATAATTTTTGTATAATTGTAATTCTTATCAATCAGGTGCAGGCACCGTCTTACGCCTGGAGTGGATGAGGAGCGCCTCTGTATGGAGACGTTGAAAGGGACAAATAAATTCCGATAGATCGATTGATTTGACTGATTGATTGATTGATTGACTGATTGTTTGACTGATTGATCAAGTCCTTATCTCGGAGGGCGAAATATTAATAGCTTAGTCATCTTTCAGGTCGGCCAGTAGGCTACTCTCAAGTCCAAATAATGTACCAGTTGGCCTATCAGTGGATTTTGTTGTATTGTTGTTTCTTCTTTCTAAATTCCGATTTTGCTGTTAACTTGACTAGATACACTGCAGAAACTGTTTAATCGTACTTAATCACATGGGCGGAGCGTGGTTTCCGTTCTTGGGGGGGGGGCTAAAAACTTGGGCTTTGGTTGGGCGGAGACTTGGTCCAGTTCGAGCGGCGCCGAAGAATGTTTTCTCGGCCCAAAAAGTGGATGACTTTTTTTGGTTATCAGGTCTAAATCTCATAAAAAAACCCATAGACTACTATTTTCTCCGCCAAAAAGTTGATGACCTTTTTTGTAAGCTTAGTCATCAGGTCGAAGTCTCATAAAAACCATTTAGTTTGTTAAATGAGCCATCTCCCCCCCGAATAAATTTTCGAGGCTGGGCCTTCTTGGGGAGGGGGTGCTAACCCCGGGAAAAGATACCATTTTATTGAAAAAAGATGAATCTGGGCCTTTTGGGGTCTTAGCGCCCCTACCCCTGAAAAACTTCGCCCATGCTTAGGCCTAATCGTAGCCTACTTAAATAGTTATTTAATTTAAGTAATCGCACTTAAATTACGAGCGCTTCGCCATTTAGTTTTTCGTTTTTGCTTTAATTAATTTTTCTGTCATGTATTCAGCTGAAAAATGGAAATGGTGAATCTGATATTATAACTGTTTAAGGATCAAGACTTAGTCTGATGATGAATGTTCACACTGCTGTAAGTTGATTGACAATGCGTATTATAGCTTATTGACAACATCTAACCGATTCATCTTCAACTGCAGCCTACATCAGGTTCTGTCAGCTACACAAAAGGATTTGACGAACATGTTCTAACCTAGGCCTATACTTGTAGATATTCTACATTGCAACTTACATTATAATGTCAGTGATAGAGAATATTATATATGTGTAGGCCTACATAATATAGGTCTATATACATGTATATATTATCAATAATTATATATATATATGAAATGAATTCAACTGTGCAGCTGTTTCCAACAAAATCTGCAACCGTTCAACGTTACACGACAGAAATAAATGTGTAGGCTATATTCCATTATTGAACAATGTGCAAAGCGGAGAAAGTGCGGAAACAACAGGCATATAGGCCTATATTTCTATAACTAGTCATATTAGCAAGTACTACTCCTGTTGAAGCTTTATTTGCATCGTTAAGTGACACTGACGTAACTGGTGTTTATTTTAAAATCTGAATCACTGTTTAATGAAGCGCGGAAAACATTTTCTTTTTGGTTTCTATTTGCATCTTCTAAAGCCGATCTATCCAGATAGTCACATTGCGCACTGATTCACTTAGTATATCCTATTGATAATTTGATACGTTACGGTTACACAATCCAATCCAATAATCCGTTTACGAAAAGTAATAATTAGGAATGAGAAATGTTAAGAGAATATTCTTTTTATGATTTAGATTACTCTCTTACGTAGTTCATTCCAAGTTACTTACGGTAAATTATTAGGGCAATGCTTATAGTTTTTAAATAATTAGCATTACTAGGGCTATCCTAATTCGACATCTTGACCTAAATTGTAGGCCTACTGTTAACTCCAGCTGTCAATTTGCATTGATCACCAACATTGCAAATTTAGCGAAATCCACGTGCACGAGAACATGCTTTTGAAGCCATTTGACGGTCATCTCCGATTCTGTAGGCCTACTATAGGCCTACTTCGCATTAGACACGCACACGCACGCACACGCACATAAACAAACACACAAACAAACACACAAACAGACATACACACCGTTATAGTATTGTCTCGACTCAAAAGCATTGATCACCAACATTGCGTCGAGACAATACTATAACGGTGTGTATGTCTGTTTGTGTGTTTGTTTGTGTGTCTGATCACAGCAAATATTATCATTAGGGCCTACATGCAAAGTGGCCTGCGTTGAGTTAGTGTATCCCATTGACCAGACAATTGCATCGCACTCCTGACCGTGAGTGCTGTTACTGTCTTCTCTCTATAGAACTCTGAAGTAGACATGGCCATAAAAAATTTAGATAAGCGTTTGTTGCATAAATCTAGCGTCATTAGGCCTACTCGTTATCCATAAACTGGAAGGAAACAGCCTCCCTTGCAGCACAACAAGTCGTATGTCAATTAATGCACTTTGAAGCTCCCGAACATGATTCTAGAAAACTGGGACTCGGATTCTTGCATATACAGGGTGGGCCATAAAAAAAGACCCCCCTAAGATTTTTGCCAATATCTTGACCAAAAGTAAGAATTTTGAAATGAAATTTTACAGTCTTAAAGACAATTCATATTTACACCAGATGGACAAATTTCATTAAAATATTTCAAACAGAACAAACGTTATACCACTTTTAGTGAAGCCACCCACCGTTTTTTGACGATTCAAAAACGCGACGCAACAAAGAGTTTAAAAAATCAATTCAATTATTCCGGCCAATATCTTGGCCAGAAGTAGGAATATCGAACTGAAATTTTACAGCCCTAAAGACAAATCATATCTACACACGATGACCGGATTTCATCAAAATATTTCCAACACAACAAAAGTTATGGCACTTTTAGGGAGGCCACCCCCATTTTTTGACGATTCAAAGACGTAACGCATCAAAAACTCGATTTTATTAAGTCTCATCACAAATAATTGTTATCAAATAGCCTTGATATTGCCAGATGATCATTATTATTACTATTTAAAAAAGAAATAGAGTACCAGCGTAGCTGCACGTCACTGAGAAGTCACTTAGCAAGAGGACGCTCAAATTGGTAAATAAGGAATTTGTCAGATTAATCAGGGGTCCATCAAGAACTTTGCAAAGAGACTCAAAAGAAGTTTTGACACTGGTATTGGGCACATTGAACACAAGTTGTGAAGCACTACCAAGTTCATTTGACAACAGTTATTTGATAGGAGACTTAATAAAATCGTGTTTCTGCGACTTTTTGTTGCGTTTCGTTTTTGAATCGTCAAAAACGGTGGGTGGTCCCGCTAAAAGTGGTATAACTTGTGTTGTGTTTGAAATATTTTGATGAAATTTGGTCATCTGGTGTAAATATGAGTTGCCTTTAAGCCTGTAAAATTTCATTTTGAAATTCGTACTTTTGGTGAAGATATTGGCAAAAAACCTAATTTTTTGGCGTTTCGTTTTTGAATCGTCAAAAAACGGGGAGTGGCCTCACTAAAACTGATATAACTTTTGTTCTGTTTGATATATTTAGATGAAATCTGGCCATCATGTGTAAATATGAATTGCCTTTAAGACTGTAAAATTTCATTTCAAAATTCAAACGTCTGTCCAAAATATTGGCAAAAAACCTAGGGGGGTCTTTTTTTTTGGCCCACCCTGTACATAGCCTACTAGCAGCGCAGTTTGTGTAGTGGGTATGTTCGTTACCTTGCAGCCAAAGGGTTGCAGGTTCGAATCCACCTTAGGCCACCGCGCAGGGACCTTGCAATGGGCAAGTCCTTCACTCGCAATAGCTCAGCGCTTCGTCGTGAAACTCCGATTCAGCGTCCGCGCTGTAGTGCACCTACATACTTGTGTAATATAATACGCAAGAGCGTGCATGGATGATGGAGTGTATTTATATAGCACGTGTCTGAGGGATCGTCCAAAAGTTACATTTGCTGTAGGCCTAAGACGATAGTTTACAGAAAAGAACCGAAAAACTATAACCATTCGCAATAATATAATTGACGAAAGTCATGGATACACGCAGATATTTCTGCAGTAGGGACCGAACACAATGATCACGGTCAACTGTTTTGTCAAGGGCTTTAAATATCCAAACGCAAAAAGTTTTTATAATGGGTATTTTCATAGAAGTTTCTAACTGTAAATTTTTCTGTGTTTCGTTTAGTGTCATAATATGACACATATTGTGCTTTAGCGAGAAGAAATTAGTTTAAAACACGAAGTGTAGTAGTTAAGAAAATATGTATCAGATGCCTCTCTTGTCCCTTTGTGCAGGCGCCCATGACCCAAATGGTTGATTGTGTAAACATGACTTAAAACCGTGGCACTACACAATGAGTGATACACTAAGGCCACCAGACTGTAACTGTTAATTGCTGTTATGTTTATTGCATCATGGTCCGACAGCTGAATATCGTATGTAGGCCTATTCCTGTAATTGCAGGTAGGCAATTGGGTTCTTAATGTCCTGGTTGCAATAATTGTCTCTGACAATTTCATCTATAAATACATGTAAGCTTAGCATATGGGCCGTCCATAAAGTACGTCACGCTCCAGGGGAGGGGTGTAAAAAAGTGTGACAGTCTGTGACAGGGGGAGGGGTCAGGCCGAGTGTGACGTCACACATTTATTTTTTGAAATTTTATTTCTAATTATTTTTTATATTTTTTAGTAGATTTTAATAGCTTTAAAAATAATTTTCAAAAATTTTGTGAAACATTTGAATTAGTTTTATGTCAAAATGGCATGAAATGAGTATCCCTGAATGTGTTGTTCACGATTCCTCTCGCTAGGAGCGCTAGTAATGCTGTTGCAAAGCCTTGTTTTAGGCCCTATGTATAGCCTTGCGGTGTTAATTTTTTTAAATTCGAAAGTGTGACGTACATTAGGGGGGTCCGAGATTTGTGACAGTTTGTGACAGGGGGAGGGAGGGGTCAAAAATGGCCGTAATAGAGTGACGTACTTTATGGACGGCCCCATAATTGTATGAAGGCCACAATTAGAGATCTGCAGCACAGCGGTATAGATCTAATTGCTCTTTTGGTTCCAGCCGCGTTGCGTCATGTATTATGTTTTATGTTTATGTTTTTACGTGGACGGTGGAAAAAAGCTCACTAAGCTCACAGAGCGTGAAATCGATGTCAAGGACGATAGGGTGAGCGTGGGCGTGTGTGTGGGCGTGTAAGCAAGGAACAGACAGACAGACAGACAGACAGACAGACTGACAGAGACATGGAAACAGAGTTAGAGACACAGACTACGCCAGACAGAGAGAGAGACAGAGGGAATGAGACAAAGACAGAGAGAGAGAGTGGCAGAGAGAGACAGTGGCAGAGAGAGACAGAAATAGGCAGACAGACAGACAGACAGATAGACACACAGACACACAGACAAACACACGGAAACAGAAACAGAGACAAACAGACTTACGTCAGACAGAGAGAGACACATGTATAGACTGACAGACAAAGAAAGAAAGAGAGAGAGTGCGCGTGTGTGCGATAGATAGAGAGAAAGACAGGCAGAGGCAGAGAGAGAGAGAGAGAGAGAGAGAGAGAGAGAGAGAGAGAGAGAGAGAGAGAGAGAGAGAGAGAGAGAGTGAGAGAGAGAGAGAGTGAGAGAGAGAGAGACAGCCAGACAGACAGATACAAAAAGAGGCGCTTTATAAATGCCTATATACAATACAATACAATACAATGTAATGCAGTACAGTACAGTACTATACAATACGATACAATATGGCCTACATTAATTCAGAAATTCTGGTTGGCGATGACTGTGTACTAAGTGTGTAAGCTACCACCATCTAGTGAAAAGAATTGAGATGCTTTGAAACTGGACGTATATATATATATATATATATATATGCCATAAAAGCAAATGTTTCGGCCACTCATAATATTATGGTACAATCACATTTATCCTACCACAGATCGAGATGGTGCTAGAACTTTTATTTTGAAACTAGCTGTACCCAGCCACGCGTTGCTGTGGCAGAAAAGACCCCCCTCCCCTCCCCCTTCCCCTCCCCCGCCCCTCCCCTCCCTCTCTATTATCCCCTCCACCTCCCCTCCGCCTCCCCTCCGCCTCCCCCTCCCCCTCCCCCTCCTTCTCCCCTCTCCTTTCCTCCCCTCCCCTCCCCTCCTCTCCCCTCCCCTCCCCTCCCCTCCCCTCCCCTCCCCTCCCCTCCCCTCCCCTCCACTCCACTCCCCTCCCCTCCCCTCCCCTCCCCTCCCCTCCCCTCCCCTCCCCTCCCCTCCCCTCCCCTCCCCTCCCCTCCCCTCCCCTCCCCTCCCCTCCCCTCCCCTCCCCTCCCCTCCCCTCCCCTCCCCTCCCCTCCACTCCCCCTCCCCATTCCCTTCCCCTCCTCCTCCCCTTCCCCATCCCCCTCCCTCTTCCCCTCCGCTCCGTCCACCTCCGACTCCGCTCGTTTCGTCCCTCAGACCATCCTTTACTGACAGCGGATAGAGCCCAAGAATTTTTGAAGGCCGTAACGTAATTATTTATCGAGTCGCTTATGACGTCAGGGGACGCGCACTCATTAATGCTTAGTCACTTTGTTTCGGGTAAAGACGATTCTGAAATTTTGGAAGCGTGCCGTTTCGTTCAAATTGCAAATGGCGGGCGAACGGATTGCAAAGTTCACTTTTTGTGGAAACGATTGGGTTTTTTTCGGGAAAAGAAATGTCGTGACCTTGCGGTATCGGAATGGAAGGTTTTGGTAAATTTTCAAAACAATTGATGCGTCAGTTTCGGCGTGATCGTGACCGCAGGATCGCAAAGTTTCATTTTTATTTATATAGATTATCTTTATAAGCTAAGCCCCCAACCGCAACAATAACTACCCAAAGGAAATGTTCACAAATAACCGGCTTAATCTAATCTGATGTGACTAACAGAGAGACCAAGCATGGGCGGAGACTTAGAGGGGGATAGTCCCGCTCAATGAATGTGTTGGGGGAACGGCCCATGCATTTGTCCCCCGCCCCCAATTGTTGAGGGTTAGAGCATTGACACTTCATGACGAAGAAAGACACACTGCATACACTCATCACTCATACACTGGCGAATAAATGACTAAAAAGGGTCGTCAACTTTTTTGACGGGAAAAATTTATTTTTTCTTGAGATTTCGGGGGGATGACTAAAGGTCGTGAGAAATTTTGGTCGACAAAAGTGGAAAATTTCGTCGGCGACTCAGCCATTCGTCAGCCCAAAATCTCGCGTCCTTCCTTCGGCGCCACTCGTTCGTCCCCCCCAGTCTTGTCCCCCCAGTCTTCGCCCAAGTCTCCGCCCATGGCTTTAAGTGGCATGTAGAATTGTAGATTGCAGACCTAATCTAATTAAATGTTTACATCGCACAGTTAATGTAAAATGGTTAATGGCAGTTTAGTGAAACCGTTATTATCATGCTGAACTCCGTCATTGCTCGCACATTGACAGTGCCAGTCCCAAGCCTGAAGATTGGAGGAGGGCAACACTATGAATCCTTGATGTGATACAGTGCTGTGAAACAGTAGAAAAATTCAGAACCTTTGGGGAATACTATGGTAGAACTTGAATGTTTCAGAAAATTCAGAAACACGCAGATCTCAAGTCCTCATATACAAATACTTCCAAAAAATTCATGCTGAGAGAAGCGCTTTTTAAATGGTCACCAGGAATGCAGTCAAGGCCGTAACTAGGGGGTGCTTTAGGTGGTTGAACCCCAGCCCAAATAAAATAATGCAAACATTAGGTTATAAATGCATTTGATTATGTAAAAAGTAAGGGTGTATAATAATTTATATTAAAGCCCTTATTTAGGTCTATGTGTGAAATTTTACAATAGATTAATCTTGATGATGATGATGCCGACGACGACGGCGATGACGATGATGATGAGGAGGAGGAGGACGACGACGACGACGAACAGGAGGAGGAGGAGGAGGAGGAGGATGACGATGACGATGACGATGACGATGATGATGACGATGGCGATGACGATGATGATGATGATGATGATGTGAACTCTGTTTGGGTCAGTTGATTCGGTTGCTTGTTGGCTTACTCGCATCGAGTAAATACCCCCCTCACCTCAACCGAAAAAAATTATGGGTGCGACCTTAAATACAATACTGCATGGGTACAGCAAAAATCTATAATGTCTCTGCGTCAGCGAATATTGTCAGAGAATGGGGTCCGTACTAATCCCACTTATCTGCTTACAGTAATTAGTTCCTCGAAAAGTGACTAAATAAATCCACTAATAATTATAACTGGCCAACGATAGGAATAATTTTGTGCAGCATAAAGTTCCCTTCGTATACATTTAAGTCATTGGTCCAGAGGATAATAATAATAATTATGACAATAATAATAATTATGATAATAACAATAATTATGGTAAACGAGGCAGAGATGTTTTTCGTCCGTTCATCGCTCAGCTTCAACTGATAATTATTACTAAAATGCATTCGCGGTATGAAAGTCATAGTCCGAAAACGCCATTAAAAGCGTTCACGTTTTTTCGCCGAAGCCTATACACATATAGCCTACATGTAAGGCTTACGTCATATCTGCACACACCTACACACACACACACACACACACACACACACACACACACACACACACACACACACACACACACACACACACACACACACACAGCACATAATGTAGGCTACGCTATATAGCATATACATGTAGCTATACATAGGAAATGTTATTATGAATATTACGTGCTTTACATGTAGGTATATATGATGTGATCAGAATGAGCATGCAGCAAGTGCATGATGGGTTTGATATTATTATTTTATGGTCTGCAAATGTAGGGTATACGGTATATACCGTATTCGTAGAAGAGAGTCAAGAGACGTAAAAGGTGTTTCGCTGGAAGGCGAAAAGTGGGAGGAACTCGCGGTTTTTATTTGCAAGAACCTGTCTCTAAAGCAGAGCATATGAGCAAGCATATTATAAGATTGTACGAATGAACTTGTGATGATGACAAAAACAGGGTAATACTCAAGACAGTTTTAGACAAAGACACAAACGAACAAAGAGACAGACGAGCAAAATACAGACAAAGAGGCAGGAAACAAAAAAACAAACATACAAAGAGGTAGACAGACAATGAAACAAAAATACAAAGAGGCAGACAGACAAAAAGACAGAGAGATACAGATAGAGAGAGAGACAGACCGACAAAGAGAAAGACAGACAAGCGATATGCAGATAAGGAGATAGACAGGCAAAGAGACAGATAGACAGATGGACAGACATACAAACAGACATACAGAGACAGGCAGGGACAGGTACATGGATTGCATTTCGTTGTCTTTCTCTCAACAACAGGTTCACAACAACCATAATTACTAAGCCTATATTAGATGCAGAGTTGACGCAAGAACCGCGAACACAGCGAAGTGCTGCAGGACATTGAAGACTCTTCGTCACATTCATGGATATTGCTATTATGATATGAGGCTACTCTGGCAATTTATGAACTTTATATTAAATCACAAAGTAATTGTTATTCAGTTGCCATGGCAATTCATAGTCTCCATGCAATCACAATGCAACTATTGTTACAGGTCGCTATGGCGGTCTTTTCAATGAAACCACAATGCAATTATTATGAATAAGAAACTACAGTAAATTGTGATCTAATAATTATGTCCTCTGCGAAATCACAATTCTTATTTAAATTATTTTTATCAGGAGATACGCGATGCTCCCTCATACCCCAAAGGTCGTTACCCCTAGGGTCGTTAGGGGCTTCCAGTTGGCGCACATGGTGGGTATTTACCTAACGCTTTTTCCACAGTCTCTAACATGGGGGTTAATGGAAAGCCATTACATGCATCTCCTACGATCAACAGAAAGCATTGTCTGTATATATCTCCGGTCTTCAGCAAAGATTAAATAAATCCTCAGAGGAGATGATAAAGTGCTTAGAGAGATTACTGAAGACCTATACGCGCTGGTATCGCATAAAGTTGCATACATACATATATATATTATGTATAATTATGTAGATAATTTATATTGTATATACAATTATACATGTATATATAAGCCTACTCTGTATATACAGGGTGGGCCAAAAAAAAGACCCCCCTAGGTTTTTTGCCAATATTTTGGCCAAGAGTTAGAATTTTGAAATGAAATTTTGCAGTCTTAAAGGCAATTCATATTTACACACGATGGCCAGATTTCATCTAAATATATCAAACAAAACAAAAGTTATATCAGTTTTAGTGAGGCCACCCCCCGTTTTTTGACGATTCAAAAACGAAACGCAAAAAAATTAGGTTTTTTGCCAATATCTTCACCAAAAGTAAGAATTTGGCAATGAAATTTTACAGGCTTAAAGGCAATTCATATTTACACATTAAGGCCGAATTTCATCAAAATATTTCAAACACAACACAAGTTATACCACTTTTAGCGGGACCACCCACCGTTTTTGACGATTCAAAAACGAAACGCAACAAAAAGTCGCAGAAACACGATTTTATTAAGTCTCCTCTCAAATAACTGTTGTCAAATGAACTTGGTAGTGCTTCACAACTTGTGTTCAATGTGCCCAATACCAGTGTCAAAACTTCTTTTGAGTCTCTTTGCCAAGTTCTTGATGGACCCCTGATTAATCTGACAGATTCCTTATTTACCAATTTGAGCGTCCTCTTGCTAAGTGACTTCTCAGTGACGTGCAGCTACGCTGGTACTCTATTTCTTTTTTAAATAGTAATAATAATGATCATCTGGCAATATCAAGGCTTTTTGATAACAATTATTTGAGACGAGACTTAATAAAATCGTGTGTTTGCTGCGTTACGTCTTTGAATCGTCAAAAAATGGGGGGTTGCCTCACTAAAAGTGGTATAACCTTTGTTCTGTTTGAAATATTTTAATGAACTCTGGCCATCATGTGTAGATATGAATTGTCCTCAAGCGTGTAAAATTTCATTTCGATATTCTTACTTTTGACCAAGATATTGGCCAGAATAATTGAATTGATTTTTTAAAACTTTTTGTTGTGTCGGGTTTTTGAATCGTCAAAAAACGGTGGGTGGCTTCACTAAAAGTGGTATAACTTTTGTTCCGTTTGAAATATTTTGATGAAATCTGGCCATCTGGTGTAAATATGAATTGCCTTTAAGACTGTAAAATTTCATTTCGAAATTCTTACTTTTGGTCAAGATATTGGCAAAAATCTTAGGGGGGGTCTTTTTTTTGGCCCACCCTGTATATATATATATACTTTGAGCCCATGGGTTAAAAACCAAAGCTGCCAAAAGATTTGTGAAAAATAATGGACGCCTACATTTGTATTTTCCACTTTTTGATACTTCAGCCGACACGCATTGGAGGAATTTAAAGGTCATGGACACTGGAGGGGTATAGGTTCATTACAGGACTAACTGTATATTCACTTCCGAGCTTACACGGACATATTCCACTGTTTCATATATTATTATTAGTGTCATTTGTTGTATGCGAAAAAACTGCTGAGCTGCATGCCTCGGACCCACAACCGTTAGATCAATGACAAGAGAGTTACCGAGGGCACATTTGTGTGTGTGTGTGTGTGTGTGAGGAGGGGGTATGTGAGTGTGTGGAGGGGTGTGTGAGTGTGTGGGTATTGCCATGGTCACATGGATTCGAGCCACTATAGACTAAAGGCAAAGTATACGCGGTGCGCATTGTCAACTGCTATAGCCTAATGTCAATGGAATATAACATTAGAGCTTTTCTGTTACTGTGCATTGTGTACAATTGTATAGGCTACGTGTGTCTCAGACTGACAATGTTCAACACGAAATTTTCGACGGCCATTTGAAAGATGAACGGATGAATAAATGGATGGATGGATGAACGGATGGATGAACGGATGAATGGATTGATGAATGGATGAACGGATGAATAAATGGATGGATGGATGATCGGATGGATGAACGGATGAATGGATGAATAAACGGATGGATTGATGGAAGGATGAATTGATAGATGATTAGATGAATTATCTGTTTTGGCCAATGCGTAAAATTATAATTGCTGCGCTGTGAAGCACGCAACGCAATCTGCGCAATTATTTCAATGCAATTTCAGAAATAATTAGAAACAATAATTGTATACGTAGTTATTAAATCTGATAATTTCAGAAGCAGTCTGTCGAATGGACAGCGCAGTTGCACAGGTCGTGCTTCGTAATCGCCAGAATCATGCGCTTGATTGCATCGAAACGAGGAGTATATGATTTCTTTTTCTTTTTCCAGATAATATCCCTTTGTTCCCACAGTTCGAGATTTCTCTCATGAATGGTATATCTTCCATTATACGCACTTTTCTCAAATCTACAGCTGGTCTCGTAGAAAATGACATAAGTGGGTGACTCTCTGCTCAAGTATAATAATATTATAGCTAATATACGTATGACTTGTTAGCACTAGAAGGCAAAAGCTGAGTACAATGACGATAATCATGACGATGCTTATGACGATAATTATCAAGTGACCGGATATCCTTTGGTTGGTATACATCGCGTGTGTGTACAGCGTACAATGTGTACATTGACCAGCCAAGCGCCTATAATTAGTATAGTTAACTTAGCATAGTTTTTAGACTAACAATGACATTGACGTCATAATGGGCTGCAACGCAGTAAGCGCCTCTGATTATGCAATGACGTTGCAGATTATACAGCTATGTGGTTTATGCACGTGACACTGACGTCATAGAAGTTAGCATTATGACGTTGGCTCGTGTTTACGGTAGGTGATGACAATGACGACAATCGTGATGACGTCATAAACAACGTGGTTCCATGAGTCAGCAATGCCTTATTGATGCTTGCGGATCTGTTAGCCTTGTGACGTAATCGAGCAGCTTGGAGTTGCTTTATGACGAAATCAGAAATTGAGGTGCTATGACGTACAATGTAAGTTCGATTGTGATAGATCTTACCAATTGATAATAGCTTAGGCGTATATTGTTGACTTACTTACTTAATTTAATTTTCTTGTGAAATGACTAACCTAATTCACTTCCTCATTCACTCACTAACTAGCTTTATATAATAACTAGCTGAGATAATAAAAAATAATAATTATAGTAATGTCAATGGGGGGTGTCGGCGAATCTCTGCCACCATAAGGACCAGGGTGGGGGAAACCCTCTTTTCATACTTTTTCAGCCGTTTCCATGTATAGTTTCACACTTATTCGCCTGAAACGTTACAACTACACAGATTAATAATAATAATTTAAATATGACGATCGAAATAGATATTCCAATCTGTATGAGCCCTTTGCAATGAAAGGATATGGTAGGCCTATCCAGCAGCTGCTTTATGATATAATTCAGAGGCGCATCTCTACAAATTCCGCCACTGCTCGTGATTTTGACAGTGCTAGTGCCAAGCCTGGATAAAGGAGGAGGGCGCCACTAATCATCTTTGATAGATGTCGCAGTGTCCTTAAACAGCACAAGCACATCTCTTCAATAGTTATGTGTCCCACATTTCATAACTTAGAAAGCTGAACCACATCGTTGTTTGGTTCTTTCCTTCGCCTCCAGATGTCATGTTCATTCCATTCAAAATTAACTGAAAAGGCATTTTCGGAAAACTTTCAACGGCTATGCCCGTTGTCAAGGAGGTAACCGCAGTATCACCGAAGTCCTTTGGTCAACCGCTGCATCTATTCACTCAGTCGCCTCTCTATACGCTGGCAATCACGGCAATCAGAATATATAAGCCGTGAAAAGCCTCCAATCATGTACACAGCAAATTCTATTCCGCGTCCATTGCACAGTTGCACACCCGAGGCGGGTAAAATTCGTCTCCTCTGATGGTCACCTCCGCCTCTGTATAGACTACGCTGACTGTGGTCTCACACTGATTGATGTCTGCTGGCGGCAGACACCGCTGCTGCAATTCGATTTGAACGCAGTTGATCAGTGTGTAAACTGCACCAGTTTGTATATGCACACCGCCGTGACACCGGTCACATTCTCACCGAAAGATAAGCAATCTTTTGAGAGGCAGAGATGGGTAATGGGTATAATGCCTCTTTTCGGTGTCTCAAGACTATTTTTTTCTCTCTTGGTCTAACGTACTGGGAGCGCCTCTGATTGGTGTGCACTGTGAGAGGCACTTTATAAATTTATAGATACAATACAATCATCATCATCATCATCAATGTCCATGGGTTCAACGCCCGTAGGTGCTTGATGCTCTTTCGATCGTCTCCTTCCATTTGTCTCTTTCGTGCATCAAGTTTCATTCGTGTTTCTTTTTTACTGCCAGAGTATCGACACACATCTGGCAAACCCTCCTCCTTTTTCCAGGCTTGGGACTGGCACTGGCAGAGTGCAAACCAGTGGCGGAGATATACAATACAATACAATACAATACAATAATAGCGTGTAAACAATTACGTCACTTTCTTTTCATCGACATAATATGGATGACGTTCAATTCTCATTCCTGACCGCCAGCGCTCACTGTGTGCGGCCGATGTGCTCATTTTATGGCAGACTTTTCTAGATATCTGAGGGCAACTTAACCTCTATTTCTTTCTTTTCTGTCTCTCTCTCTTTCTGTCTCTGTCTGTTTGTCTCTGTCTGTCTGTCTCTCTCCCCTCCCATTGAAATCTAGATCTTCTCTCTTGGTACTCGCATGTGAGCTCAACTGAATGGACCCGGTCGTAAGCGGCGCAAAAAATTGCCAATTGCATTACGCTCACATAAGCGTAGTCACAGTTCATAATGATGTGAACCGCTCGTCTATAATAGCCGTCTGTTGAAAATACCTTTTCGTACTAGACACTGGATGTGCGAATCAGTGGCGGATCCAGAACTGTTACAGGGGGTCCAAAATCTTAGATCTTGGGATGGGAAAAGGAATTTTTTTTCGAAATTTCGCTGTTCGTCGACCAAAATAATAGAGATCGGTCTTTGGCTGAGGAAAAAAGTAATTTTCATCCGCCAAAAAGTTGATGACCTTTTTTTAGTCCTCCTCCACTTGAAAACCGAATGGGGGGGAGCCACGTCTCATACAATTTTCCGAATAGGGGGGCCAATATACCATCACACCCATATTCGTTTTGCTAATTTCAGACTAAATGGGGGCCACGTCCCATAGCAGTTTTAAATGGGGGGGGCCATGGCCGGATTGCCCCCCTTGGATCCGGCCCTGGTGCGAATAGACACGTTAGTGAGAGGCGTTGACAGAAGGAAGAGACTGGTGAACCCGGCGTGCTAAGCAGGCGTCAAGTCGAGTCGACTTTCACCGAACAAGCGTCGTAATTAAAGCCAACAGGGCTGTTTTTAAGGAATTTTTAGAACTGCACAAATCCTTCTTTCCTTTCCCATCCTCCATGGTAAATTACTCCCCATCAGAGAACAATGACCTTTTCCTGGTTTTGACTGTACAGAAGTGCTTCTACAACTGCACATTTTGTGTACAACTGCACGTTTAAAAAGCCCTGAAAGCCGATCTATATTCGAGCAGCATCGGTGAGAAGCGCCTCTGGCGGTGGGTGAGTGTGACAGCGGCAAAGACAGCGCCGCCGCCGACGCTGCAACTGCGGCGCATAGTTCTAAATGTGGCGATCAATAAAAGATGTCAGCTTCGTTAAATCCACGCAAATGACGACTAAACGAATATCTGAAGGAGACGATCATGACAGCAATAAATGTTCTATCACATTTAAACCATCTTCACTTAAAACTTAAAACGATCCGCAAAAAAGTGATTTATGAAACGCTATAGGGAAGATGCCTTCAACCTGCCTGGCACCCACAGGGAGACCGTTGAGGTTAAGATAATTTGTGGGGCGCGGTGGTGTAGGGGTATGCTCGGTGCCTTGGAGCCGGAAGTGTGCCGGTTCGAATCCACTTCAAAGCCGCCGTGTAGGACCCTGAGCAGTGAGCAAGTCCTTCGCTCACAATTCATTATGCAATCCGGCGTGAAACTTCGATTCATTGTCCGCGCTGTAGTCGCGAGCGCCTTTGAGTAGACATCTTGAAGTACTCATGCATACAATTTTGGGCTTGAACCAAACTATGGCTGCGCATTTTAACTGTCAATTAATGGCTGAAATTGCTTAAAGATTATTTTCAACTTAGGTCCTATTCAATTAATTGTTCATATTTGGCTTATTTCATGATGTCGAGTTGGCGCCTAAAATTAGATCTACTAAAGGATAAATAAAACTTTGGCGAACACCGAATCAGATCATTGTGAAGAGTGTTTGAGTGGAAGATTAATTAATTTCTTCGTCTTCGTCGCCGCCGCATTTTTATTCTTCTGCTCAAATTAGGCCTACTTCACGTTCTCCTTCCTCGCATTCTTCCACTCTGCATTCTTCTTCACATTCTTCTTCACATTCTCCTTCCTCTCATTCTCCTTCTTCACATTCTCCTTCTTCACATTCTCCTTCCTCTCATTCTCCTTCTTCACATTCTCCTTCTTCACATTCTCCTTCCTCTCATTCTCCTTCTTCACATTCTCCTTCACATTCTCCTTCCTCTCATTCTCCTTCTTCACATTCTCCTTCCTCTCATTCTCCTTCTTCACATTCCCCTTCTTCTCATTCTACTTCTTCACAATCTCCTTCTTCTCAATAGCCATATTCTTATTAAAAGTCTTTGTATTCCACAAAATTACTTTGCATAAACGCACATAATATTTCAGGCCATATATACCAGCAGTTTTTCTATATACAATTGAAATTGCCGTAAGTGATTCTCCTTTTAAAACTGTCGCAATTCAATCATGACGGTGTCACAGACCTTTAGCAAACTCATCATGTCTCTTTCAGAACTCCATCGACCACGAACGGTGTCGAATGATGAGGCGCCAACGGCGGTCTTTCAGCGCTGTGTATTATTATAGGAGGAATGTGATGTAGGCGTAATGGATTTCCTATATACAGGTCGAACACATTCAATTTTTTTGTGCTCGAGGATACCCACTCTGTTACACCCTCTCGGTCTCAGTTACTCAGTTTCTCTCTTTCTTTCTCTCTGTCTTTGTCTGTCTGTCTCTGTTTCTCTATGTCTGTATCTATCTCTGTCTCTGTCTCTGTATCTCTGTATCTCTGTCTCTTTCTCTTCCTATATCTGTCTCTTTCTCTTCCTATCTGTCTCTTCCTATCTGTCTCTTCCTATCTGTCTCTTTCTCTTCCTCTCTTTCTCTCTCTTTCCTTTGTTATGCCTGTATGTCTGTCTGTCTATCTGTCTGTCTGTCTGTCTCTGTCTGTCTCTGTCTGTCTCTGTCTCTCTGTCTTTCTGTCTCTCTGTGTATCTCTCTCTCTCTCTTTCGTTATGCCTGTATGTCTGACTGTCTGTTTGTCTGCCTCACTCTGTTGGCTTACGCAATCACACCGCACCTCTCCTCTGCCTTTGTTTGTGCCCGGGTTTCGATTTCTTTATCCTCGCTTTCCAACATTCTAATGAATTCATTGCACAATGGGCTTAATAATGATTTCCGGTTTGTTTTTACTTCCTGTCTTAATTAATGATGGACAGAACAAGCATATCCATGGAAGCCACGTTTGAGCAAAAACGCATGCACAATCATAACCGCATGCACAAAAATACACGCATGTTTCAAATGAATAACAAGTTTTCTAACAGAGGATGGAAAAAATGCCTTGAATCAACTGCTACGGAAAATTGATAAAACAGGACCGCTTACTCATAAACCATTGGAATCGGTGCGCTCGGTGCGAACATTCGCGAACATTGCTTGTGGGTCCGAGTAAATTTGCAGTCAAGACAATGACCCAGCTAAGTCCTACAAATTCAGCCCCTGAAATTCAGCGCGAAGCAGAAGCATCTATGAAAATCTTATCTTAACCCTTTAATGCCGGAGGATATAGGATTTCCCATACATTTTACCACCTTCTCGGCATTAAAGGGTTAAGTTATTCGTCGACGTGAAGTGACTGAAGTCCAAGAGCTCTCCAACACTGACGCAAAGAAACGGCTGGCGTGCAGCTGCCAGCCGTTTCTTTGCGTCTGAAGCAGTGCACGGCTGCTGATAAAATTGAGAGGACTTCGTTTAGCGATGAGAAGATATTCATGGTAGAGACTCCTACTTGTAAACACCAAAAATGAGTAAGTTCTTCTATCATCGAATCGCGCACGACACAGCCGAAAATGATATCTGCATTGCTTGTAACCAGACATTGTAGCAGCAGCCCCAGTGACCACAAGGCGGATCGTATACTATTATAGGTCGTATTATATGCAGAAGCTGCCATGGTCGGCTGACATTTGAGTTGACAACGCAGAAATGACGATCCCTCTGACCTGCCTGTGTGCGTCTATGATTCACTGACATGAAGGCGGCAACGAAAGTCTGTAGTCTGTAGCACTCGCGTTGGTTAAATGTCACGCGCTAACAGCTGCTCACCTTTACGTATGAACTTAAAATATCAAGCCACGCATTCTCTATTTGAAAAGGTTAAAGAAATCATGAGTTTTTAGTCAGATCCGCTGATAATTAATGTCATGGATATTTGGAAAACATTATTTTGTATTTGTGATAATCTATGTTTTAATGTGCTACTTTTAAAGGAACGTATCTATGGTTTTATATAGCGCCCGTTGTTTAATTTCTATTCTGAGGCACAACCATCACGGAAATTCCTGGGGAAGATATTATATAGGCCTATGCTTTCAAAGAATGAGAGAATTATGAAGAAAACCAGTTCTTAGTTTAGCCATTAGTGAGAGTCGGAAAGGGGGGGAAATTTTTATACTGGGGAGATGACTTAATTGACACCCAGTCGTGTGGCACACCGCTGCACGCAAAGGTCACCATCATCACGTCCATCGTTGATTCTAACCGGGCCTCTGTGATCATTAGGTGCAGATAGACAGGCAGGTACAGAGGGGGGCAGAGGGAGGGACAAAGGAGAGACAGACGAAGGAACAGAGGAAGGGAAGAGGACGGACAGAGGGAAGGAAGAGGAAGGACAGAGGGAGGGACGGTGGTGATGGGGTGGTGGTGGTGGTGGTGGTGGTGGTGGTGGTGGTGGTGGTTGAGATGGTGGGTGATGTTATGTTGATGGTGCTCGTGCTGGTGGAAATGAAGAACAAGAACAAGAAGAATAAGATCAAGAAGAACAAGAACAGGAACAAGCAGTGGAAGAAGAAGAAGAAGAAGAAGAAGAAGAAGAAGAAGAAGAAGAAGAAGAAAATGCAGGAGGAGAGGCAGCAGTAACTACGTCATCCAACTGATCGTCAACACCGTTCACAGAACTATGCTTCGTTTGCTGATGACGCAAGGCGACGACATCGTCATCTGCCACTGACGCGTCGTCTACTGACATTGACACTGACGGCTCGATGCCGCCACCGTTGACACCGTTGACATCATGCGCCTCAGCTAATGAATAGGTTTAAACTTCTGCGCTCGCATGCTGATTGCTGCTGCTGCTGCTGCTGCTGCTGCTGCTGCTGCTGCTGCTGCTGCTGCTGCTGCTGCTGCTGGTGTAGGATGCGGCATGAAGCTGACGGTGATGACGATGAGGAGGAGGTGGAGGAGGAGGAGGAGGAGGAGGAGGAGGAGGAGGAGGAGGAGGAGGAGGAGGAGGAGGAGGAGGAGGAGGAGGAGGAGGAAGAGGAGGAGGAGGAGGGAAAGATGGATAGCTGCATGTCTATTATGATGTCTATTATGATGATGCTTGTAGTACTGTTGTCTTCTGGGAACTAGGCCACTGCTCGTAATCTTGTAGCGCCAGTCTCAAGCTCTGAGAAAGGAGGAGGGCGACGCTGATCATCTTTGATAAGACACGGTTTTAGTTAAACAGCAGCAAGCTTTTGTCTTCTGATCTCTTGTTTTTTTCTGCATCTGATTCTTCTTGTTCTTTTTGCTCTTCTTGTTCTTCTTGTTTTTGTACTTGATCTTGTTGTTCTTGTTCTTCTTGCTCTTGTTCTTCTTGCTCTTGTTCGTGTTCTTGTTCTTCTTGTTCTTCTTGTTCTTCTTCTGTCTGTCTGTCTGTCTGTCTGTCTGTCTGTCTGTCTGTCTTTCGTTCCTCATTCGCTATGGTCAAGCTCCTTCTGCTGCTGCTGCTGCTGCTGCTGCTGCTGTCGTAGCCAATGCTGCTGGTATCAGTCAGGCTGCTCTCATCCATCGCTGCTGCTGAGGCAAGCGAAGGCGACGATTGCGTGCGTGATACGGTGATGATGATGTGACTGATGGTTGTGGCTGATGATGTGTCGTAGTCAATTGTTTCATGTAGTAGGAGCTTCACCGTGGTTAAGATCAAAAGAGTCGACTTTCGTAGAGAAAGGGGGCGGGTGAATCGATATTATACACAGAGCAGCAAAGCACAAGGAACAAAAGACAACAGAACAGAGGTAAGCACCAATAATTTGCTCATAGAAGAGGATGCTTAGATGGTTCACGATAATGCGGTGGTTAGTGTATTGGATATGCAGGGTTGAATTTGTTACTGGATTGCGTGATTATTTGGAGCCGTTTAGAGTACTGTTGAAGTTTGTATGTTTGTTTGTATGTGCACTTGTTATAGCGCCCTTCAAGCAAGCTCACTACTCAGAGGCGCTCCCGACTGCAGCTGAGGCCATAATGTGGGAGAAATGAAGTATCTTGTCAGCATTTTGATGCATGGTTTCCTTGGCTCTGTGGGCTGGCGCTGTTCTGTTGAAAAAGAAAACAGCCTTCTGGGGATAGGTTTCTGATTACAGGTGGAAGATGTTGTGACAGCAGAACTGCACAACCCGTTCCTTCCTTTCCCATCGTCCATGGTAAATTACTTCCAATCGCAGGACAATACCTTTTGCCAGTTTTAACTGTACAGGGTGCGCAAAAAAACCTCCCTAAGATTTTTGCCAATATCTTGACCAAAAGTAAGAATTTCACAATGAAATTTTACAGTCTTAAAGACAATTCATATTTACACCAGATTACCAGATTTCATTAAAATATTTCAAACAGACCAAAAGTTATACCACTTTTAGTGAAGCCACCCACCGTTTTTGACGAGTCAAAAAGTAACAAAATCTAGTAATCATGTGTAAATAAGAATTGTCTATAAGACTGTTAAATTTCATTTCGAAATTTTTACTTTTGGCCAAGGTATTGGCAAAAAACCTAGGGGGGTCTTTTTTGGCGCACCCTGTACAGAAGTGCTTCTACAACAGACTGCACACATCCATTTATACCTGCACATATTGCGTACAACTGCACGTTACAAAAGCCTTGTCCTATCAAATCTTTGTCTTTTTCCTTTCTCTCTCTTTGTTCATAACCTTTGTTCAACCTACATAATTATCTGGCTGTTCGGCTGTCTGTCTGTTTGCCTGGTTTTCGCTCTCTTACGCCCTCTCTCATTCTATGACAGGTGTGACTAAATTAGTTTTCCTCCTGCTCAATACCGTCCGGCTTTGCATGTTAATAGTCTATTATAAGCTTAAAACAATCCGTTGTAATCCAGACAAGCTGCACTTATATTAAATTAATATTCTCGTCGTTTTACGGCAGTTAATTACACATTGGAGCATGCTACACCCAACAGTAATTCTAATGATATCATAAAAGCATTGCTTGTATTATAATAGAAGCCAATTTTATTTATTACATACATGTATAGGCCTACTATATTATGTTAAAAATGTTATGTTCCAATAAATTCGAGATGTATAGGCCTACGTAACAAATTATCGCCTCGTAGGTCTACCCCTGGAGTTTGCCTATAAGCAAATTACAGCGATCCTAAAATATTGGCAGCTGACATCCAAGCGCTGCCGTCACACACACGCAAATAGTCCTTAGCGTAGTGATACATCGAAGCCGGTTCACATCCACCGTCACTTCCGCGTATTGATATTACGTTGGTGGTGACGTCAAATGCTCCATAAAACATACTTCGTGTTATGATATTGCGTCGGACAAAAAACTCGCTAACACAGATTACATAAAACTTGGAGAACAATGGTCAGGATGGATCGCAGCTCGTTTACGTGGCGCCTAACTTCGCGGCCTAAGTTGGACAAAAAAGCGTTAACGCCGAAAGAAGTGCGAAACGCACATGTAGGTCTATAACCTGTCACGGGCCCCACCATTCTCATGCAGCATGCATGAATGTTACTGTCGTTATCCAGGGTGAGAATTGCCGGGGGTTGGGGGGTTCAACCCCCATGCAGTCTTTTTTAGAGCCCCATGTTAAAGTCTGTTTTTCACACCCCAATTCCAAGTGGATAATGGTCCAACCCCCCCCCCCCAGTTATTTTTCCACAATTCTTACACTGTCGTTACCCAAGATCTTTCCACTCATGTGAACGAACATGAATGAATATGTGCAATTGTGCAATTTCATTTTAATTTACTGCAAACATTGCTAGTTTTAATACCATACGCCTACTTCATTTTTCTATTATTCATTATTGCCATAATTTTAATTAAGAAAAATGTTATCAATAGCCTACGTCATAAGAAAAGTGAGTAAGTAATTATTATGCAGCACACAGAAATGCATGATTGAATCTTGTTATTGTAGGAACTTCGTTATTAACCGTGAATGCGAATTCGGTTCATGCTTCCGAGAATAGGCCTACAGGTCTGTGTGCATTGATAAAATAATTAAATTCACCCACGCACTCGCTGCAGGTCTCCTCAATTGGAATTCTCAAAACTGCACAACCCTCTTCTCTCCGCTTCCCCAACCTCCATGGCAAAGTATTTCCAATCAGAATGATGACAACGAACATTTTAAACAATTTTTAGCTGCACAGAAATGTTTTAGCAGCTGCATAGATTCTTGTAGAGCGGTTCTTTTTGTGTAGAACGGCACACTAAGAAACCTGTGCACTCATACAACCGTGCATTAAAACTCCAGTAGCTACTTCGCGTCTCAGGCCCCACCGTTCCCATGCGGCATGCGTGAATGACAACGGATGTCGTTACCCAAGATCTTTCCAATCACATTCATGAACGACCATAAATGAACAATGAACGAAACACATGAGTCGGATCTACTGGGTCAGTGACATCATAAATACCTCACCCCAGTTAATTAGCCACCCAGTCCAAGCTAGCGGGATAATCTGTTGTTGGAGGGAAGAGGGCTTTTTTAGCGTGCAGTTGTACATAAAAAGTGCAGTTCTAAAAGCATGTGTGCAGTTGTAGAAGCACTTCTGTACAGTTAAAACCAGCAAAAAGGTCATTGTCCTCTGATTGGAAATAATTTACCATGGAGGATGAGAAGGAAAAGAAGGAGCTGTGCAGTTCTGAAAATCCCTCAAAGACAGCCCTGGGAGGAACCCTGGTCATGAGTGAAGTTTATCAGAGGCTAGGGGGCTAAGTCCTCCCCCAAGAACGCCCATATTCCGCTTTTTTACCATGAAATTTTTATCTTTTTCAAGGTCCCCCCTCCAAGAAGGCATTAGCCCCCAAGAACGGAAACCAAACTCCGCCCATGATCCTGATTGTCACACCACACTAAAGGCGATCGCGATGGACTGGAACCCACCGGGGAGTTGCAACAGCGACGTCACCAATGAACGATAACAACCACCGAGATCGAGCAACATGGAGAAGCTGTTCAAGTCGCTGCTGAGCATCCGCGAAATCAAACTCACGACCGACGACGACTACACTCTAAGCACAGATCGGAAATAGGCTCACTATATCGATATGTAGGAACATTTAACAGTAAGCAGCTTACCACAGCCATTGAAAGAAAGGAGCACCTTACCACAGCCATTGGAAGAAAGGATCACCTTACCACAGACATTGGAAGAAAGTAGCAGCTTACTAACGAGATGTGAAACTTACTACAGCTGTCTCTGCATGGCAACTTGGAGCTTATAAAAACCATTTGAATCAATTTTAAGCATCCTGATGTATGTAAAGTCAAGTGGTGGGTTTGTAATGGGTGGAGTGGGGTTGGTGGGGCATGGTAAAGGGGTAGTTTGGTGAGAACCGCTTGGTTGAGTGGGACATGGTGTTGGTAGATGTGGATGTGGGGTAGTGGGGTGGGTATAGCTTAGGTGATGCGGAGTGGGGTATGGGAGAGGACGAAACACTTGACCACAGGCCCCTGTCACTCGGTGTTTCGCACCCTCCCTAAACCACACGCCGTCCCACCCCACCTCAATAACCACTGACCCACCACCCGCTTACAAACACACCCACCAAACTCCACGCCGCCCTTGCTCCACCCCTCCCCGAATTCACTCCGCCCACCACTCAGCCCCCACAGCACTCGGTGGGAGCGGGTTGGGATGCGGTGGGACGGGTGCAATTGAAGTGGGCGGCGTGATGGGACGAAAACCGAAATTTTGGTGGGGCTGGGCGGTTGGCAGAGTGGTAGGTTGGGTTGTGGGCGTGTGGGAGAAAGTGCTGGGTATGTGGGCAGGTGGGACACCTTCGTTCACCCGCACCCACCCATTCGATATCAACTCGCCCACCATTCAGCCCCACTCAGTACCTGGTGGGATCGAGTTGGGGATGCGGTGGGCCGGGTGAGTTCTAAGTGGGAAGTGGGAGTGGGCGAGAAACCGAAATTTGTGTGAGGCTGGGCGGTGGGCTGGGTGGTAGGCTGGGTGGTGGACGTGTGGGAGCGAGTGCTGGGTGCGTGGGGATAGGTTTACAATTACAAAAATAAGTCGTATATCCTAAATGATCCAAAAATAAGTCGTAACGAAATAGAATTTGCCAGTTTATATGGACAATTAAGCGAGACTATAATGACCTTAGTTAACACATAAAAAAAATTATCAAGGCGTAACGAGAAAGTATTCTTAACAGGCTACAATTTCAATGGCGTCGCCCGATCTACATCAATTTCGGGATTTTCGGCAGGTCGCGCCAGAGTCGTAGAGTCGTAAGGTAGCCTAACAGTTAAATCACTCATGTCAGCCCTTATATATATATATATATATATATATATTTATATACATGTATATATAGGTCTATTCCAATTTCTTTCGACAACTGAAATGCTGCCATTGTAATACCGATATTTAAAAACCCTTTCGGATAGTTAGAGGTGCACTGTGAGAATAAACGTGGACATCATTATTAAATCAAGTTGAAGTCAGTTCGAAACTCTGCAAAAAACGCAAATTAATTTTTTCGGGCGCGATTAGTCACCGCTTATTCTATAGTCTTGGCGGCGTGAGAAACAAACACACAAGCACACACACAAGCACACACACAAGCACACACACAAACACACACACAAGCACACACAGAAGCACATGATGATGGATATGGTAGTGGCGGTGTTGGTGTTGGCGAAGGTGGTGGTGGTGGTGGTGGTGGTGGTGGCGGTGGCGGTAGTGGTGGTGGAGGAAGTGGCGGTGATGGTCATGTTAGTAGTGGTGGTGGCGGTGGTGGTGGCGGTGGGGGTGGTGGAAGTGGTGGTGATTGTGATGTTGTTGTTGGTGGTGGTGCACGGTGAAAGTGATGGTGTTGGTGGCGGCGGCGGTGGTGGTGGAAGTGGTTTTTGGGTCATGTTAGTGGTAGTGGTGGTGGTGGTGGTGGTGGCGGCGGTGGAAGTGGTGGTGAGTGGTGGTCGAGGTGGTGGTGGGGGTGGTTGTCGTGGTAGTGGAAGTGGTGGTGAGTGGTGGTCGAGGTGGTGGTGGGGGTGGTTGTCGTGGTAGTGGAAGTGGTGGTGAGTGGTGGTGGAGGTGGCGGCGGCGGAGGTGGTGGTGGAAGTGGTTTTTAGGTCATGTTGGTGGTGGCGGTGGTGGTGGTGGTGGAAGTGGTGGTGAGTGGTGGTGGTGGTGGTGGTGGTGGTGGTGTTGGTGGGGGTGGTGGTCGTGGTGTTGGTGGTGGTGGCGGCGGAGGTGGTGGTGATGGTGGTGGTGGAAGTGATGGTGATGGTGTCGGTGGCGGCAGTGGTGGTGGAAGTGGTATTGGTGGTGTGTGGTGGTGGTGGTGGGCATGAGGCATATGTAGTGTAATGTTATCTGCAAATGAAATTAAACGTAAGGAATTATTAATAAGTAGACCTATTATAATACCGGCTATAGGGGTTCCTAACAGTTGCATCACTTTTCGTTGTATGCACCACTAAATGAAACATCTGTGAAGAATTTGTATTAAATTTTTGACCGCTACATCAGCATGGAGTTCAAGTCACACGCAACAAGACCAGAAACTAGAATCCTTACTCTGATGTCATGAAATTCTAGAAGGACTCAGCGACCTATGGCTACTGTTGTTGACGTCGACATTACATTAGGTTATTGTGTTCTACATACAGTAAAATAGAGCGCTACAGAAGTTGTATATTGACGCATTTAATTCAAATCAAAAGGCATCTGAAGACCTCATCACAGTCTATCTGCTAACACCCAACGGTCGGCGAAATCAGCAGATGGAGATAACGATCCATAAACATCAGAGGTCAGCAGGGATCAGTAATTACGGTTCCAGCTCACAAACCCTTGCAACGCGACGACGCCGGTGGTGGTGGTGAGAATGATTGTAGTGATGATGATGATGATCATCATCATCTTGAAGATGACGCTGACTTTGTCTGTTTCCTTATCCCTCCCTCTCCTGCCCCTCGCTGTCTTCCATCCATGTTTAATTTTATAGCTATCTTCCTTCTTGCTGGTCTTTGTATTTGAACTTGTGTATAACTCTATCGCTCTTTCTGGTTGTCTCACTGTGGGACTAGTTTTCCCGTCTGTGTCCAGCCTCTCCCCACACTCCATCTGACCGTGCCTCCCGATGCAAATCCATTACAAATTAATCATCAACGCCTCACTCAGTCTGCACCCCTGATGGTAACTTTTAATTGCCTCACGTATCAGCCTCTCTCTGTTCGTCTTGGGGTAATTAGTGTCGGTACACCCGGTCAGTTTCGGTGTATACGGTATCCCCCACCCATCTCCTTCTCTTCTCGTTTCCTAATCCAAAGCCCTCTTCCTGTGCCTATACCTGTGAATATGTCTATATGCCCTCCCTGCCCCTATTAGTATCAATCGCATATATTCGTACTCATCGCAAACTAGTCTGTGTATTTCCATGTACAATTGTACATGCACCTATTTGTACATATATCTAATTGTCAATGTGTCCTATATCCATTCGCTTTCGTTTGTCTCTTTGCTTGTGTATGCTACGTGTCTATTAGGTTATTCATTGTCCCTTAGTCTTTCAGAACTCTTTCTACAGTCTAAGCCCATTCACGTTCATTCTTGCATACATACATACATACATACATACATACATACATACATACATACATACATACATACATACATACATGCATACATACATACATACATACATACATGCATGCATGCATGCATGCATGCATGCATGCATGCATGCATACATACATACATACATACATACATACATACATACATACATACATACATACATACATACATACATGCATGCATGCATGCATGCATGCATGCATGCATACATGCATTCACATGCGTACATGTTATACATATGCCAAGTAACATGAGCCTATATATATATATATATATATATATATATATATATATGCACGCATTCGAGTAGGCTGCCTATCAACGGCCTACATGCACAAAAACATGCACATACACGTATATGCAAACATGCATTGTACGTACGTACATAGTGCCCACATACATGCATAGCTGCATATGTGCATGCATACATATAGCGCATGCCTACATATCTACATGATAAGAATATATATATACAAATATACATACATGTATATACATACATACATACATACATACATACATACATACATATACGTACATGCATACTTACATACATACATACGTACATGCATGCATCCGAACATATGTATATACATACATGCATTTCTCATGTTTCTGCCTTCATGAGGGACGACCTCCACTGGCTCTCACTGCAGCAACGCATTGCTTATACAGAGGCTCGTCTTTTGCTTGGCGCTGCGTCATGTCTCAAGCTCCATCCTACCTACATGTATGTGAGCCGTTAATTTTAATTTTAATTGCTCTGTTAATTTTACCTCTGTCTCCTTTTCTCTGGGCCGCCGTCCACTGCGCTCAGCTGCCCGTGGCGACTGCCTTGTCTAATTTTTCTCCAACCACTATTACGCAGCGAAGAGCATTTTCCGCGCTGGATCCATCAGCTATTTGGAATAGCCTTCCTGCGGCTCTCCGTTCTCTTCCTTGCGACTCTGCTCTGTCTATCATCTTGTCAAGACTTTTTTTGACCAGGTCTGGGTTGTTGGGGGTGCCATTGAGTAGAAATCTTGAAAGGGCGCTATATGAATTTATGTGGTTGATTGATTTATGCGATTAATTGTGGGCATGTACTTTTGTGAGCACATGATTGTAGCCTATATTCTCTTTTGAATGAAAAGTCTTTTAGGCTTTATATGAACATGCAGTCCTGATGATTCGCTCTTTCATGAACTTAAATAATACATACATACATACATACATACATACATATATACATACATATATACATACATACATATATACATACATATATACTTACATGTATATGTGTATGCATATATGGAAAAATTAACATGTGTAGGCATGCATGTATATACATATGCATGCTGGCATCCATGTGTGTGCATGTATGTATATATGTATGTATGTATGTATGTATGTATGTATGTATGTATGTATGTATGTATGTATGTATGTATGTATGTATGTATGTATGTATGTATGTATGTATGCATGTATGTATGTATGTATGTATGTATGTATATATGTGTGCATGTATGTGTGTATGTGTGTATGTATGTAGACATGTGTGTATGCATGTATGTATGTATGTATGTATGTATGTATGTATGTATGTATGTATGTATTGTATGAATGTATTTATGTATGTATGTATGTATGTATGTATGTATGTATGTACATACGTATGTATGTATGTATATGTATGAATGTATGCATGCATGCATGTATGTATATTATGTATGTATGTATGTATGTATGTATGTATATATTTATGCATGTATGTATGTATGTATTTATGTATGTATATGTGTGTGTATGTATGTATGTATGTCTGTATGTATGTATGTATGTATGTATGTATGTATGTACGTACGTATGTATATATATATATATATATATATATATGTATGTAGGAATGTATGCATGCATGAATGTATCCATATATGCATATAATGTATGGATGTGTATATACATGTATGTAATGTATGATTGTATAAATTTATGTATGTAAAATAGAACATTAAGCTGTTAGCAGAAAATGTAAATGAAAGACGTACAGAAGGCAACCACAGATATTCAGAACCGTTACTAATTTATCAGCGTGACGGAGGGGTGGGTGCTCTTCCTTCCATTTGCACGATAAGCCTGAGGCAGTTTAAACCCCCCGGCACGGCAAGTCGTTAATAGCAGCATCTGTTTCTAGACACCCCTACACAGGTAATGACGACCCATAATGACGTAGCCAGTCACATCCCGTCACTGATTATATATATATATATATATATATATATATATATATATATATATAAGTTAGGGGATATCCATCTCGGGGAGCAAGTCCTGTTGCTTCAATCAGTGGTCTTTTGGCGCCGTTGAATACTTGTTACAGACAAAGAATTGCCGCTGTCGTCGCTGTCAAAGTGTTGGTGCTGTTGAAGACACGTTGTGTTGTCGCGGTGGTTGAGGTAAGAGAAATTAAGTCTCATATAATCGAAAATGACATGCAGACTTTTCAGGGTCAGACGATAATTTTTGAATTCGCCCAATGTTTGCAAGTATAATAAAGCATGTACAGATGTATGCACGCCTATATGTATGCAGACATGCATGTATGTATGCAGACATGCATGTATGTATGCAGACATGCATTCATGCATGCATGCATGCATGTATATACTGTATGTATGTATGTATGTATGTATGTATGTATGTATGTATGTATGTATGTATGTATGTATGTATGTATGTATGTATGTATGTATGTATGTATGTATGTATGTATGCAGTTGTAGTATGTATGCTACATATATATGTATATATATCGGTTTTTCTGGTATTTGTATATTATTTATGTAAGCATGTCTTATGCATGGTTACACTGTGTACACTAGCATATGTTTTACGGAAATGTTTTACGGAAATATTTATAATTTTTTGGATTTTACCATTATGCACGTTTTTATGAATGTGTATGCACACTTACAATATGTATGTTTTGTTATTCATACCATGTACGCTATAGTTGAAAAACTCTGCCCTCCTTTGCTTGTCTCAAATCCTATTCTTTTCTCACATGGTATATGTTTGTATTGGTGTATGTATTGTACATGTACATACATCAACACATAAATAATTAAATACATATGTATATGTATTTGATTTTAATGTATGTCTGAATATACATATGCAATAATGCGGTAATGCATTAATTGATACACATTATTGGATCTCATCAAACAGGATCGAAGAGCAAAACAAGCATCGATCTGGACCCCGGATGGAAAACGTGGTAGAGGGAGGCCAAGGAAGAACTGGATGGAGACTGTGCGAGGAGAGGATCTGCAAGATCTGGAAATGATTGGAGCGATGCTGATGAAGTGGCGATGAACAGACTGGAATGGAGATACTGCATTGTCCGTCGTTGTCCGATAGGCAGATCTGCACGAGAAGGACTAAGGTAAGGTCTGATGCGGTCATTCATTTGTAATTCATTCACAGTCATTCGTAAACTTATACGGCGAGTCTTCGAGGGAAATAGTCAAAGTCGCTCCTGAATGCAACACGGCTAAAAGGACACTTATAAGTTGAATTAAAATGCTTCCTTAGTGTATCAGAAAGCAGTCGCAACTCCGGAAAGAACATTCCAGACCATTTGGACGAGATCCAGTTGACATTGCGCACGATATGAGATGCCTGATTGGGAGCGAGCACGCCTCGCGCCCTGTAAGCACAGAGCGGGAAAAGCGTCTATACATCCATGGGGATATAAAAATATGCCTTACAGAGCATGGTATTCAGCCCATAACGCAATTGGATTGCATGAGAGACTGTTACCTCCAATATAGGAGGAATATGCATGTGTTTGTGAATTTATCGAAAGCTTTGAACCTCATAATTATATATTAATACTATGACTATTATTATATCTATTATTTTTATATTTATTTTTGTAGACTTATTTATTATTATTGTGGCTATTATTATATTTATTATTATTGTTATTATCATTATTATTTTTTTTTTATGCCCCGAGGTATTTATGATCCCTCAGGGACTTATTGCTAACTAAAGAATAAAAACCAGTCCAGAATGACCCTACTCTTATTATTATTATTATTTTTACTATATTAAAATATTTTCTTAATATTATACTTTATAAAATATAATATAAAATATATCTAATATATATAACAAAATATATAAAATAAATATAAAGTATATATAAAACATATAAACTATATATCAAGCATTCTATGAAATATATTATATAATATAATATATTATATAAAATATTAATACATTTCATATTGTATATTCTTATATTCGTAATTATTATTGAAATTATTATTACTATACATATCATTATTATTGTTATTATTAATAATGTACTAAACATATTACATATTTTATTATATGATATAATTATTATATTAAAATATTTTCTTAATGTTCTATTTTATGTTTATTTTTTTATTTATGTTAAATTATTGTGCAAAATAAATGTAATTTCAATGTTGTTGAACATTGTCATTTTTATTATTAATATTTTGTTGTTGCTGTTGTTGTTATTATTATTATTATTATTATTATTATTATTATTATTATTATTATTGTTATTATTATTTTTTTACCCGAGGTATCTCAGATCCCTCGCGATTTCAAAAATTTTTCCGGAGACTTATTATTATTATTATTATTATTATTATTATTATTATTATTATTATTATTATTATTATTATTATTGTCATTGTTATTATTACCATCGGCAAGAGGCCAGATGGCCAGATTTTTATACAAATATATATAAAATATATATAACGAAATATATAAAACATATAAAATATATGAAATATATATAAGATATATAATATATAAAAAATTCATATACTATATATAATTATATATAAAATATTATTTAAAATATATTATATAATATGTTAAATAATATATTAGTATGTAGTATAATCATTAATATATTCATTATTATTATTATTATTATTATTATTATTATTATTATTATTAATATTGTTATTATTATTATTATTTTTATTATTGCTATTAATATTATTATTATTATTATTACTATTATCATCATCATCATCATATTTTTTAAATCATTATTATGGTTAAATTATCATTATTATTATCACTATCATTATCATAAAAATTATATTTATTATTATTATTTTTATTATTATTGTGGTTATTGTTATTATTCTATTTATTATTATTTTTATTATTATTACTGTTATTATTATTATTATTATTGTTGTAGTAATTATTTTTCTTAATATTAGTAGTAGTATAGTAGTATTTTTCTTATTATTACGAAGCTCGGCACTTTTTGCACTCTGCTAGAGCCTGGCCCAAGCCTTGATATAGGACGAAGACGTCGCCAATGATCTTTGTTAACACACATTGGCTGAAACTGCAATTACTACTACTTATTAGCATTAGCATTGTTAATATTATATTATGATTATAATTACAATTATTATTAGTATAATAATCACAATTATTATTATTTAAAAAAAATTATTATATTATTATTATTATTATTATTAGTTTTAGTACTAGTATTAGTATTAATCTAACATAAATTCCGAAGAGTGATAATTACTACTAATTGTTCTTGGTTCTCGTCTCCGGTGTCGTGCAAAAAAGTCCCTCTAAACGCTAGTTTTGTATTCATTATATATTTATACCAGGGTCGTTCCTTACTTATTATTATTATTGTTATTATTATTATTATTATTATTATATTATTATTTTTTTTTTTTTGCCCCGAGGTATACAGGATCCCTCAGGGACTTATCTACCGCCTAATATAAAATCACAGTCTGGAACGGCCCTATTCATATTCCGTATCCTGATCGGCGAAAGTGCCCCTGAAGGCAACTGCGTTGTATCGTTGTATCATCAGCGAGATACGCTGGAACAAAAATGTTGTTTCTCGTGGTTCCCCCGATATGGTGCTTAGCTTTTGCCCCAGGTCCGAAAGGAATATCAATCCTTCGTTGTTAATCGGACCCAGGGTTTCGAAAGCCAAAGGGACAAAAAAATATGTGGACGACAATTCGTTGTATTTCTCGATTTTGCGAACCGACGCCTTCTCTGCCGCGGCGCCGGCCGTTTGACTTGTATCCGGTAGGTAGGAAACGGCCATGGTGTCTGTTACGGTCGCATCCCAGATGAGACATCGCCCGGCGCGCCATGGGATCAGGGTTAGACCATCGAGTCTCCTGCCGTCTGTTCTAACGAGGCCTGCCGGCTCCTTTGTGGATGGATAACCGGCACGTATCAAGCCCCGAAAGATCAGATCGTTCATGGAGGCATGTCTAGACAAGCGACCCGGACCCATTATTTATTTGCCCTGAGGTACTTCATTATTGTTATTATTATTATAAATTTTAATATTATCATTAGGCCTATAATAATCTCTAAGCGGTTCGGATAATGAACGGGACTTTGGATGCTCTACAAGAATGGATGTCATCCAATAGACTGCGCTTGAAGTTGAACCCATCTAAGACAAAATGTATTCGGTTGCGCACACCGCAGCAGCTGGCGAAGCTTGATCTCTTTCTCTTGCATCTGAATTTCCTGGCTTTACCTTTGCAACCACGGTTCATGACCTTGGTGTCCAACTTGATCAAGAACTCACTTTTGCTTTTCAACTTCACCGTCTTGCACGAGACTGCTATTATCAGCTGCACACACTGTCATCCGTTCTCTTTCGTCTGCTGCTACTCTTTTTTAGTTAATTTCTTCGTTACATCTCGCATTGACTATTGCTCCTTGCTCTACTGTGGCCTCCCATCTATAGCAGATTGACTTGTTTCGACCGGGTGTTGCGTTCTGCTGCGCGCCTAATTGGCAATCCCTAATGGTCATGTCTCAAGCTAAATGCTTGAGGTACTTCACTGGCTCTCTATTCGCCAGCGTATTGAGTTCAGGGTAGCTGCATTGGTATGGCGATGTTGTCAGGACCTCGCCCCAGTTTACCTCCGAGAGCTATGCAGCCTTACATTGGGTATCCAAGGACGTCATCAGCTACCCTCTGCTCTTGCCTCGTTTTGCTCGTACTGTTACAATGAAGAATCAAGCCTTTTCTGTAGTTGGTCCGGTGGGTTGGAATGACCTTCCTTTTGAGCTACGCCTACACCCTGGGACTCTACCAGGGTTGTTCCTTACTAAACTTAAAACTGTTTTTGTGGGCGCGCTGGAGTCGAGCAGTTTGTCCTGGGCATGACGCTAAATTGCATCCATCCTCCGCCACAGAGGACCATCAACTTCCCTGCGCCGGTCCTAAGCCCGGATAAAGGAGGAGGGTTTGCTGGATGAAGACCAAGACGATTGAAATATGCAAAAACCGCGACAAAAGTGACATAGCGATCCAGTTGCTTCAAGGTGTCATGATGTGGAGCAGACATGCACAGGCAGGTCAGGACAGACCGGTGGAGAGAGTCGGTGGAGAGAGCATTGGACACACACGGGCATTGACCCAGTTTGTCCTTCTTGCCTCTGCCCTAACATTCTCTTCAAGCAGACAAGACGGTCCAGCTACTTCAAGATATAACGGTATGGAGCAGACCTGCCAGCCTGTAGAAACTGGCAGATGACACGAGACAGGCTCATACAGAGAGTGGCGTCGGACACCTACGGGCGTTGCGCCTATGGTTTGTGATGATGATGATGATGATGATGATGATGATGATGATGATGATGATGAGGGAGTTGGTAGCGCCTCTGAGTAGTTTTTACTTGAAGGAGCGCTATATAAATGTCCGAATGAATCAATAGATGATTGAATGAATGGGTGAATATCATTATTATCATTATTGTCAGCAATATCATCATCATTGTGTTAAATAATCCCTCCGGTAACTCAGCAACAACAAACATGGCCCCCTCTGAACGTTTGTCCGGGGTGACGGGCCCCTTACAATGCAGAAACTGGAATGCGGTATTTATTTTATACAATACGCCGGGTTCATATAATACTGACAGCTGGATTCAGCTGATCAGTTCCATAGGCCTCATATTCACATTTCGGCGTGACCTTGCGCGCGTAAGAAATTTATGTAATAATAATAGGCTACTGTTTCATATTATAACCCTATGTACGGAGCAGAGACCTGGAGAACGGAGGATGTCAAACGAATGGAAGCGTTCGAGATGTGGATATGGAGAAGGATGGAAAGGGTCAGCTGGACAGAAGAAGTACTGAAGACGGCTGAAGACGGTGGAAGAGGAAAGATCCTTGATGAATACGAAAGGCAGAAGAACTGGATAGAACATGTACCGAGAGGCAACTCCTTGCAAAGAGACATAGCTGAGGGCAAAATGGTAGGAAAAGGGGAAGAGGAAGACCTAGGGAAAAGTTCTTGGACTGGATGATGGAGGATGGATATGGAAAACTCAAAAAAAGCACTACATCGAGAAGAGTGGCGTCGTTGGGCATCTGGACCTGCCGAGAAACAGCTATCCGGAAAAAGAAGAAGATGGCCTACAGTCTACATGAATTACTTCACGGCTTTGAGAGTAAAACTGACATGGATTGTTGAATAGCGTCAATAAATGTCACATGCCTAGTTAAACTTTGCAATTTTTTACCACTTTTAGGGGGCCCTTTCCTTGCGGGATCTCCTCCGGTCGGAGGGTATGGAAGGCGGTCGCTACGCCTTTATTGGCTGATTTTCGCACTTAGTGAGTTTTTGGAATGTGTTCCTCGATAGAGGCCTAACAACATAAGCAGTTGCACACAGTTAATCGATGTGTAACCCGTTGTCAGCTGTTACCTGTAAAAGTGTTGGTGACTGGCAGGTACGCCTTTGTCTTCACTCAGCTTGCCTTTGCGCGCCTTCATGGTCCAGTTCAATGGTGTGATCCTTTTGTCTTCATCCGATCTCTTACTCATTACACATTTCATTAATTATATTATTCCCGGTCCTGAGCACGACGACGTTAAACTGCGTCCATCCTCCGCCACAGGGAACCAACAACGTCCCTCTGCCGGTCCTAAGCCCGGACAAAAGAAGGAATGTTTGCCAGATGGGAGGCGATACACTGGCATTAAAAGACCAAGGCGATAGAAATCCGCAAAAACCACGACACAAGTGACATAGCGACCCAGATGCTTCAAGGTGTCATGATGTGGAGCATACATGCACAGGCCAGTCAGGACAGACCGGTGGAGAGAGTCGGGGGAGAGCGTGGGACACATGCGGGTATTGACCCAGGTTGTCCTTCATGCCGCTTTCCCAATATTCTCTTCAATCAGACAAGGTGGTCTAGCTGCTCCAAGATGTTAATGGTATGGAGCGGACCTGCTGACCGGACCGGTTGAAGCTGGGCAGCATGACATCAGACAGACTCAGACAGAGAGTTGCGTCGGACTCTTAGGGGCATTGAGCCCAATGATATTGCTGATGATGATATTATTCCCAAGAGAGAAACCTCTCGGTATGCGGCCCAGCCATTGTCTGAGTTAACAGACTACATTTAAGGTATTTTTCTGTTTGCATCTTTACCAGTATATTCTTATTCTTATTTCTTCAGGTATCCCAATACAGAGCTGCTGGCTCAAGTCTTCAAAGTCTTGCTGAACTGTCTTCTTTTTCTGAAGGATTGCAGCCCATCTGGATGTGTAAGCATGATGTTTGTAAATTAATATGTAGCATTGTAATTGTTTGTTTAATTATTTATATTTTTGGGTTAGGCCTACGTAAAAATATTTTCTTACGGAACTTCCAGTCTCAACTAGGGTTGCCAGGTGACCTTGAAAAAATTACCGGACAACGACGTTACAGGCAATATATATATATAATTATATTTACACATTAATATTTATGCGTGTGTGTATAATTATATATATACGTATATATATATATATATACACACACAAGGCAGTGAGCCAAACCACGGATGCCTAGACAAGCTAAAATCTAGATGGCTGTTTGGAAACACAGCAAAATATAGACCTATAAAACTATAGGGCGGATAAAATTATGCATCGGCCGATCATAGGCTAGTGACTAATTTGGAATTTTGGCGCCGGGACGAATGACTGAATTCGGATATTAAACAATAATATTTAATTAAAAACACATTTAACGTTTTTGTCACTCAGTTCCATTCTGTAGATAACCCCAACTGACCTAGACGTGCAAGGCAAAAATGTGAACGCATCATTAGGGCGGGAGTCTTTGTACTCGATGCAAATATAATCCCTAGGCCTATACTCAGTGTGGGGTTTATGAGACACTCATTGAGACAGGCTATATGCAAAGACCAGAGAGAGCTAGAAAGGCAGAGTGACACAGACAGACAGATCGAGATAGAGAGGCAGCTAGATAAGCACTGACAGATAATAAGCGTCCCTGTTTAAGGGATAGGAGGGAGATAGACAGACAGAGGGAGAGATCGAGTGTGCTGAGAGAAAGACAGAAAGACAGACAGATGAACAAACAGACAGCCAAAGATATGAATATAGAGATTCGGTTCAACTACAATTTGACCTCTGTGTCAAGCCTCCAACTTTATGCACACGTTACAAGGCTATATATAAGCTATAATATATAGACTATGATCCGTGCATCATAATTATATCCTATATATTTGGCTCTGTTATAACATTTTATTTAACGACGCCGTCATTTGGACAATGATTGGCGTGTATTGGCTCTGTTTCACAATTGAGGCAATCAATTATACGTTGGAAAATCGTAAGCAGATATCTTTTAATGACCCAAGAAACTACACTCCAACACTTGTTGCTAGCAATAATAATTTACCGGACACCGCCATGTCCGGTAATGTCGGAAATTTCTGACCGGACAGTTTGCCTAAATACCGGACTGTCCGGTTCATTACCGGACGCCTGGCAACCCTAGTCTCAACTAAATAAATTATATTAAAGGAAGTATAGCGCCTGTGATGTTGGACTAAACAAGCACTCTTGCCGAAAATTCATGTTCATTACATAGGGAAATTAAACTGCACTGTTTTGAAAACCACGATAACAACTTTGGAAGTAGACCTACATGAAATAAGACGAGCTTTTGTTTCTTCTCCAGCATTTTCGTCTGTAACATTTGACCTCATGCTTGACAGCTGGATTCGGCTGATCAGCGCTACCGGCTACTGTTTCGTCTATTTCTATATTTTGTTTCAGTTCCAGTAATTATGGTTGACGTTTGTAGACCTATTTGTTCATGGGTCTTTTGGAAAACTTCTTAACATCGTTGCTGCAGTATAAAGCATGTTTCATATTTGCAATATTCTGCTGAAACTTTGATGTTTTTAACATATTTAAAGCATTTCATGGCATGGTACTAGTTTGGATAAAATATGGAAATATCACTACAATACTAAAACTATTTTATGTTCCAATGATGTGGTTAAAATTTCTAATATCAATCTTCTGGTTGCAAAAGTAAAGTTGCTGGGAAACTATCTCCAGTGTCTGTACTTTGGACGCATAACCAATTGGGAAATAACACTTAATACCCATGAAGAAATTTTTTCACGTCATGTTATTATTATTATTTTCACATTTCATTGCAAATAAATTGCAGTTGAATTTAGCACAATTCATATTTTGCATTCATCCTCGCATTGAAATGACTTAAACACGATGGGCGCCTGCGTCAAGCTTGATGTTGGGGCCGTACACAAATTACGCGGGTAGTGACTTGATCAAATCTGATTGGATTTAGTAAGTTTTGCTCAATAGCTGCGTGCGTATGTCGGATGTGAGTAATGCCGGATTGGTACATATGCTAAATAAATTTCTAATTGTGACATTCACATTAGCCTTTCTATTTTTATACTAGCTATAGTCTTTCGATAGAATATGATTGCATAATAAGTAAGTTGTGTTCAATCCTAAACAGGAAACAATCCTAAACAGGAAACAATAACTGTTAACGAATTTGAGCTAATTTACAGTTCAATTAATGTCTTATATATTAAACTATAGCTGGGGTATCCTGCGTTGCCTGGGAATTTTAGTTTTCGGGCCGTTCCCGCATATCCCCCTCCCTCCGTCCCTCCCTCCATCCCACTATCCCTCACACCTTCCATCCCTCCCACTTTCCCACCTTCCCCCTTCCTCCATCCCTCCCACCCTCCATCTCTCCCTCCCTTCTATCCTCCCCTCCCACCTTCTCGCTATACACATCCTTTAAGCCATGTTGAGTAATACTATTCTGTTTGGTTGTGAATGTTGTAATTGGTTTAATCAATATCGCATGGGAAAGTTTTCTAATTGTCAATTTTATGTTGAAGCGCAATATTTACGAATTTAGGCTGAACTATTTTTTAATTTAATTTTTTGATGATTTTAGGAGCCGTCGTCGAACTATCCTGTTATTTGCCTTCGCAAACCCAATGAAGGAAACCCACTGATGGTCTCGACGATATCAATCAGAGCAGATGGAAAGGAGGTCATCTGTGACATTGTTGGAATTCCTCAGGCTCTCTGCTGCTTGATGGCAGTCTATTTTATTCTAGACATTGCATTCCCTCATGCTTTGAGGAAGACACTATCGTCTTTGCAAAGTTGTGTGTATGAATTGGAGGCAGCCGAAAAAGCCCCGCTATGCGCAGTGAGACAACAGAATGAACTGTTGCGATAAGGCACTAATTAAGTTTCCTGGTTACTTTTAGTCCTTCGCATGCAAAATAAACGGTATGCAGGGTGGGCCAAAAAGTACCCCGAAGATTTTTAACAATACCTTTGCCAAAATTATGAATTCCAAAATAATAATTTTACAGTCTGAAGAGATATTCATATTTACGTATAATAGCCAAAATTCCACGAAAATATTTCAAACAGAAATAAAATTATATAACTTTTAATAAATCCACCCACTGGTTTTTAACGATTTAGAGTCATAACCCATAAAAAATGCAACAAACCTATTTTAATTAAGTCACATCTAGAAATATTCATATCAAACAAACTTGATATATCCAGATAATCATTATTTAGAAAAGAAACTGGGCACAAACGTAGCTGCACGTCGCTGTAAATCACTCAGCAAGGTAACGATCGTGTTGGTACAAAAGTATACCGAATGCGAGATTATTCGTTTTTGTTGCTAAAGAAATTAAATTAAATTTTAAAAAAGGAAATGGCCAAAGTGTCAATGGCAGACAAATTCTGTATTCATACACTTCACGAGCATGGCCCTGAAGTTAAAGCCACAATAACTCACTGTGATAGTGAGTGAAAGCTGAGTAGGCTACCTTTAAGATTATACGGAAAAGAGGTAATCTGTGTATGTTTAAGTATGTTTAAGTTATATGCCTTTGATGAAAGAGGATTTTATGAGTGTCGACTGTCCCGGGTTTTTTTAATTGCGAACAACCAATGACACCAAATTTTCAGGGTTTGAGCCCAATGGATTATCACGTGGGAGAGTTATGCTGGAGAATGGAGAAGTGCCACGATCTGCATCAATGGCGATAAGAGAATTAAAAGATTTTATAAAGATACTCAGAACATATATACATATATCGGTGCTGGATGGTGTAACATTGAACATACGTAATACAAATGAAGCTTAATCATGTATTATCTTTGCTATTTTTTTGACGCGCTATGTGTTTGGATCGTCACAAAACAGTGGGTCGATTCAAAAATGCGGTATAACTTCTGTTTTGTTAGATATATTTTGGTCAAATAAATCAGTTGAATAATGGTGCCTATATGTGAATTGTATTTAAGCCTGTAAAAGTTGATTTACAAATAATTACTTTTGGTCAAGATATGGGTAAAAATTCAAGGGTACTTGTTGGCCTATCCTGTAGGCCTACATTGTTTGATGTTTAACCTTCAATAGTGTTTCTTTTTAATATCTGCTTGCAAATGGTCAGTTACATTAAGAAAGTAAACTGCCAAGTACTGTTGAGTAATGTGGCGCTTTCTAGTGTCTCACATGGAGGTGATGTGGCTGGCATAATGCAGAGAACACTTTTGAGCAATGACACTTCTTCTTAACTTGTATACATAGATTTTGTTTAAACTATTAGTGATTAATTGATGTATGACTTTTCTAACCTTGTAAATACCTTTTTGCAGGTACAATGAACACTGAACAGTTAATATTTAGCAAAAAAGCTACCAGTGTGTATTTGCTACTTAGTTCTCTTAGAGTAATTTCGAAAATTTTCAACGAAATTTTCATGTTATAGAATTGTAGTGTTTTTGGTATTTCCCTAACAAATGTCGCTGTAGTAAATGTACACGTGCCATCTATAGAATTCTATTAAAGTGATGTTTGTAACCTAAATGGCAGAAGACATTTCTCTAGATGTAACTTGCAAATAATTACTTATACTGATTACTTTTCAAGTAACCTGACCTTGACGTGTTGAAACCTAGACGACTTCTTTGTCAAACTATGTGACCTTGCCATGCAGAAACCAAAACAAAGGACTCTCCAAGTATCCTGAAGTTGCCATGTAGAATGATAGACAATATACTTTATAGCAACCTGAGCTTGTCATGTATAAAACTAGTCATCTTATTTTCCAAGTAACCTCATCTTGCAATTTAGAAAGCTAGACATCTTACTTTCCAGGCAACCTGGGCTAGCCATATAGAAAGCTAAACAACTTACTTTCCAGGCAACCTGGGCTAGCCATATAGAAAGGTAGACAACTTACTTTCCAGGCAACCTGGGCTAGCCATATAGAAAGCTAGACAACTTACCTTCCAGGCAACCTGGGCTAGCCATATAGAAAGCTAGACAACTTACTTTCCAGGCAACCTGGGCTAGCCATATAGAAAGATAGACAACTTACTTTCCAGGCACCCTGGGCTAGCCATATAGAAAGCTAGACATCTTACTTTCCAGGCAACCTGGGCTAGCCATATAGAAAGCTAGACATCTTACTTTCCAGGTAACCTGGGCTAGCCATATAGAAAGCTAGACATCTTACTTTCCAGGTAACCTGGGCTAGCCATATAGACAGCTAGACAACTTACCTTCCAGGCAACCTGGGCTAGCCATATAGAAAGCTAGACAACTTACCTTCCAGGCAACCTGGGCTAGCCATATAGAAAGCTAGACAACTTACTTTCCAGGCAACCTGGGCTAGCCATATAGAAAGCTAGACATCTTACTTTCCAGGTAACCTGGGCTTACCATGTGGAAACCTAGACAAGTTACTTCCGAGGTAACATGTTGAGGTTACCAGTTGTAGTAAGGTAGAAAGCTTACCTTGGAAGTAACCTATGGAGGTTACCAAAAAGCATAGCTTAAACTATCCACCCAGTGGACAAGCCGAAGTAAGCTTAAGCTTACCATATGACATACTTCGCGTTTAGAGTGTACGTCGATCGTCTTACCCGTCAGTACACCGTCATCGTCCTCGTCTGCTTCGCCTTCCTCGTCACCACAAAACAATTCGTCGGTCACCCCATCAGCTGCTGGTGTCCATCGCAGTTCACCGACAGCCACCGCAGCTACGCGGACACCATGTGCTGGGTGAGCAGCACCTACTACCTCCCTATGGATGAATCGATCCCCGCGGACCGGTTCTCGGTCCAGCGCAACGGGAAGGCGATGATCAGCTACTACCAGTGGGTGCCGTTCATCCTCATCTTCCAGGCGGTCATGGCCGTCATCCCCTCTCTCATCTGGCGCTTCTTCAATAAAAGATCCGGGATTCATCTTGCGACCATCATGGACGCTGCCCACGTCTCCTGCCAGGCGTCCTTCCTCGAGATCCGGGAGAAAGCGATCCGCTACATCGTCAACCAGATGGACCGTTTCCTACTCGCACAGCGCGATCACAAGACGGGGTGTTGCGTGCGCGTCAAGCACTTCATCGCTAAGATTTGCTGTCTCATCGGTGGAAGGCTCTACGGGAACTACTTGATCACCGCCTACCTTGTCATCAAGGTTCTCTACATGGCCAACGCTGTCGGTCAGCTGTTCCTGCTCGATACATTCCTCGGTAACGACTTCCACCTGTACGGCATCTACATCGTGGACAGACTTATCCGCGGTCAGGATTGGACGCAATCCGCCCGGTTCCCGCGCGTGACGCTCTGCGAGTTCGACATACGTCACCAGTCACGTGTCCACAGTTACGTCATCCAATGCGCACTGGCGATTAATCTCTTCAACGAGAAGATCTTCATCTTTCTCTGGTTCTGGTTCGTCTTTCTTGCCTTCGTCATCACACTCAACCTATTCAAGTGGCTGTTCCGTGCCCTCTACTGGCCAGGTCAGGTTCAGTACGTTCGCAAGCAGCTTCGGGCCTTCGACGCCACGCATCGCGACGCCGGCATCCTGGCCAAATTCACGGAGAACTACCTTCGACGTGACGGTATGTTCATCGTGCGGCTGATCGGGATGAACATGGGAGAGGTGGTGGCCGGGGAGGCGCTCTGTGGACTCTGGAACAACTACAGTCCAGAGCGGAGACTGATCGCCGAGAAGACCGGAGGAAGAAAGCCATTGAAAGCGAAACAAAATGGCCGGCAAATGGAAGTCATGTGACAGCAATGATCTCAGCATAGATCTATATATTTATATTAAAAAGTCTATATATGATAGGCCTATATAAACATATACATTCAGCGCTCGTAAATAAGCTGTTGTCCTGCACTTGGCTTTCGAGTGACTCTTTAGAAATTTGGAGATTTCGATGACGATACAGTCTTAAACTGGCTCATTGATGAGCGACGTCATAAGACCTAATCTAGTAATTTATCGGCACGATGAGGTATATATATATATATATATATATATATATATATATATATATATAGGCCTATGTATCTTAAAATGGCTGGACATTCCGTGAAGGCGCTGATCCAAAAATATCTGGATTAACCTTGCCTTGCCTTGCCTTCAACCTTCCTCGATACGAGGGTTGGTCGCATTTTGAACAATTCTTCTCCATCCTCTCCTGTCTTCGGTTGCTCTCAACAATTAACTGGATTAACAGGCAGTTTTAAATGGCTTACAGCTACAGACGTTATTTTAAAAACAAAGCTCTGAGTAAATAGGGGTAACAAAGACAGATCACAAAATTTCTTATCTGTTGTTAATCTGTGATCTGTCTGTAATGGCTGGCGTGAAAACACGTGACTGCATACAATGCGAAAAAAGACGGCACTTAACAGAAGGCTGTAGCCTATACAGGAGCAGTGGGCCTACCGGTGTGATCGAAGCGCACTGCAGTATAATTTTGTAAATACACTTTCCAAACAGATCTTTTAAAATGGCCGACTTCCTCCGGCTATTATAATAGCTGTGTAGAAACATTGATCGACGTGTAAATACATAAATTATAATGTTGTAAATACATTTTACATAGGCCCACATCAATGCTTTGATCAATGCTAATATACGTATAATTATTATATATGCTATTATACGTATGAATATATAATGTGGCGGAGATATAGACTTTATGTCGACGCAATGATAATATACGTATAATTATACGTATATTAGCATTGATCAAAGCATTGATGTGGGCCTATTTTATTGTGGAGATCTGTGTAGGCCTATATAGACATAAACAATGGTAGCCCTATAGTTTGAACAACTAGCGTACCGATATACGAACAGAGGAAGCCGTGTAGAAGCATTGATGTGATTAAAGGAAGCCCGTCTATTATTAGCCTAAATGTCGGAGATATAGACTTTATGTCGACGCAATGATTCCGGTTAATGTGATTCTAAAGGCGAATGACAATAGACAGTCTGACAATTGACAGTACTGTTGGCAATTGACAATTGACAGTACGGTATACACTGTTGGCAATTGACAACACCAGCCGTCGACATATAATGTGAAATTGTGAATGTATGAAGAGACAGAAGTAATATATAATAGTTCGGCTAAGTTGATCAAACACCCCATAAATAATTGCTGGTGCTTATAATATATATGTTTATATTTTTTATATATATGGGCCTATTATATGTATTTATATGTATGGAAAACATCCCTAGATCTGCCAATACCCAATAACAACATACCGGAAAAAATATCGATAAACCATCACAAGGAAAAATCTCGCGTAATTTAATTTCGCACGCAGTGCCCATGCATGAACAGTTTTACTAGATAGGCCTATAAATTATGCGTTTCGTCAGTTTGTAGGCCTTGTAGATTTGTGATTAATTAGCGGATTCTTGCCAATTGTGTTACAAATAATTAGGCTATATGCTAACGTTAACTGACCTTACGAGTGAACTTTATTTGCTCGATATGCGGTTTATAGGCAATATTATAGTCGATAAAACGGCCTTGCTTAAAGGTGTCATGTAAAAGCTTATATTTTAACTGACAATTTATTATACGCTTATTTACGGCGCGTTAGAAGCATGATAGGCATAAAAATATGATTAAAATATCTTAGCGGATGCACTGTTGCTATGGAAACGGCGAACAAGCTTTCGCAGGTATAATTATACATAACACGGACATAATTATCTAGATGAACTGTCGAGGAAAATACCTGCTGAGTATATATATATATATATACAGTTTTATACACATAATTATATTATGCGAAACAATGGCATTTTCAGCGGAAACGGAGGCGTTGTTATAAATGCGGGAAATC
>OX243826.1:24602079-24707079 GCA_945859605.1 Lumbricus rubellus | reverse complement strand
GTCAGTCTGCCTGTATGTCCATGCATCTATCTTATATTGTCTATATGCTCTATGCTTTATGTGCCTGCTTGTGTTTGTGTCTGTGTGTATCTTTATGTACCTATGTCTGCTTGAGGGGCAGGATTTATAGTTGGGTGGTTGGATGGTTCGATGGATTGTTATATGGATGGGTGGATGGATAGATGGATGGATGGATGGATGGATGGATGGATGGGTGGATGGATAGATGGATGGATGGATGGATGGATGGATGGATGGATGGATGGATGGATGGATGGATGGATGGATGGATGGATGGAGGTATGGATGGATGGATGGACGGATGGACGGACGGACGGACGGACGGACGGTCGGACGGACTGATGGATGGATAGCCTACTTTGGGCATGGTATGCTGTTTCATTCATAATTATTGCAATGAAATATCAACGCTATAAGATAATACTACAGTAGCCTAACTACAGAATTCAGCTGGAATAGGTAGGCTTAATGTTTAACAGTAGTTTATAGTCTAATCCAGACAAAACGAGACAGACAACAGCAGACGAAGAAAGACAACTAGACAGACGGAGACAGACCAACACACGTAACTAACTCTTCATACAGGAATTGATCTGTAATGACGTTTTCGAACAGCACAGGCTACATGTACATTGTACATGTACTTGGAGCATGGACAAATTGGATATCGGCTTTAGAAAGCAGATTATCCAGTCTTTCATTGTTTCCTCCTTTTCTTCCATCAAGGATTCCATCGTTTCCTTCTTCTCTATTTTCTTTCTTATTGCCGCCTCCCCTGTATTAAGGCCGTAGACAGGGGGTTTGGGTGTTTGAACACCCTCCGAAGTGGAAAATGTAAAAACTAATATAATGCATTTACTGGCACATGATGTAAAAACCATAAAATAAAACCATTAAAACACCCACCGAAATTAAATATGCCAAAAATAATAGAATGCACTCACTAGCACATAATGAATAAAACATGAAATTAGACGAAAAGTGGTAATGAAGACGTTTCCGATTACTGAAAAAGGTGGCCAGAAATTTTCCGCCGAAGAAACACCCCCCGAAATCAAATCCTGGCTACGGCTTTGCTCCCCTCCATCTCTGTTCCCTTTTGTTTCCTTTTCTTCCATCAAGATTTTCCTCATTTCCTTCTTCTCTATTTTCTTTTTTTATTGCCGCCTTCCCTCCATCTCTGTTCCCGTCTCAATATTTCCTCCTATTGCTTCCTATAGACTCTGCAGCTTCTTGGCATGACGAAGTTATCGTCACATCGGCGCATATCCAATGACATTACAAGCAATCGCGAAAAGTTCCACTGATTTGTTCTCGATGTTCTATTTGTTCTTAAAATATTGCTGGATTGAAGTGATCGCCAAATTCTACATCGTAGAGGGATGATTTCTACTGGAAATTACTTTTTGATCTAATCGTCTTCAAAATTTTCTAGACTGAAATAATCCAAAATTTCTTATGGTGAGTTTTCAACATCCAAAATCGTATATCGTAGAGGATAAAATGATCTTTCATCAATATCCTAATTCCTTCAAAAGATCTATCTTCTGGGCATTCTTCTTTATCCGTGGGCTAACAACCCGTAGGTGTCCACTGCACACTTGACCACTTCATAATGGCTTTCTGTCGTCTTCTTTTTTACGGCGAAGTATCTGCACCCATTGGTCCAACCCTCCTCTTTAGGGACTGGCTCCGGTTCTTCCTGAGATCGAATATAGTTTATCTTCAGAGTTCTTTCTCCTAGCCCTGTTCCTCTCCCGAGGTACCTGCTGGGCAGCAGGGGCCAGGTCTATTTTAAGGCGACCTGTTTTCACCTTGTCACTGTCACAGTTCCACCAATAGGGTTAAAAGATCTATACAGGACAATAAAAGCGATTTCGCTTGGGGATGAGATGAGTGGGGTGGTTTCCCGTTGCCTTATGTATCAAATATACATAGTTATATTCACTTTTATATAAATCATATAATATAATTATATTAATTATGTACATGAATATACTGTATAAATAGGCCTATATACATATATATATATATATTTGTATGTATAATATGTATCTTCGTATGTGCATATACAATATACATGTATGTAGGGCCTATATACATGTATGTATATATAGAGCCAGCTCCGTGTTGGCAATTTGTCCTTTGAAGTCAATGAGTTTCCGGTCGTCGACCCCAGATGGCGCTGGTGCGCATGCGTCGTTTGACGACGCCTTCGATCCTTGTCCAACGGCCACGTGCGAGTGCGCATGCGCCGTCCATCCATCATGGCGTCCGAAGAAGGAAGGGTGCTGAGCCGACGAATATGGGGGATAAGCAGGTCTAATGGGGCGGATGAGACAAGTGCCGGTCATCGGTCAGCTATTCATCATTTATCGGTGGTGGTTGCTACTGATGCTGATGATGGTGCTGATGATGATGGTCGGCGTCTGAAGATCTGAAAAGGGCAAAATCTCCTACTTCCACCTCCTATACTCCTTCTCCTCATTCTCGTCCTCGTCCTCCTCCTCCTGCTACACCTCCTAATGCCTCTGTTCTCCCTCCTTCTCATCCTCCACGTCTTCCTTCTCCGTTCTGTCTCTCCGTATCTGTATGTAACTCTCTGTCTCTGTCTCTCGACCTTTTTTGTCACTGTCTATCTGTGTCTGTCTCTGTATGTCTGTCTGTCTGGGTCTCTGTCTGTCTCCCTCTCCCTGTCGCTCTCTCTCTCTCTCTCTCTCTCTCTCTCTCTCTCTCTCTCTCTCTCTCTCTCTCTCTCTCTCTCTCTCTCTCACACACACACACACACACACACACACACACACACACATCCATACACTTCCAAATAACAATATTCAAAACTATGCAGATCGACGCAAAATCGGTAGCTGAGAGGAAGTGAAAAAAACTCCCGCGCTTAAGAGGACGATGTCTTGGATAAATCTGATGGATGGACGGACGAACGAATGAATGGTTGGATAATAATATAATGGATGGTTGGATGAATGAGTGGATCGTCCCGTCCCCGCCCCCCACACACAAACCCACCCCCATGCAACCACGTTCATTGGGCTCACGTTGTAGCATGGGAAAATGCAAGTGACTGATGAAGTGGTACATCAAAATGTAATTACTTAATCGCATTCGGTTCATGCTTTCTGGTCTGATTTGTCGTTGACTTAGAGTCTAGACATTTCTGAGTTAATCCTTAGTTGCAGCTTACTCGAGTGTCAGCAATCAGACATTTGTGCCATAGATTAATCATAGTTGTCCGTGAATTATAGGCTTAGACCTATTTTGAAGTGGGGCATAAATGCATGGACGGATTTTTATGAGGCAGGTAGGCATGGGCGCCACCAAAATGTAATTACTTAGTCGCATTCGGTTCATGCTTTCTGTTCTGACTTGTCGTTGACTTAGTCTTAGACATTTCTGAGTTAATCCTTACTTGCACCTTACTCGAGTGTCAGTAATCAGACATTTATGCCATAGATTAATCATAGTTGTCTGTGTATTTAAGGCTTAGACCTATTTTGAAGTGAGGCATAAATGCATGTTCGGATTTTGACGAGGCAGGTAGGCATGGGCGCCACCAGATATTTAGGCGAAGTAGGACACAACAGCCATGGTTAAACATTTCAGCAAGATCTTGAAAAAAATCAAAGCAGGAAGTTAAGAAAATGGGTAGACGGGTCACCGTAGACCTATTCTTTATAGTTATCTAAATGTTAGGCCTAATTAATGTCTCAGCTCCACTTGTGTATCATCACCATCATTAGTATCATTAGTATCACTGGTATCATTAGTATAATTCTCATCATTAGTATCATTACCATCATTAGTATCATTAGTGCTTTAGTTCAAAGAAATGCACCAGAACCCAAAAGTAGCAGCTAAATGTAGGTGTCAATTTTCTATGAGGAGGTAAAGGCCGTCTCTTCCCTTCCCTCTCTCACTCTCTGTCGTCTGTCCGTCTGTCTCCCCCCCAAACGTTCACGTGGGCGTCTATTGCAAGAAACTTGAGATGCGATGCAAGTTCACTGAAGTCGGTGGTTGATGAAATTGGTCAGATGTGGTGATTATACTGTCCAGTTCTACTGATGAAATTGCCGACGCCTTGTTTTGTACGCGTCTTTCTCTGTTCCTACATGTATGTTCCCATATGCTCCTATATATAGTGCATATATCATGCGGCGTCTAAAGCAGAGCGACCAAAGCAGTGCTTGCAGCAGCCGAGAAATCTAATTCTAATGAAAGACACGGACGAAGCATTTTTTTATTCCTTTATCCATCGTTATCTCTTAGAAACCCATAAGCCTCTAGTCTAGACATGCGGATCTTCTCCCTATCACACGCATCTTTTTTACCAACTTCTGTGATACATGTATGCATGTAAAATTGTACATTGCACATACGTACATAGGCCTATATATTTATGTCATGTCAGTCACCGACGTCGCTGCGCGACGGTTGGTCACATGCATGGACTAAAGCTCTCCCCTGCCTCCTATCGCGTGCAGCGGCGAGAAGATTGGATCCGGAAAGACGGGACCAAGCAAGAATGTTGTCAATCCAGCAAATACGCGGTCTACCCTTGCGTCAATGTCCATGCATGTTCGTCGAGGGAAAGGAGATGAGTTCGATTAAGCTCCTCAATCTTTGATCGAACTCGCAGTGGGACTCGACGAACGCCGACCCCTGGAGTCGAAAATCGCCGTTGAACATCGGATGTTTCTTCCGCCGACTTACGATAGGAATCCTGCTGCTGCCCAAAGTTCCGGATGCAATTTAATGTCTAACCCAAGACAAATAGATATATTTATAGGATATATAAAATCATATAAGCGTGCAATCCAAAAATCACCCCCTCCCAAACCGTCGTGTTTGAATTCCAATGCATTGGAATTTTAAGCAGCAGTAGCATATTACTCCGTCGCCATGTCGACATTCTAGGCCTACTTTACGCGACCAGAAAATATCCGAGCTGATTCTCAAGAAGAGTGTACCGTTAGGTATCCAGCAGGGCTGTAGGCCTACACGCAAACCAAAAAGCACATGCTCCACTAGATAAACACTGGTTATATGCAGGTCTGCCGTGTACTTGGCATTGAACAAAATGGATGCACAGCTCTGCATAGAAAGCTAACAAATCCTCACATTGTTTTGACAACATACTTCTCTGTGTGTGGTCACAATAAATGTTAGTTTAGATCACATTGATAAACAAAGAACATTCATTCATTTCAACTTCATTTTCTGTTATATTGAACACATTTCTTATTGTAGGGAATAATGTCTTCTGGTAAACTAAACTGCAATTCTGCCAACAAAAGACACATTAAATATCCACGTTAACACAGCCACGCAGAGTATAACAGTTCTTGCTAAAGTCAGGTTGGTGGCAACAACAATGTTGTACCAACAGTGTTCAATATTGCCAGAATTTCCAAATCAGGCTGTTCTCTTGCTGCCCAGTGATGACTGCATTTTCCTGCAAAAATAAAAACAAAGCCTGCTACAACCTCACTGTGTTTAATATAGTGCAAGAACTGCCCACACAAACCAATAATTCTGCCTCCGACATGCTCAGATAAATCACTCAGACAACTGTATCTCGTCATATATTCAGAGAGATTCCCATTGTACTGTACAATCATCATTGTGATCATTCTTGAGACAATTAACACAATTGAAGTGCCAGTCAGTAATAAAAGCAGAATATAAAGCAAAACATCACATCTCGCACATCCTTGTGCAAAGAACAACGACCACTTTGACCCAACCTGTTCTTAAATCTGTTCTGTTCATATGTAACCATTGTGGGCCGCCCTCTAGAATATCTTCCCCTAATCTACACGTATCTATTCTAACAACCATAGATATGTTCTTACATCTGTCCCTCAAAACATATTTTTTCGATCGGGGTACCTGCACCGGAAAAGCTACCGAGAGACGCTACAAGTTTCAAATAATATTACATTTAACTAGCACTGGTTCAAATCCTGTCAAGTCATTCCTGTTTTCATTTTTTGCAGCATTTCAATACCACAGAGGATAGCGATAGTTGTCTCAGCCACAAACATCTTGGTGGTTGATTATCATCATATAAGCTATCAAGAGTAGCAAATATATTCACATCATTGACAACTATCAAGCAAAAAAGCTCAACTTACGCATATTAAAGATGCCAAATCAAGCAACACGTTTAGATTACAGTCACATTTAAAATACATCTTTAACGCAGTAAACAGCAGCAGTGCTCTCACATCGGTTACTACACTTCAAATAGCACTTTACTTCTACATGATTGTTCTATTACTATAAAAAAAACACGTGATCATACTAGACATGCTTATAAATTTTGAAAATACCAATTTCTCTGCATTTTACCAGTCATATTAGTTCTTTAAGATAAAACTTAATTGCTAAAACCTAATTTGATCCAATCACATTATAAAACTGCCGTCTCAGATACGTTTAGTGGTTGATATTCGTCATTTAGTCAATCAAGAGTAGCAAATAATTAACATCGTCGACGGCTAATCCCAGGCTTGTTCGTTACTGCAATACTTGCAACTCATTGCCATGCATGGATCAAATTTGCAGCGAAAAAACCCAGCATCTCACTACTTCAGTGTGGGATACAATAGTGTAGGGGATTGTTTGGTGCCTTGAAATTGAAAGGTTGCGGGTGCAAATCCACCTCAAACCGCCAAGTAGGGACCCTGAGCAAGTCCTTCACTCGCAATTGCTCCTGTGGTTCGGTGTGAAACTCGGATTCATTGTCCACACTGTAGTTGGCAGTGCCTCCGAGAAGATATCTTTCAGAGGTGCTACATAAGAAAAATGCTCATACATACATACTAAAAGCATCATTTGACAAGAACGTAAAAGCTGACACGCGTTTTCAAGACATCTACGCCAAACGACAGAAAATGCCAGATAATAAAAGGTGCATACCGTAAAGTTAAACTTAAGATGGCCACACGGTCCTGCCCGATTGCCATCAATGACATTTCATCCACAGCCTAAGAAAAGGAGTCACTAAATTTGTTAGACACTTTGACCGACAAACTTAAAACACAAAACTAAATTAACATTAAAAGCTTAATTTTGGCAGAGGGTGATCATTCAGTAACCTTCGTCAAATCAGAGCATCAGAGAGATTCCCAATGTAATTGTACAATCATCATAATGAACTCACAACTGCCAAATTAAATTAACTAGTACTAAATTACCTTTATCTGATGTAATAATAACAAAAGCATTAATTAGACCAATTTCTGATTAAACTCCTTTCACATACACACAGTTAAATATTAATAACTCGACAAAATATTCAATATTTAATTTACTGGAACAGCCTCCATAGCTCAACACTATCAATTACATATGCATTATGCACGAGCGAATTGGAAGTAAAACCCCGTCTAATCTAACGTCATTAAAAATTCCATAATATGTTAAAATGAAGCCCCAAACATCAGGAGCTACATCAATTCCATGTATTTACTCTGTGCAAAAAACATGACCATTAACTCTGAATTTTAATTAATAAAAATCGTCACCATTTATATTAACTAATCAACGTAATTTTAAGCTCTGAAATTAGATTTCAATAGAAATGACCTCAAAGACTTTACTTTTCTGAGCATCTTGTCCAATGCCATGCCCGATCATACAATGACATCGACCCTGTGGAAACCCATCACGATCCACAGACGTTTCTGAAAAAACATCGCGCAACAGCCATCAACATACAAAGCGAAATTAGTCGTCATGGAATCAGCTCTTCATCAACAAAATCACGATTAGCAAATACATCAACCATCATCAACCGCATTTTCTCAATTACAAACATTTCAATGGTTTCACCAATCGATGAATCAATTATGATTTTTCTTATATTAATTACGAGCGCATTTATTATTATCATCAGTTAAATCCAAACTAAATTAAATACAAGTGCATCCAAGCAGTGATGCAAGCAACCAGCTGAAATTATCACATTATCCTACATATGCATCAAAGACTGAAGAAATAATTGAACATACAACACATTTTCATTTAGGATTCCCTACAATTTCATGCCATTACCTCAGTGTATAGAATTCTAATCAATAAAACTTTCATATGTCCCTATCTATACTAATTCATCATTGGTATAAATGGCATTCATAGTTTAAATTAAAAAATGACCAAACAGCAAAAAATTATCACAAAACACGAACATATAATTACATCAACATTGATCTGCTAACATGACAACACAAAAAGAATGCAATGCATCACAGACAAAATTTGCTTCAGCCACTGTAAATACCAAACGATGTGCACCACCCAGACAAATAGGTACACAGCAAAAAGATTCATACACAATACAGTGACAAAATGCAGAACTTAGAATATTAACAAATGCATGTGCAGAATCATGCTTTCTCGGTGGTAGGACCCTCAACTCTGACACTCCGCTTGCTTTCTAAAAATTCTTCTCAGGCTTTCCTCTCATCTAAAGACAGTTTTGTTTTCCTGCACTGAAGTTGGGAGTGCCTCCAAGTAGCCCCAGTGAAGAGATGCTATATAAATGCATATAATGAATGAAAATAATCAACACACAACATGTCCCATGAATTTCTGCAAACCAGAATTAGTCAAGAAGTCTCAAAGAAGTCATTTAGTAACTTTCCCTAATCAGAGTTTCATAGAGATTCCCAAATATGTTGAACAATCATCATACTGACTTCTCACTGCAGGATTTGAACTAACAGCTTTAAAGGCATCTTGGCTATTACAGAGAATTCCCGTTGTTTGCAATTACATGTTGCCACGAGTGCATGCAAACTAAAAATCCTCAGATAGGCTGATAATATAAAGTGCAGTTACAGTTTTTCATGAGATTTCTTAACGATGTTTAAATGATTGTTATAGCACTTCAACTTACAAAAGTACTGTGTTTCATACACAAAGTTCAGGAGATACACATGATCCCTTGAATGGTTCCACTTCTCCTTGTTGCTTACACACGTCTATAAAAACATTAACAGGCTGAATTTTGAAATAAGCATTTCAAAATCAAATTGCACAACTGAAATAAGAATTTGAAAATTCATGAAGAGGATTATGAATGAGCAACATAACAAAGTCATCAATACTTTCATAACAGCTGTCTCAGAACCAGTTTTGGTGGTTGATTTTTCGTCATCTACACAATCAAGAGTAGCAAATATAACAACATCATTGACAGCTTTTTTAGAATTAAATTAATCGAACTACAAGCTCTGAAATCAGATTAAAACATTTCTGTAGTACATAATACGTTTGAAACTGGGTTTTATCCATGGAATAATGCTTCAATAATGTACAGTTTGGAACAAGAGTTTGCTATATTTCCAAGGGAACAGATATAACTGCTCGACACTAGTTAACAAGTTTTAAGTTTATGCCTGAATGACAGGTCTTTACCCAAATGACATCAACTAGTAGACACAACACTGCAAACTAGATTTAGCTATCTGCACATTAGAGGGGGTTTTGTCTGATTTTTTTACCTAGAATAAATGGGGCAGTGGTTAATGTCCTACACTCGTATTTCTACTACCACATGCCATCACAAGTTCTGATCTACACTGAAGTTGGAGACTATTCCCAAAAGTAAAATTTTAGCCTTATAAAAAAAATTCATTATGAACCAGTTAAGCACTAGCAAAGAGGTCTTCAAAGGCAGAATAAAAAAATATCAGGTTTTAACTTTTGTTTCAGCCATTACCTCAGCGTATAGAAATCAAATCAGTGAAATACTCATATGTCCCTATCTATACTAACTCATCATTGGTAATGGCATATTGAAATTCGGCTTAAACAAACAACCTATTTGTTTAAATTGTGCTGCTGTTGCTACAAAAAAGCAGTAATTAAAAATTGCTAGCCATTAAACAAATGTGTGATCAATTTAATACATAAAGAAAATCTTCTCAAATGAGCTCTTCACGTACAACTCAAAAGCTCCACAAATTACAAAGGATCCGAGTAACATTTCATTATTACCAAAACTACATGTATAATCAACCTTCAGAAACAATAAAAAATAGTGACAATTTCTAGGTCAACACAACACACTTACGTTTACAAGGGCACCTGCAAGAAGTCTAAAAAATGGTTTACGTCAACTGAATCGAATTCTACAAATTTTACTTGTGTCCTCGTTATGTTGAATAAAATGTTTTGCGTCATTTTACCTCAGCGTATAGAATTCAAATCAACATAAGATATTCATATGTCCCTATCTATACTGAATCATCATTGGTAATGACGTCTTTCTTGACTTTTTATATTCAAAATCTGACAGCATTCTGCTGAAGTTACTAAAACTGCAGCTAACTAAAACACGGTTGTAGGACATTATCCCCCCTGGACATTATCCCCCCCAGTCTATTACCTAAAAATGATTGACGCTAATAAGTCTACGAAGTTCAAATCACGTTAACAAACCTTTGTGGGCCTACTGACTGTATACAATTCCAATTCGTTCATTCATCTAATGACGACACTAACCCTAACACTAACCCTAACCGACCCTCACGACGCTTAAACTGACCCTAACCGACCCTCACGACACTTACACTGACCATAACCGACCCTCACGACGCTTATACTGACCCTAACCGACCCTCACGACGCTTACCCTGACCCTATTTTGTAACGACGCTTACTCTGATTTGTACATGAAGGGGGGATAATGTCCGGGGGGGATAATGTCCTACGAAAAACCGGGGGAGATAATGTCCGGGGGGGATAATGTCCGGGGGGATAATGTCCAGGGGGGATAATGTCCGTTCCCCCTAAAACACACTTACATTTTCATTTTCAACTATTCATTTGTGATGTCTTGGCCATGTTTCTGGATCTTGAATACACTTGGCAACAGGCAATCTGTTCACCACATCACCGAATCTGTGACAATCACCCTTCATCATAGGGAAATGACAATGTTGATTCAAACGGCCAGCTACAATATAATATTTTGTACCATTCACCAAACAAATTTCATCAACTAGAAAGAAAGTTTAACATTAACTTCTCCTTAGAATGCAAATACACAATCATAAATGCACATTTTCCAGAAACATTCCAGTATCCTAATCAAACAGAGCTTTATAAAATGGCATAATATAGCATGCCGGTTATTGTGACTGACGTCTCGGTAAATCGTAAACAGTATGGCCGCCGTAGATGCGTGCACAACAGAGCGGCCCGACATACGGCCCAATATTTCCGCGAAAATTAAAGCATGCTTCAATTTCATCAGAATGACTGCACCAACCCTAAAACTAACCCTAACCGACACTCACGACGCCTAACCTGAGCCCTAAGGCGTAAAAAAAAATTGTTGTGTTTCCGGTAACCCGACCGACCCATTTTTACGGCCGCGACCCAAATATTTTTGTAAAATATTTTTATTAAAAAAATATTTTTTTTAAAAAAATAATTTTTTTTAACATTTGTACTGACATAACATAAGAGACGTCAACAAAATGAAATTAATAGGACTGTTTCTAGAGCAGTTTTAGGTGCAGACAGTCGGGAAATAGGCAGTTTATACTTGCTTAGAACACGTACTTTGTTTCAGCGTGCAAAAAAGACTAATGGGGTATACTTTTTCGGATAGTCACTGCATAAAAATATTTTACAAAATAAAAATATTTTCCGACCTACCTACCCAATTTTTTTTGGCTCTGTTACCGGAAACACAACATATTTTTTTTTGGCCTAACCGACCCTCACGCTTTGCATGTTGGGATGCATGTTGCGATATCGTCCATAGGCGGCACTCTAATTTTATTGCATTCGTTGGCGGCCATACTGTTTACGATTTACCGAGACGTCAGTCACAATAACCAGAATGCCTTTCAAGAGCACTACAACAATTGATACATCACATTGTCGTGAACTATGCCATTTCACCAAAACCAGAAGACACCCACCCACCCCCCACCCGAAACATTAAAAAATGTAGGTTTCAAATGACATTACTTTCTTTTTACCATCTGCAGAAAATCCCGACCATGCAAGAGATGTGATTTCACTAAGCACAAGCAAAAATTTACCTACTATGCAGCATTACAGCAATGCTTGAGAAATCATGTTCTGACATCAGGCCAGCACATATTCAGTCATATACTTAACTCAAAAATTCATAAAAGTTGCCCGTTTAAATTCGGACATGTCACACAATCCTAATCCCATGTACTTTGCATTCAAAACGCCACATCCGTCCCTACATCTTGCTTCCAATTGCCACCAGAATCATCCAAATACAATACGGGTCGACGTGATGCGATAAAGAATTTACAGAGATAAAGAAACATATCCTTTCGATACAAAAGTTTACTGTGCAATAAATGGATTCCCTGCATGCCTCTTTGAAAGCCATCTACGGCAGTTCCGACACAGGCAGCAAGCACATGGTCACACTACGACTCGTAATATGAAGGGAACACAATACATAGCGATACAAAAAATAAACTCAACATAAACGAGAAGCAATAAAAAATACTATGGCATAACTATGTCGAAATATAGGGCACCTAGTCTCTGTAGATTGAATGCAAAAGAAATTTTAACAACCTTCTCTGAAAAAACTAGCGATAGAAAGGCCAGATTTCATCCGGAAAGACTTGATCTCTCTCGTCACTTCTCGTTCACGAAATGAGAATTGCGCGAGAGTATGGATTTAGCCAATCATAGCCGCCTATTAATAGCCCAAAGTAAGCGCTATAAGTAGTCCAAATTAAGCGCTTACTCAAGAGTAGCTCCGCCACTGATAGGCTAGTGAGCTGATAGTTTTCTGCCAGACTGCCACTGCCAGTGCCAGTGCCATGCCTCGATAAAGAATGAGGTCGATAATAATCATCTTTGATATGGCATTGTCATTAAACAGCAACAAGCTCATTGTAGAGTGTTTTCGACATTATAACTCTGAGGAGTTCTCTAGACGGGACGCTATAGGCCTATAAAAGTAGGCTACGATTACAACTACAAATTAAAAAAATAGGAAATTCTTCTTGAGGAGCAGTTCCGATATTTTCAGGTCGAGGAAAATCTACCGAAATTGTCATTGAGAATGCTGCAATGTGGCACGTTTCCACTGCCCTTTTCTATCGAGCTTCAACCTATCTGGCCTATTCTCTGTGCAAAATTCTGCTCCGAAACGTTCCTACCGACTTCAAACAAACGAGGTAATAGACGAACTAATCTTTGTTTACAAGTCCTTGCATGCAGGTCTAACAGATTTTCTTCAGGTCCATCGTCTGCTTGTCTCCTCGAACAGTCGAACTGCTTTCTTGACCTACGATTGGAATTTAAATGGCCTGGATTTCAGCACAAAATAATAGCGACAATCGATAGATGCTTGCAGGGTGAGAATTGTCGGGGGTTGGGGTTTCAACCCCAGTCTTTCTTAATATTAAAAGTCTGTTTTCCACACCCCAATTCCAAGTGGATAATGGTCCAAAAAATCCAGTTACTTTTTCACAAATCTCACACTGGATGCTTGAATGTGGCGTTATTGTGGTTATAAAATTGAAATAGGTTCAAATAATTAATTTTGAGCATCGATTTTATAAATTATCTATAATATTTTAGAGCCATCGCATATTTATCGATGGAAGAATAAGAGAAACGATACTTAAAAACCGGAAGTTATACATTTTTTATATGTAGTGTGGTATATGATTTTCAGCGTTAGGTCCGTTTAGGCAATATATTGTTGCATGGTGGATTGCTTTTAAAAGTGAACATTTTGTACGTATAGTGCGATCTTTGACACTTTTTACGTGTATATGTTATCCAGTATTAGGTGCGCAATTACAATGCTTGCTGCCACTGATGACGTCTTCTTTAATACTGAGTAGGCCCACTAACTAAAAAGATGATTGCGGATTTTATTTTCCCGCGGTTGGATATTTAAATAGCATCGTTGGTTGCAAGTTTTTACGATATAAACGTAGTTTGCGTGTTCTAGTTAATTAAATATTACTAACAGCATTAGGATTGCTTTCGTTTTGTGATATTTCTTGGATCCGAGATTCCGATTATGCACGTGGTTTGAGGAAGCTAAATAACGAAATATCTTTTGAAAGATCATCACTGCATTTTTTATTTATTCTGCTTTTACATAAAGATTTAATTATGACGTTAATTGGCAACAAAAGGCTCACAATTTAAAAGCTGTATAACAGTGTGTGCACTGAATTTTTCTTGTTCTTTTATAAGCTTATCAATCAAGCCATTTAAATATTCTGGATATAGTGTCTGCTTATATAAATGATGTTCATTGTTGCTCTGTGGCTGGAGCCGATTATATCAGTTTTTCTTGAATTGAACAAGCCATCATAACGCTCTTAATTTAAAAAAGTTTCATTTGTTGTCACAATTTGGTTGGTGCATGCACAATAATTATGCAAATACACTGCCTAAATTGTAGATTTGCATCCATGTGCATATTTGTATAAATGTTTAAATGTACTTGTATCTTTTTATTAAGTGTTTGTAAGGAAAACAAGCATGGTGAACCTAAAGAAAGGAGGAAAGCCAGCAAAGAAGGAAGAAAAATCAACAGCAGCAGAAAAAAGTACAGCAAAAGTTAGCAAAGACAGTGACAATAATAACCAAGAAACTGCCAGGCAGCCGGCAGCGAAGCGTGAAACGCAAAATAAGACTGCAACGAAAACGACTGAAGTCCCGAGCCGAAAGTCGCGAAGAGTTGAAAAGGAACAGGAGGCAGAGGAAAAGATGGACGAGCCGGTAGAAGATGTTCCAGAGAAGAAAATTAACGGGAGAAAGCGTAAGGCGGATCAGAAAGAAACCGAAGACGTCAAAGATAAGGAAGCCGAATCCAAGAAGAGTAAGCAAGCTAAGGTGCTAGCGGTCGATTCTGAAGACCAGAGCAGCGAGAATGGCAAGGAGGAACCACACGCGGAGAGCAAAACCGTTGTGAGTAAAACTCAGAAGGGTAGAAACACAACGGAGAAAAAGAACGTGGAGGAGACCGACAAAGGATCGGAAATGTCGACCGAGGAAGCATCGACATCTGGTGAGAAAGCTGCAGAAGAGGAGAAGATCGTAAAAAGAGGAAGAGGGGCGCAGAAAGGAAAGGCTCAGATAGACGCAGGGATCTCCGAAGATGCAGAGTCAACAGAAGAAACAAAAGACGCAGCTACAGGTAGTAAAGAGTCAAAGGCAGAGGATGTGAAAAAAGGTGCAAGGAACACGAAGGCCGGTAAAGAACTGAAGAACAAGGATGTTGAATCCGATATGGAAACAGGCGAAGACGATAAAAATATTGGGGAGGCGGTAAGCAAGGGAAATGCTAAAGGTGCTAAAACCGGTGCAGAGACTACCAAGGCTGCTAAGGAACAGAAAAACAAAGCTGTTGCAAAAGCCAAGGAAGACAAGAAGGATTCTAAAACGAAACCTGCCGCAAAAGGTGCGAAGAATACCAAAGGTGCCAAGGACACAGCAGATGATGATACGACGGAAGCTGAACCTCCGAAAAAGAAGGCTCGCTTGAGTTCAGGTAGGCTAGAATGTTCTTTAAAAACATTGCAATGTCTGCTTTAATATGAGAGGCAGGTATTTGAAGTTAACCATTTGTACAGACCAGCAAGGAAATGCTGTTGTTTGACTTGGCAATTGCAGCAACATTGAAATGCTATTTTTCTTAGTTGCACGTAGAAGAATATGATTGAATATCTGAGTAGCAAAGCTTTTGTTTGTAGATCTAAAGCTTCTTTGTGAGAGTTATGAACTGTTTTATAAATTAAAAAATGGACTTATTATGTTGATGAAGAAACCTGTTTATCAAATTTATGCTAAAATGTGACAATCATTAAAGTCTCACTTTTCTGTAACTGTGCATATACACGGTGTCCCAATTGAACTGATACCCTTTTTGTTTTGGCGATATACTTGTCAATTCTAAATGAAACTTTATAAAATTTCAGAGAATTTAAGAGGGATAAATTATCAATATTTCCTGAAAATTGTATCCACTTCTGCCCACAGAGTCCGAAATTATGCACATTCAAATTTGAGCAACGGAAATTTGAAGTTTCCAACATGTAAAAGATAGGAAATTATTGTTTGCAACTGCAAGCCTGACTTTTTAAATTAATAAATATGACATCATATTTCCGTCATTTCCATGTTAAGGGACAATAATAAAAATGGTTTTCAGCAAAGATGACTTGAGTTTAATAAAGAATTTAATCGAAGAAAAGCATTACGGTGCAAAAGGTTTTTAAAGGAATTTCCTAACAGAAACTGGTTTATCGCAGCCTTATGAAACTCGCATACGTGACGTTGACCAGTGACCACTTCAAACAGCGAAATGTGGAAGAATGGAATCGTTATGATCAAGGGATTGTTGACAATGCAATCAATGAATGGCGAAAGCGTCTTAGAGCATGCGTTCGAGATAATGGAGGACATCTTGAACATCATCTTTGAAGAACAGCGCTAACACTATCATTTCCTATCTTTTACATGTTGGAAACTTAAAATTTTCGTTGCCCAAATTTGAATATGCATAACTTCGGACTCTGTGAGTAGAATTGAATAAAATTTTCAGGAAACATTGATAATTTATCCCTCTTACATTCACTGAATTTTTATAGAGATTCATTTAGAATTGACAAGTATATCGCCAAAACAAAAAGGGTATCAGTTCAATTGGGACACCGTGTATATAAAAACTTTGACTAGACTTGTATGTAAGCGTGACAGACATACAAATGTGGGGTGAGGTTGCGTAGTGGTGGCGTCATTGCCTTGGAGCCGGAAGGTTTGACGTTCGAATCCACCTAGCAGCGTAAGGACCTCGAGCAAGTCCTTCACTCACAATTGGTCAGCGCTTCGGCGTGAAACTCTGACGCAGTGTCTGCTCTGCATTCGGGTGCACCTCCAAGCAGAGAGAGCTTGAAGGGGCGCTATAACAAGTGCACATACAAACAAATGGCATTCAGGTTATGTAAAAAATTCTGCTTGTGTTAACTTCCCAGTAACACTGAACTGTCTTCTCTTCTAGTTGTTTCGCACTCGTCACATCGCGCTGCGGCTGGTGTTGTTCTGACGGTCGGCGAAGGTGACACCGGCCAGCTTGGCCTTGGTCCAGACATACAGGAGCGTGGAAAGCCAGCGAAGGTTGAAATGCCGGTAGACACTCTCCAGATCTGTGCAGGGGGAATGCACAGTGTCTGCCTCACAGTTAGTGGAGAGGTGAGAAAATTTCAGCACAACAGTTGGTTGCTTTCTCTGCCGTATTCACCATTAAACTGATAGGCTATGTGCAGCTTAGGGCCTCCCAATCTACCCACAAGGGCTTCAGTGAAATTTTGATGTAAAGCTGCACTAAAGAATATTTAAAATTATTTTATGACTTTTCCAGGGAATTTTATGTTAAAGTCTATGATAAAGATCTAGACAACCAAATGATGAAGCTGATAAAGCTATTTGCATTCATTTTAAATAGCTTTAATTTTCAGTTTAAATGCCTTCCTAAATATTAGATGATTAAAAGAGACACATAACTTTAAAAGTTTAGTGAATCTTCTGCGGTAATGTAATTTTGTAGCAAGGCGACTTCAAGCTTTATTTACGGTAGCTCGGGTCTCATTTGAATCAAAACTAAAATGTATCCGTTTAAACAATCATATAACTGACATTTACTTTGAGAACCCATACAGCGCCCTTAACTTTGGCCTTGGTTGAGCTAAGGCACTATGCGAATTGTCTTATTATTATTATTATTATTATTATTATTATTACCTCACAATGGCGCTGTGTGATTGTGCTGACAACTGTCGTTCTGTTTAGGTTTATACGTTTGGTTGCAACGACGAAGGGTCACTGGGTCGTACAACGAAAGAGGAAGAAGAATGCATGGAACCGGGGAAAGTGGAAATACCGGAGAAGATCGTACTTGTCTCCGCAGGTGACAGCCACACGGCTGCGCTCTCCGAGTTGGGCCAGGTTTACATCTGGGGCACATTCCGCGTAAGTATGTCAGCCAGCGATGTTCCTATTGCGTTCGTCTGTGTTCTTTGCATGTAACACACTAGCAGAAGTGTTGGTTGTCTAAGATATGGATTTATTATATTAGCCGTAAGAAAATCATTATTTTTGCAACTGGTAATGATTTGATTGGTTGGTGTTTGTGTTGGCAATCGTAAACTCAAAAGTTCTGCAGCTCTCACAGGTGCTCAGTCATTGCTAATCAATAGGTGGGTCAGGATCAGGAGTTATGCAGGCAGATGGTCAGATGACTGGAGGTTGATGGGTGCTTAGATTTGAAGTGACGAAGAAGGTAGGGGGTGTGTGGAAGATTCATGATAGGATCTGTGAAGAGGCAGTGTCATGTTAACCGAACTTGGTGAACTCATAAAGTCTGATAATTTCTTTTTTTCATTCAATCATTACATGAATTTGTTTAGTGTCTCCTCAGGGGAAATACTCAGAGGTGCTCCCAACCTCAGCACGGGCCAAGTAGAAACTGTCTTAAGATGAAAGAGAGAGGAATGCCTGAGAAGGAGTTCTAGTGTTAAGAAGAAGCCATTCCAGGTCAAGGGGTCCTACCACCAAGAAGGCACGATTCTGCATAGTGGAGGTACGAACAAAAAGGGACTGAGAGCTTGTATGTGTTTTTTTTAACTAGCGAAACTAGTAAGCGTGAGACTTATTTAGTTCCCTAACGATGAGCTGCCACTGTTAATACGCACTTGTCGTAAAAGAGTTAATGGGTTATACTTGTTCCTGAAACTAAAGTATTTTGAGTATTTACGGTAAATGCAGATCATTGCTTTCTGTTGAAACTGTAGGATGCAAATGGTTCCATCGGTATTTTTCCTGGCCGTGGTAAACTCGAAAAGCCAGAGCAAATTCTGCCGGGCGTTGCGGTTGCGAAAATAGCCAGCGGTTGTGATCATTTGGCTTGCCTTACGACTAAAGGAGACATCTACACAATGGGTTAGTTCCTACTCTGGACTAGCTGTTATGCTGCTGCTGCTTCTGAATAATTGTCGTTGTAAGTTTATATTGCACTGCTTCAAGGGGTGCTTCAGCTGCTTCTGGCTTAACTCAATGAATCTTGTCAACTTTCATCCTGTAAATTTTTAGGTGTATATATTGACCAACATTTGACATGGACGGACCACATCAACCATATATCTAAAAAAATTGCTAAAAACATTAGTATATTGTCTCGTGTAAGACATTGCTTACCCAGAACTTCTTTGGTTGGCCTGTACTATGCCCTAATTTTCACATACTTATCATATTGCATTATAGCATGGGGCTCTAACTATCACTGTCGTTTGAATGCATTGGAAATTCTTCAGAAACGTGCTATCCGTGTGATATTTGGTCTGCTCTGGAGTTCAAGCACTAAATCTATATTTCTTAAACACAAAATTCTACAGCTATGTGATATTACTAAATTGCAAATAGGACTGTTTATGTTCAGGTATCATCATCGTATGTTGCCTCCCAACTTTAATGGATTCTTTTCCCTCGGCTCTGATATCCATGACCATGACACCAGGTCATCTAATAGTTACCGGTGTGCCAGCGCAAGACTCAATCTTAAGCAATTCTGTATTAAATGCACTGGAATTCTCTCCCTGAGGACATAAGAACTGCTGTTTCCATCAAACATTTTAAAAACAAACTAAAGTACTTTTTATATTTGTGTAAATTATAATGGGGATTTAAAAAGTTTATGGGACTGCCTCCTCCTCCCCGTCTGAATGAGATACATGCTTGACCTTAAGATGTTCTCAGGCTTTGCATTTACATTTGTTGTGTGGCCCTCTGTTATTCTGTTATTTTTTGTGAACCGCTTCATATTCAACTTAACCTGATGTATGTGGATTGGTGTCTCCTCGTCTTGGTGGAATTTTTGATCCTCCACATTAACCTTTGCAGGAATTAAGTTTGTAAATGAGCCAGCCGAGTCTTAGCGGGTCTTTTAGACCTTTGTCGGCTGACTCATTGACCTGCACTGATATTAAGTTCATAACAATTTTCTTGTTGAAATTTTGTTGTTGTTAATGTCTGTTACTGTTATGTGAATATTGATGTGACTTGCAAGTCAATAAACGAATAAAACAAACAGTTTTACATGAGTCCTTTCTATTGTTGATCACTGTTTTGAAACTGCTCAATAATGATTTTCAACCAAATAATTGTGTCCTTTCCGTTCCATGAGGAACATAGGGAGGCGATCATCTCCTTTTCCATGGCCCTGAGCCAGCAATGGACGAATCCCAAGGTCCTGGACACGGGGCCAGCGTATCGCGGGACTTGCTGTTTACTTCCCAGCTTACGCCAGTACCAAATTATACTGCTTGTACGGTTGAGTATATTTGATGGTTTGAGTTTGTAAGTTTATGATGATAAAGGTAATGCGCTTAAGTTAATTAAATCATTTCTATAAATATGAGTTATATAAGTTGTTTTTGTGTCTAGGTGCTGCTGAGCAGGGTCAGCTAGGAAGAGTAGCAGAATGTTTTTCGGTTCGAGGTGGAAGGAAAGGCATTGGTAAGGAATGCAGATTTTTCTCATGTTTATATAAAAAAGAAGAAAGCTTTTTGTTTTAAGTGGAAACTTGTCTCATCTTTAAATACATTTCTTTCTGACCTAATGCTGATTTCAGGATGTTATTTCTTATTTGAATAACAGTATTGCGTTTCTTTATCATTGTTTGTGTAGTATAATTAGAAATGTGTGTGTACACCAGAAACTTTAAAATTGTTTACTGTAGGCAATACCTTGTTTTCTGCTCAAGTTTACTTTGTAGTATGTTATAAATGTTATAAAAGTCTGGATATATGCTTCTTTGTATTACAAGGAATTGCAATTTAATTCTCCTGTACAGATAATGTGAGGCACAAAGATATTTTCTTTTTCCTTTCCATTCATTTGTTTGAATAAATTTGTTAATAGTTGGTCTTTGTTATTTGCAGGGATGCTTCTTGTTCCATCGATGGTGAAGTGCTTCAAACGTAGCGAGAAGTTCAGTGACATCTGGACTGGATCTTATGTCACGTTTGCCAAAGCAAGGGACAGCGGAGAAATCTACGCCTGGGGTCTCAACAACTACTACCAACTTGGTAAGAGAATTCTATTTCCTAATCGCACGTTCTAACAGGTTAAAAAAATGATCGTGATTGTGTTTTATCATTGTACAGGTGTGTGCTTTGGGCGTGAATCTGTTGTAAACAAGGTGCAGGTATTTTGTCATTGCGTTTATGAGTTCTTTTTTTGATTGATTTTGGATGCAACACTTTCAACCAACTGCTCGAATTTGTTTTACCTGTGATGTTTTGACTTCTTCTTCTTCGCGTATGCTACTGCTCCAGGTCTTGTCGGAGCGTGGACCGGGATTCAGATGAATTCGGTCAGCTGGTGGCATCCTTAGTTTCCCCGAAGGTACTCACAGGGAGGGCGCGCCCGGATTGACCCAGGCTTCGTGAACGCGGATGCCATCCTCCCCATGTTTTGATTAACAACCGACTGTAATTTGGTTTATGCTCTTCACTCTTCAGTCATGTTTTGACTGAAGAGCATAAACCAAATTACAGTCGGTTGTTAATTATGTGTGCAGTAAATCAGTGTTTTATACAATCACAAAACTTTTTAAATTTCTGTCGATAATTTTCTTGATATATCTTTTAGGCTTTCCTGACATGAGGAACAAGTTTGTGCCTGAAAAATCAGTGACGTTTGAGAAATCTAAAGATTGGAAAGAAATAAGCAGCGGGCAACACCATACTGTGGCGCTTGATAAAGACGGTAAGTTCTCAAAAATAGTTCTTGGATTCTGTAACATTTATGGTCAATGCATCAAAATTGAATGATATATATTTGTTTATTGATGACATTTGCTGTAGCACCCCTTAAAGCTTCCTACTCAGAGGCGCCTCTGACTACAGCGTGGACACTGCATCGGAGTTTCACACCGAGGGGTGCGAGAAATTGGGAGTGAAGGACCTGCTCAAGGTCCCTACACAGTGGCTTTAGGTCGATTCGAACCTGGAATCTCTGGCTACAAAGTACCAAACCCACCATTGCACCCGACATTTGGTTACTTTGTGATTAATATTTGAAAGTTAAAAAGAAACATGTTTTGAAATTATCTCGAATACGAGAAATGCTACCTTACAGAATTGGTCATATATGACAATTGTGGTAGTCATATTTATTGACAAGCTCATTGACAAACTGCAGTAACTCTGCAACATGATGGTACAAATTTCATGATGTTGAAATGGGGTGCTACAGTAGATTGTTATGGACTGAATGTGTTACTTCATTTTGAATATTTGAGAGCTAGTCAAAACTTGTGTATTTGTCCATTCAACTGTAGGCTTGGTCTACTCACTTGGTCGAAAGGAGTATGGCCGCCTGGGTCTCGGTTCGGAAAATTTAGCGGAAAAGAGTGAACCAACACTTGTTGCTTCGCTGCAAGACAAGAAATGTGTAAACATCAACTGTGGTTCAGCCGTGTCATTTGCCGTTGATGATCAAGGTAAATAATTGTACACTTATGCAAGATGTTCTACGCCATTCTACAGGATTACAGGCTATATATGAAACAGCTTTTTAAAATGTGTGGTAAAAATACAAAGTATATATGATTTTTACTGTTCTTACAAAGATAACAATTGACGAGATCACAATAGATTATGTTGGCTATTCCATCACCACGCTTTATCTTGAATATTAATTTGAGTTGAGTGAGCAAATTGATTGATCTCAAACTTTTTAGTTATTTGTCATTGAATGATAAAATACAAAATTATTTAGGATTTTTCTATTATTTTCTGCCACTCTATAAATGATGGCAAGCTGTTAAGTTTTTAGCTGCAGTAAAAGAATGACAAATATTTGCCTATGACTGATTTTGAGGCTTTATGAAGAAAACGATGTTATATTATTTTAGGCAAAATATACGGTTGGGGTATGGGAAGTAGCAAGCAGCTTGGACAAGGTGATGATGAGGAAGACATCTATGAACCGAAGCATATCACCGGCAAACAACTTGATGACAAGTAAGCAGCTTAGTTATACATACATGTGCTTTTTAACTGATACCTGCCAAGAGGAATATATGCTTCATTTTAGTTCAAATTACATCAGTAATCTGTAAACACAAAGTTGTTACACTGCATTCTGGTGCCTTAGCCTATTGTATTGTATCTAATGAAATTTTTATGGCCATTGATTTGATTCTGTGCCCCAGGAATTGCAGTAACTTCTCTCGATTACAACAGATGCACATTTGCTCATCTTATCTATACTTCCATTTAGACATCAAGCACTCTCAAGCAGAACTCTGTGTAAAGTCAAGCTTTTGATTTCTTAAGCCATTGCTTAGGGATTTAAGAGCAAGTCCTTCACTCGCAATTGCTAGTGTGCTTTGGCATGAAACTCTGATGCAGTGTCTGTGCTGTACATGGGAGCGCCTCTGAGTGGTAGGCGCTATAGCAAATGCGAGAAATAAAAATAAAGTACGTAAATGATTTGGTATATAATTAAATGTCTTTTTTCAGACGTGGTTTGATGGTGTCTGCTGGAGGCCAACACACCATTTTTCTTGCTCAGAGTCATTCTTGATTCGTGGATAGTTGGATGAAATTCAACAGAACTTACTGACAAAGGGACTGAAAAATATGTTCAGGGCGTTTTTAATCGTTTCATTTTGATCATGGGGTGACATTAATGCACATTTATGAACAATAAATACTACCAACAATAAGTCTTTTTTGTCTTATATGCTGTTCATTTTCTTTGATGTTTTTTGCTGTTTTGTAATTGTCGATGTCATGTACAGCTGATCACATGTGTGAATACCACATCTTGGAATTGGGTTTTCTTGGTGATCTGCTTTTTAGAAGGGTTGACTATTTCTTGGTTTTTTTCAGGGACCGCACTTTCTTAGTTTTCCCACTGATGTGAAATAATGCCGAAGCTTGCCTTCGATTTTAAACTGATTTTGAGGTGGTTTTTTTCAATTGTTTTCTTGCATTATGCTTCAGTTATTGATAATTATTTGCTTAAGTTGTTGGGCTTAGAAAATGACCAGATTAGTTAACATGCCTTGAGAGTACTACTACAAAGTTGACAAAGTAGATCTGGGTTTAACATAATAAAGCAGAGGTAGAAATTTTATTGGCCAATAGCAGGAGGTTTGTAAAAATTAAACTATGTTGTATTTTTTGTATTGCTAGGTATTCTTACTTTTCGTTTCATTTGACTTCAGTTTACATGTTTTTTTAGCATTTCAATTATAAGAGACGTTAAATTCAGAGAAACCTTGGGTGTTCATCAGACGATATTTTACGATTTATTAACTAGTGATCTCGCGTCTAATGTGCTATAAACATTCTTAATCAAGCACATAAATTTATTGTCCTGCCAGTTAACCACTTGATAAATAACTACTACTCCTGTATTTTTAAATTGCCTAAATTTAATTAAAATTTGCCATGTTGGTTTGATGTGGATGTCATTGACCTATACAATATTTGTGTGCTTTATCATTTTAACTGTTATAGGTAACGTATTTGTTTGTACATTCACATACATGCTCTTATTGAAGAAAATCCTTTGTTTGTTCATCCACGTAGTTAGATAGTGTTTGGATATTTGCAGAATCTGGTCAAGGAATTCTAATGCCGTGGACATTTTCATCCATTGCATGAAATCACTTTTAATAATATTAAGTGGCAGACTGGAGTCTGTTCTTGTAAACTAGTAATACTTGGGCTATGCACGACATTGCACGTGTGAACAAGATTATAGTTGCATTTTTTTTATCTGAACACTTAATAGCAGTCATATGTGCCGTTAACAATATTTTAATATTGTGTTCATAGTACCCTTGGTATACACAAGTTGGCCAGTGCCAACGCATTTGAAAATACTTGCAAGAAGTGCTAGGTGCTGGAAATGTGCTACGGAATATTGTCTAATACCATTATTGTTTAACCCTTTAACAATCCGTGTGTAGTATAATGTATTGTATGGTAAACTAAACTGTTAAATTTACTAACTTGTAAAGCAATAAAAATTATGCTCTTTACCATACTTATTATACATGCACCTAGAAGGTTGGGATTCTCTAAAAACAAGACTAAAACCGTTTAGTGATCTTTCACCTAAGCATGTACTTTATACTGACAATATTCAAGACAAGTTCTGCATTGTGGACATGCCCAAAATGAGATCAAGCCTGGATGCATCTTTTGTAAAACTATTCTAGAATACTTTTATATATATTAAACAAGGGTTCACATTTGATCAAACCCATTCTGTCATCCATTTGCACATCGAAGGGAAAATGGTTACATTGTAATCTTAGTTTTCATCTGGCAAGACTTGCCTGAACAAAAGCTAAATATGTGGTCCAACTCATTGTCCGTGCTGTAGTCATGAGTGCCTCTGAGTAGTAATCTCGAAAAGGCGCTATAACAAATGCTCATACATACATTGAAATACAAATCAATTAAAAAATAATTTGCATTCCAATTGGTGCAATCAGCAAATTCTTAGTAATGTCAATGCAGATTTTCCAATCGAAATTGTGATCAAAAGGCTTTAATGGCAACTGACAGGACAATACATAATGAATTATGCATAGGTTGACATACAAAGAAATTCCCATGGATGCAAATTTGTCAATCTAATACAAAGCACCACTTTCGGCCACCCTACACCGCATCAACATGTGCCATTACCAAAACATTGACCAATATTAGTGAATACCCCCCCCCCATCCAGGTAATCTTCCCAACAGTTCTGTACATGTATTGTACCTAGACATCCACAAAGTAAATTTACCTTAACCCTTTCCCGACCAAAGTGTAGTACAGTGTGTGGGAAATCCTATACCCCAGTCAGTAAAGGGTTAACAACCTTGATCATGTATTAAAAGTGGTGGAGAACCATTGCAGTTTGTCATTAGTCTTAAAGCTTCTTCAGTCTGCAGAATTGCACCACCTATAAATATACAGCAAGATGTAGTCTATTGATGTGATTCTATAAAGAGGGCTGAATACGAATGCAGGGAATTTAGTGTTTTAACGTATTGAAGGGCTGAAGGGTGTTATTATACCATAAAAACATGCAGCTGCTTTGATGGGTGAATAATTATCAGATTTACTCAAGTAAACATTTATTTGCCCGTCAAATTGAACCGCTTCCTTTCACAAACGATACCAACAGATTTCTAGGAACTTATGAATCACAGAAATAATTACAATCGGTAATTAATAGCAATTGTAAATTTATAATAATTATACAGATAAATAAATTTTTTAATCAGTAGCATCGCTGAAACTTCGAGACATACCGTGTCAATACACATGTAAATGTATATATGTATCGATATTTAAATCTTCAGAAAATTATAACTTGCAAGAAACTAAATTATGTACACACTTCACAGGAATCACTACTGGACAAGACGCTTTTCGAACAGCCTGTCTGCCGAAAAACCGATCGAATATTTCATCGTCCACGTACGCAGCTCGAGTGAAACGTCGATTGTGGGGAATAACGAAAGAAAACATCGGATCCAAATTACTCAAATAATAATCAGCCATTCTCCAGACGTCAGTTCCACACGGCCACAGACAAATACTTTTAAACTGAACATGTTCACTTGAATCCCAACACAAGTTCGAATAACCCTAAGATGAAGACTTTGATGCGAAACGACGTTTAGAACCATGGTCACGTGTCTCTCATTCCGTCGAGTTTTATTTCGGATAGACCCTACGCTGGCCGTACTTCAAGTGAGAGTTTGCTGCAGCTTGTGATGGAGTTGCTAAGTTTGGGTTGAACTGGGCGGGGTTTGGGTTGAACTGGGCGGGGTTTGGGTTGAACTGGGCTGGGTTAAACATCATTGGCAGCGACGAGGCAGGAGCTTCCACGGAATTAGGCATCTGCAAGATGAAGCAAAATACCAAGTTACGCAGGTAGAAGTTTGTTGTATGTTAACATGAAACTTCTTTAAACCATGTCAGGAATATTATTAGAGTACAGATTTAAAGCATAAAGACATCCTTAGAGACTGGTCTGATTCACAAAAAGACACACAAAAAACATATTGAAGCCTATGTGCAGGAGCCAATTTTTATCAGTAAAAGTAACGGATATGCATGACACAGGGGCTCAAAGCCCGTAAGATGTTGGTGTCTGACCTTTTTATATTCAGTCATATTCTACAACTGCTCTGCTTTTACAGAATGAAAACATCTTTCCTCTAACTAAAATTATACTCATTTGATTCAATAGTACAGAGAAATAAAGAAAAATATTCTTGTCTTCACAGCCCACAGAAACCATTACCTGGGTACTTGATTATCTGTAATTTTGCTGGGCAATAAAGCGATATATTCTGTAGCAAAAAAGCAAAAAACCAGCATCAAAATCGGGTCATAGCCAACTACTCAGTTGGGGATTATTCCATAATTTTGACTCCTCCCCTATTTAAGCTTGTAGCACAAGATATTGGAATGAACAAGTAACGAGTTTTGAGCACCAGCACCACATATTACCATGAAAAACTACATGATAAAAAACAAACCATAGGCGTCGGGTCAGCATGAAGTGGGGGTTGTTGTACTGGGGGTTGTGCAGCTGGTAGCTGTGCTGCTCTCTGGTCAAAACCCTGGTCCTGACCTGTATGTAATGGAGCAGCCGCAGGTGCATATTCAGGTGCTGCAGGCTCTGGCTGAACTCGGTTGGCTCTTTCTTCCTCTTCGGCCGCTGCAAAAGACCCAGAAAAAAACAAATTAAAGTATGGGTGTCTGCACATAGGGGCAAGATAGGGTGCATCCCTTCATGGAAAAATGACATCTAAATTTGTTTAGTTAGGCTACCACTTTTTTCGCTTTAAACAAATTACTTCGCAATAATTATATTAATAATATGATAAACAAAGTGTAACTGAGAAATTTACATTTTGAATATACTATGATAATCCCTTGTTCTAAATTTCGTATGCTGCAGTTCTCAAGCACTTGCCAAAAGTTTTTCACCATGACTATCGTGTTTTCCCCGCAAAAACGTCTGCGAATACACATGAGTTCAAGATATAGAAGTAAAATACAAGAACATTCCCTTAAACTAGTTGAGGCAGCCATGGGTATGAAGTGTGAGCCTCAGCATACAAGTACTGGCAGTATTCACCCTCGCCATCTCACCACCCCATTGACAGCGAGTGTATAAAGGTCAGTGTACTCCTTAAAGTTGGGTTGGCTATGGGTACAGAAATATTGCCTCTGAGTAGAAAGCTTGAAGGGTGCTATAGAAAATGCGAGAAATAAATATATAAATAAAATGACTAAATTATGTCACAACAAAGAGTATCAGGGTTTCAAAAGGATCACACTACCAGAAGAGACTATGCACGCGCAAAAATCATTAAAATGAAGCAAACTTAATTAAAACCATCGTAAATAAATCTGCATATTTGGCAAAATCATATTAAACTCAAATGAAAGTGAGGAATGGAATATTCAGGACAAACCTTGTGCATTAGGAATGAAAACATTTGCAGGCATGCTGGCCGACTTTGGCAGTAAATTCAGCAAGTTGCTTGGAGCCATGGGTGAGGGCTTACTGGAACCGCTAAGAACATCTACATACTGAGTGCGTGCACCTAGAAATCGACAACAGAATAGTATCAAATTACTAATTTAATTCCTATCATAATGGTTCATAAATGCAACAAAGTAAACATATCTTAGAAATTTCTACATAGGTATCTGGTGTATACCAGCATCCATATTACCTTATCTTATCTCTTATCTTATCTGACAATTTATAAAGCGCTTCTTGCAGCAAGAGCCTTTCAGAAGCGCTCCCAGTGCGTTCATCTCCGAGAAAAAAGGCAAGTTTTTAGACGAGAGAAAAATGAGGATACACTACCAGAGAGGATGGCAGAGCGAACTGATGGGGGAAGCCCATTCCATAGGGAGGGACCAATGCAGGCAAATGATCTGGATTGCGCCATGGCGGTCCTGACTCGCGGGACAAAGAGGTCAAGCCGATCAGAGGACCTAAGAGGACGCAGCGAAGTGGCAGAAAGGGGGCGAAGTACATGATCACACAGATACTTCGGAGCAAGACCCATTTGAGACTTGATGACCAAAATTAGGACCTTAAATTGTATACGGGTCGAGAATGGAAGCCAGTGAAGTTGTTCAGTCATGAATGAAGAAATGTGGGAGAATCGAGGAAGGCGGGCAATGAGCCTAGCGGCAGCATTGAGTACAGATTGCAGAGGAGCTAGGCGAACCTTGGGTAGACCGATAAGGACAGAATTACAATAGTCAATCCGAGAACATACAAAAGCATGAACAATTGAGGTAAAGTTCGAAGATGTGACAGATTTGCGAATAGCCCTGAGACGCCTTAGCTGGAAGTAGGAAGAGCGAGTAAGATTGGCAATGTGCTCAGTGAAGGTAAGAGAACTATCTAGGGTGACACCTAGGTCACGAACACTGGAGGAGAACTTGAAGTGAGGAAAAGTTTGAGAGAGCAGTGTGTAGTCAAGTTTTTGAAGCTGTTGAGGAGTGCCAAACCAAATCAACTGGGTTTTGGAAGAGTTCTGTACTCATGCTGAAGGCTAACTCACCTATTGTATTGTATCTAATGAGTACAGGACTACAGGTACGGCAGAAAATATTTCAAACCAAACTTCTGCCCTAGCGGGAACTCTACACAAAGTTTATTCCAGCTAAAACCACATTTCGCAGCTAGCATATGGATAAAATGCTACAAAGAGCCAGTACATTTCGCAGCTAGCATATGGATAAAATGCTACAAAGAGCCAGTACATTTCGCAGCTAGCATATGGATAAAATGCTACAAAGAGCCAGTACATTTCGCAGCTAGCATATGGATAAATGCTACAAAGAGCCAGTACATTTTGCAGACAGCATATGGATAAAATGCTACAAAGAGTCATTACATTTCACAACTAGCATATGGATGAAACGCTACAAAGAGCACTACCTCGACCCTTTGGACGCTGAAATTTGTTGCCCGACGATGGTTCAGAGGGCGTAGGCATGGACATCAACGGCGACGCCAGTCTCTGGGTAACATCAGCATCCTTTGGCGGTGGAGGAGGCTGGGCAATCTTTTCCGCCTCGTTTGGATCCTCATCCATGTTCACCCAACGATTTTTCGTCTTGTCCCAAACAATCTTAATAACACGAACACAACAATGAGAAAAACTTGCTCACAAAAGATCTCACGGCATCTCATAAAAATATGAAAGATACGAATATTCTTTATTTGACCAATAGCTATCAACATCTTGATTTGTGGATACAATACAATACAATTGAAATTTGATATTGCCCTCCTTACAAAGCTCAGATGTGCCTCGATGGTGCAACTGCAATTGTATTGTATTGCAATTGTATTGTATTGAAATTGTATTTCTATTGCAGAGCGATCGTGAGTGAAGAACTTACTCAAGGTATCTACACAGTAACCGCCTCGGAAGGGGATCGAACCTATACTCTCCATGTTACAAAAACGACCTCTCTAACCAATCGGCAACCATGCCTCACGTAGATAAACATATATAATTAATAGAATTGATAAAGACAGTAAAATATTCAAAAATCACATCATCCTAAAGTCCAAAATCATATATATCATCCAAAAGATTAAAGTTTTTCACATCACACTATCTATCTGCTGACGGAGGAGGGATAGTGTGGTTATAATTATTCAATTCATTTCATTTGTCAGTCGTATAAATCTGAAAAATTATAGTCACTGAAAAACTGTTCAAAGGAATTGCAATGTCATCCAATAAGAAAAAAATGGCTGAACTAGGCACTTCTTCTCCGACTCACTTTTGGATCTTTATCATCTGGCAAAATCATTTCCTTCGGCTTGTTTGGCTTGTTTTGACGATTGGACGTGAAGAAGCCACCAAACCATGACGTACTTTTGTTGCCATCCTACGTCGCAAAAACAGCATTTATAACATAAAAATGATGCAGCACTCGATTTAACCCCCCAAAAAATATAAAAAGATACTGCAATTAACTATAGATAACCTTAAATGACAAAGATACAATGTATTAAGCATATTTAAATAATGCATGCCACTTGCATAATATCACTCAGAGAAAAATCCTATTCAACAGAGAGAGATGAAACATCTTATGTGGTCCATTAACCAAAGATCTAATAAGAAAGCCATGCAGATAAATAACGAAATGCATAAACCAGATGGTCACTGATAATAAACCTTGTTCAATAAAGTAAAGTACTATTATATTGGTTCGTACACCATAAGCATTGTGTAGCTCTACACATTGTGGGGTGCGGTGGTGTAGTGGCATCGTCGTTGTCTTGGAGCCGGAAGGTTCAAGGTTCAAATCCACCTCGCCGCGTAAGGACCTTGGGCAAGTCCTTCACTCACAATTGCTCAGCGCTTCGGCGTGAAACTCCGATGCAGTGTCCGCTCTGCATTCGGGAGCGCCTCTGAGTAGCGAGAGCTTGAAGGGGCGCTATAACAAGTGAACATACAAACATTGCATAACTCTTCATCTACCTTGTTCTTCGACAAAGACTTGTCATTTTTTGAGGCGCCAGGATCTGTCGCACGACCATTTTCGTCAAGCTCTTCGCCGGGATAAATCTGCTTCTTCCCTTGTCCAGGCGGGACGACACCAAGAGGCGCAGAATTCCCAGACATCTATAAATGGCAAAAGTACTGGCTTGTTAATGTAGAGGTCGTAGGTTCAAATCCCACAGCCAAATGAGAAAATTCTCATCTTTTGGATGATATATATATATATGATTTAGGACTTGGGGATAATACATGTGGACCAAATCAATAGTTCAATGTGTACTGTTGGAAATGACTGTGTAAAACAGCGGGGAAAGAACCACGTGAAATCACCTGAAATGACCATGAAAAAACAGCTAGAAATGACCAGTTAAAAACGGCAGGAAAGGACCACATCAAAACAGCTGGAAGTGAACATGTCAAAACTAACTGAAACAGTTCTTTTTAACCATTAAATGCAAAATTAGGTAAGCTTTGCTAGAATACACATAATCTACTGGTGTTCATTTTATATACAAGTTTCCTAGATGCCAGCAGATGTGAAATCAAAATATCCTTCCATCTTAGTTGGTAATAGAATTCACGCTCTATATAGGCAGTTCATTATACTAAATGCAGGAATATGCAACAGATATCTCAAAAAGTGTTTAAAGATATAACATGATCAATGAAACACACAGAAACTAGAAAGAAATGGTTTTGTATTAACAAATTAGTCGAAAATAAAGTGACAGTATAGATGAAGGAAAAAATATCAAGTAGCAAGATATAGCTGATTATAACATACTATGCGCACAGCACTAACCATGCATACAACTAGGAAGAATAAATATCCCTTTAGGCGGCCCCGATGAAGCCACGGGTATGAAGTATTAGCGACTACATATCGTGTTACAATTAATCTTTGGCTCAATTCATATTATCTTAATTCAATATGTACATGTTATGCAGTTTTTGCCATTATAGATCAAAATGTAGTGTAATATATTTTGTACATATTTACATATTAGCGACTACATATCATATGAGGGTTGATGGCCAGTGCTCTCCCTCACCATCTTACCTACCAACCAACCAACCGTGTACACATAATAGCCCAGTTGGGTAAGGGGAGCATATATTTCTGTCTCGTTGGGGGGATTTGAACCTTCAACCTCCACATTAACAAGCCAGTACTACACCATTGTGCACCTCCACCCAGAAAAGCGTTGATGAAAAAGCTATGGATCAGTCCTACTTAAGCCAGGTCTTTTTTAACAAGGAAAGCGGAATTCAATGCAAGATCAAAACAAAAACAGGGCGCTTCTTAACTACTGGTACTACACACTGCTAAATTGGCATTGCAACAGCAGCCTTGTACGTATATGAGGTTCCGAGCACTGTTGTCACAGAAACCACCCGACGGAACCTCTAAACAAGCTATCACCATCACCTTAATCAGCATTGTTCAAATGCAGAATTCATAAATAAATTGATTTTTTTATAACACGAACTTAAGGATGATTATAGTAAATGGGCTTCTTAATTCTGATGATTTTAGCCCGCCAAAAATTAAATTAATTGAGCCACACACAGAACTGGAACTGGATATTGCTTCTAGATAGATATTGCTGATTAATTAATTAATTATTAGACATGTGCAGTGTTGTACACGTACTGCAGGTAAAACAATTATACAGCAGAGACTGTAACAAACTCTTTGGTTTGTTTGTAAAATCTTGAAGCATATTGCACACATAACTTACAACTAAGAATTAAAGAGGGAAGTGACTCTAAACATCAATGCATATTCTTGATATTTCAGCACATCACTGCAGCGTACATTGACTATCATTTTAAAAAGTAATGGCATTCATTTGTGTTCATGGGGGGGGGGGGTAAGATAAGGGTCAGTGTCCCTCCCTTTCAGCTTAAAACTTGTAACCACAATGCTACCCATCAAAACTGTCATGTTCTTCCTAATTGTGAGCATTCTAACTTAACAGACAATAAAAAACATGCAACATGCAGCTATGAATATTGAATATGTTCCACAAAAACAATACCAGATAAGCAGATGTTGGAAAAACTAAAGAACTAAGAAGCAAGCTACCAGAAAAGCAAAACTCAGAAATAGCATGCTGTTAGTAAATATCACTCACTTGTGGCAATCTTCAGATTTTATAGTGGGTGCAATATTTCAGCCTACTATCTATGTGTCTTCCAACTTTTATTTTTCAATAAAGAAACAGGTTTCTTAATGCCTGGACAAATATACTCTGCTCTAGCACAGCAACTCTGACTTAGGTGCCCTTCATTTTTCACCAATTACTAACTAATAAGAAAAAATGATTTTTAGACATTCATTGCTTGTTGCCTCAAGGACAATTTTTGTCAAAAATAACTATGTAGATTCTTCCACTGAATCAAAAAAGTGTGAATGAAGCACATAAATAAAATTTTCCCAGTTAATTCATCTATTCTGTATATAATTAATAATTAATTCTAAATCTGCTATGTCTTCAATTAAACAAATTTGAAATTCCATTACTGTACGATAAACTGCTGGGTCAATTGTTTTTCTAAAGCAATGAGAATTTACTTGAATTCTCTGTAGCAGCATTCACTAAATGAATGGATGAAAAGTATCTGACAACACTGCAGTTAATTAAAAAATACACCTACACTGGTTATGCAATAACGTCAATTCTTATGCAGAACCCAGTTATTGTAGTCCTGATGGCACAGTCTCTTATAAATACCTGTATAGCAATATGAAAAGTGGCAGGGAGAACCGCTAAGCAACTACTAAAAAGTGTTAACAAATTCCTCAAAGTTAAAGATTATAAGCACCCAACTAATTAAGCAAGCAAAACATACACAGTTATGATAAATATATCAGTTTATGTATGCAAGCATGCAGTTATATAATTATATAAATTACTAAATAACTAAAACAAATATAGTGCCACAACCTGCTTAACTAATTTTGTGTCAATCCGTCTTCTGATGTTTCCCTTGCAGATCTACTTTTCAAATCCTAACTTGATTTTGCAAACTTTTATCCAATTCCAATTTGACTCAATTCGGCAATTTCCATAAAATGCTCTTCAACGGAATGTTGAAACTATTTTCATTAACAGTGAGCACGGCTAGTTGTATTCACGAGCATGACTCGAACAACAAGCCAAACAAAATGCAAAAAAACAAAAACTTTGCATAAAAAGAAAACTTAACACATTGACCGCCTACACGCCTTGTTAAATAACTGGCTGTAGTACAAGTTAACTCGTAGACAACGTGTTAAGCAGTTTCTCGAAGTTACGGATAGCAAGAAACATCAGCCACGACGACAAACACCCGAACGTATTCTTATCAAATCCAGACCGTGTAAGCGGTAGATGGTGGGGGAGGCACTCCGAACTGGAAAATCATCCGGTCGGTGGTGGTGTTAGTAGCATCCTTTGATACCAAGCCAGAAGAACTAGGGGGCAAAATTCCATGGGATGGCCCAGGTGAGGATGCTCTTGTACTAGCCTGACGCCCGGGTGAGCTTGGCGGAGTGGCGCCATGAACGGTGCCACTCGACGTTCTACGAGACGACACGTGCTGCTGCGAATGCGATGAACTCGTTGAAATCGTGCGCTGGCGAACGCCAGAACCAAACGAACTGACTGACGTCACGGATGACTGAAAGACGAAGAAATATATGAGCGAAACTAAAAGATCCGTACCCTATAGCCAACCTCTACAAGCAAGCACATTCCGTACATTTTAAATTAAAGGCATAATGGCTAACATTAATCTTTTTATTTATTTATTCTATTTATTTATCCATTTCTATAGAGCCTCTTTAAGCTATTTCTTTCTACTCAGATGCACTCCCGACTACAGCGTAGACACGCATCAGCGTCACGTTGAAGCGCCAGAGCAATTGCAAGTGAAGGACTTGCTCTGGGTCCCTACATAGTGGCTTGAGGTGGATTCGAACCTGCAACCCTCCGGCTGCAAGGCAGTGAACATATCCAATACACCACAGCGTCCCACATTACTATATTGCTTTAATGACTAAGCGATGGCAAAGAACTTGCTCAAATTCTGTACACAAATTCTGCTATGTCCATCTCAGCAGAGATTCAAACCCATATCCTCCATGTTACAAGGTAAGATCTCTAACCCAATGGTAATGGGGTCTCACCTCGTAAAGCCCAACGTTATCACCTCAATGTTTGGCTGACCTAGACTTTCTCTTCACGAACAACAACTAAGCAGCGCCTATGCCTCCATAGAAACCTTTTGTACACGATGAAGGACCCAACAATCAATATCTTAAGACAACTTTTAAGAACTGTACGATAGCTGCATAATGGTGAAAATGGCGTCAGACACCTAAGGGTGTTGAGCCCACGGTTCGTGATGGTGACAATAGCTACATAGTCAATGCCATGGCATCATTGTGTAGTTTTAAAAATTGCATTATTAAAAATACTCATTTAAATACATATGTATTATATATAATTAATTATCCTGTATTCCCGAAAGTAAGAATATTCTTACTGATTCCATTGCCGGCATGGCGTAACCGTACAATCCCGACTCTGATTTCAACGGTTCACTACCACCTGCCCCAGGGAAACGGTCAACTGCCTCCCGGGAGACCTGCGATGGATCCTGACTAGCGCTCCCGTCTGTCTGGTCAACAGCATTTGACTGACTCGTGTTGTAGCCTGGAGACAATCAAGGCACACAACAACGTAAACAAAGAATGTTTATGATGTCAGAGAAGCAGAAGAAAATCATGCAACACTTTGTTCTGTTGTTGACTTGGTACTTACACAGTCCGAGCACGGGGGGCCTAAATGGCGTGGCGTCCATTCAAATGGGCGAGCGGTGGTGAAGGATCTCACCCGACCAAATTCATTGAAAAATGAACAGGCTGAGACCATATACGGCCGCTATATAAAATCCGATTACATTTTACATCAGAGGTACTCGCAGCCTGACTCCACAAGACTGCAAAACAACATAATGCTTTTCAATTGCATGCAAGTAGATGAGGCTCATGGTGCAAGTTGCAAGGAAGCCTGCTCCAGATTAGATGATTGATACATATGCTCTCTATAAATATACACAGATACAAAAATATATTCAGTCTATACAGTTAAACGCACAGATACAGGCACAATTCAATTAAATTTTCATTCATTCAAAACTTCAGGTTGGAACGTACATAAACATATTCAGCCACAAATACATTGTATGGGTCATAAGACGAGAAACCCAGAAGAATTCTGTCAATGAGGGATCTGGAAGCTTACACCTGAAGAAAGAACTATGGTCCTCATCAAGAATGCCTAATTCATCGCCTGGGATCCAGTTGTGGTATACTGTTTCTACTGATAATCTTCCCGCTATGTCTTGAGTTTGTTTGTCATTATCTGATATGATTATTATTTTAATGGTGCTGTTCTATTTACATGGCATGTGTTTCCAAGACTTCAAATTGAGTTTATTTAATTCTGTTGAGTAATCATGTGTACTCAGGTTTATGGCAAATGTCCATTTTTTGTGCATCTTGTTGTTTTCAGCATTGCTATCACTCATGCTACATGATCATGCGTATTCAGCATGGTCTTTTTCTGTTTGTCAGTCTTTCTTTCGGTTGCTGCACTTTATACCGACCCGTTTATTGTGGTTGCGTTTGAACTGCTTATAGTGACAGTCTTGTTGACTGTGTTTGATTCATTTTATTTTTTTGTAGCCTTATATGGCCTTAGTTAAGAAGTTACCCATTATGTTTACTTGTGTGGCGTGTAGTGGCAAATTCCACTGTACAGATCATGAAGTGAGATCTCATAACTCATCTAGTTTGGAGTTCTGCCCTGACTGTACCATTAATATTTTTCCCTTTAATCACATTGAGAATGATTTGGAATTTGTTGAGTGTGCATCTGGTCCTGAAAGTTTAGAAGCTGTTACTATTGATGATGAACTGGAATTGTTGTTGACAATGAGTGATGATGATAGTCGCTCCTTGTTGAACAATGTTGATATTGATCCTGACCATAATTACTTCATTGACCTACCATTCAATTGTACTTACTCCTCACCACATATCTTGCAATCTAAAAGCATTATTATGCCACCTAACTTTTCTGTACTCCATATAAACTGTAGAAGCATACTGTCCAAGTTAAATGAAATTGAGGCTCTGGTGAAGTCACTGTCCGTCTCAATTCTAGCTGTGTCAGAAACTTGGCTTGAGACTGAGTTGGAAGATCTTGTCGTATTACCAGGTTATAAATTCGTTCATAGACCTAGACTGGGTGATATAGGTGGAGGGGGGGTGGGTATGTTTATACGAGAGGATATCTCCTTTCAAGTATACCATCTATCCCATGACAACTCCACTCATGCTTCATATGAGGGGCTATTTGTTAAAATTATGCAAAAAAGGGGCTCTCTCTTGATGGGAATTATCTATAGGCCCCCAGGCCATAACCTGGATCCATTCAATACTGAGATAGAAAGCCTACTATCTGAATTATCAATAAGAAACAAGGAAGTGGCATTAATTGGTGATTTTAACATTGACCTGCTTAAAATTGATGAGCATATGGCTTCTAGTATATTTTATAATTGCATAACTTCACACCACCTTCTACCTGCCATAACCAGGCCAACAAGAATCACGACTCACTCTGCTACTCTTATAGACAATCTCTTTACTAATGCATGGTCTAATATTATTGACTCAACCATCATTGCATCCGATATTTCTGATCACTTGCCGATTCTTGTGAGGTTTAACTTTGAGTTCTCTAAACCCATGTACACGAGACCATGTGCTTCTAGAATAATAACTGATGAGAATATGAAAAGCTTTGGGGAAATGCTTTCCCACTCGGAGTGGTCTTCGATTATGGAGGCATGTAATTCTGGGGATGTCGACACTGCTTATAACCTATTTTTAAGTCAGTACAAAAGTATTTATGAAAAAGCCTTTCCTATGAGTTGCCCAAAAAGAAAGACTAGACAAGAATTTAAACAGCCATGGATGACCAAAGGATTGTTAAAATCCACTAAAAAAAGGCATCGCTTTACTTAAAATATATTAAGAAACCAACATTGAATAACAAGAACAAATTCATAATGTATCGAAATAAATTTAAAACTGTGAGAATGAAAGCTGAGCGAAATTATTATGCTGCTGAATTTACCAAATGCAATAATGACCTAAGGCAGACCTGGAGATTGATTAAATCAATAGTAAAAATGGGAAGCCTTGACTCCCAAATTGAAGGATTAGTCATCGATGGGAGCAAGACTGATAAAGCTGATGTAATGGCAAATAAATTTAATGATTATTTTGCCAGCATTGCTAAATCCCTTGCTGATGAAATACCTAATTCTCCTAACTCCTTTTCTAAATTTTTGAATAACCCACTTTCGGAATCTTTTGGCCTTCTTCCAACCTCCCCAGAGGAAATTATGAATCTTTCTCATTCAATTCGTCTCACGCATAGTAAGGGAATTGATGATATTGACCCCTGCATAGCTAGTAAGTATTTAGCTATGGTTGCTCAACCATTGGCTGAAATCATAAATTGTTCTTTCACTTATGGCATTTTCCCCCAAGCTCTAAAAACAGCTAAAATTGTGCCAATCTTTAAACAGGGTGCCAGAGACAATTTTACTAACTACAGACCCATCTCCGTACTCCCCTATTTTTCTAAATTCTTTGAGAAAATTATGTATGAACGCATTAATAAGTTTCTTGCAAAGAACGAAATTATATTTTCATCCCAACACGGTTTTCAAGCTGGGCATTCTCCATCTATGTCTTTGTTAAGTATGCAAGATAGAATTTCTGCTGCCATTGAACGAAATGAGTACTCACTAGGTGTTTTTTTCGACTTGGCCAAGGCCTTCGATACGGTCGACCATGAGATTTTATTAACCAAATTAGAAAGATATGGTGTACGAGGCAATCAACTTCTGTGGTTTAAAAGTTATTTGGAAAGTCGTTCGCAATGTGTCTATTGCAATGGCTCCTTCTCTGCGTTAAAAGCAATTAAATATGGAGTACCACAAGGTTCTAACTTGGGCCCCCTACTATTTCTAATTTATATAAATGACCTCCCTAATGTTTCTTCTAAATTATATTTCATATTGTTTGCAGATGATACGAATGTCTTCTATTCTCATAGTTCTCTGGAAACCCTCTTTGATATAGTAAATACAGAGCTGACACTAGCAGCAGATTGGTTTTGTGCCAATAAACTTACACTTAATCTTACTAAAACAAACTATATCTTATTTAGGTCTCATAGGAAAACCTGTCCCTCCCAACTTCCTATACTATGTATTAATGGATCCAATCTCTCTAGGGTAGAGTCCACAAAATTTCTGGGAGTCTATGTGGATCAACATTTAACATGGATAGATCATATAAAATGTATTTCCTCAAAAATTGCTAAAAATACTGGGATAATAGCACGTACTGCATACCTACTACCTTCCTCTATCCGTGTAAAACTATATTATTCGCTTGTGTATCCATACTTAGCATACTGTAATCTAATATGGGCATCTAACTACACTACTAGACTGCATAGACTGATAATACTCCAAAAAAGGGTCATTCGAAAAGTGGCTGGTACTACATATTTATCGCATACCAACCCCTTATTTTGTGATTTTAACATATTAAAATTTGAGCAGATTCAACTCTATCAATCAGGAGAATTTATGTATCGCTTTGACCACGGTTTGCTCCCTCCTGTTTTCAAGGGATTCTTTAATCTTGCTTCTCAGATCCATTCTCATTCAACAAGAAACTCGTCAAATTACAGATGCATCTTTGCTCGCACAAATACCCGTCTTTTCTGTATTAGAGCCACTGGTCCTTCAATCTGGAATAAAATCCCTCAAGAAGTTAGGCAATCTCCATCACTATCATTGTTTAAGAAAAAGTTTCGCTCTCACCTTGTCAATAATGGCAACATTGTGTTATGATGTAACAATGTGTTGGTCCATGTAAGCCACACACACGCACACACACACACACACACACACACACACACACACACACACACACACACACACACACACACACACACACACACACACACACATGTCTTGCACTTGTTGACTCTTTAACTTTTTTTCTTCTTCTTATGTAGTTAAGAGTTTACATTGTCTGGTTTAGTTAAGATACCAGAAGTAGTTGTAATCATTCACTTCTTGTTAGTAGCAATTGTCGGCCGTTTCATCTTTTCGTTTCACATGTACGTAGGTGTCCCTATCAGCGGGGTCAGTGATCCCTTCAGGGCCCATCCTTGTGGCCATTCTAATTTGAAAATGTGATTTGTAACTGCATAATTGTAAAAGATTGTTTGGTTACAAAATAAAATGATTTGATTTGATTTGATTTGATAAGGATCAACTTTAATAATTCATTTTATACTTAACATAACATTTTGTTTGGTAAACCAACATCGAACAGGTCGTAATTACATCGTGATTTAGAAGTTATATCAGTTTACACAGGAGACCCAAAAGGGGCCGAAGGTCCCGCTAGCCAGGGCCACTTAATGAATGAATCAGAATAAGACAGTGTGCCGGCCAACCTTGATAAGCAGAGTTTGCTGCAATTGCAGCATCGACATTTTCTGTAGGCTGAACCTGATAAAACTGTTGCGACCACAAGTGAGCATTGGACGGATCCCATTGCTGCTGTTGCTGTTGATACTGGTACTGGTCAGATGGCAGACCGGGCACAACAGGGTTCCACACTGTCGGCTGAGGCTGCATTGACGCCCACTGATTCTGTGCATCTTCAAACACAAGCACGCAAGCATATGTACATAAAAGAAAATGTGTGTATGTAATATGTATGTGTGCATATTTGTCCAGAATGCATGACCAAGTTGTTGTACAGCTAACAACCTGAAACCTCGCACCCAGAGGGGCTGGGTGGGGGGGGGGGGGGGGGGTGAAGAACCAAAATTTATCTAAGTCATAAATGCAAACAGCTACAAGCTTATCTAATGCCATGTAAATCAATAACCTCCAATATTTAGCTAAATATAGGGTTTTAAAAGACAAAAAATACTACATTCCACTGACCATCAAGTGGCAACCAAGTAACACAACGGACTCTAGAAACGTCATAAACATAACCTTTTCCCAATAAGGAACAATCACATTCAAATTACTACACTTATTATACCTGTCATATTTTCCTCCTACACAAAATACTACACAATAACACAATCAACCACATAGCATAATATCATACCTTTAAACCACTTCTTAGAGGACTGAGTAATAAATATTTTGACAACTGCATGACTAATAAGACTGCTCACCTTTGTGACATTTGAGATGTGTGATAACACTTCTCACCTGTGTCACATCTATGATGTGTGCTAATACTTCTCACCTGTTTCACATCTAAGATGTGTGATAACACTTCTCACATGTGTCACATCTAAGATGTGCGATAACACTTCTCACCTGTATCACATCTCAGATGTGCGATAACACTTCTCACCTGTGTCACATCTAAGATGTGTGATAACACTTCTCACCTGTGAGAAATCTAAGATGTGTGATAACACTTCTCACCTGTGAGAAATCTAAGATGTGTGATAACACTTCTCACCTGTGTCACATCTAAGATGTGTGATAACACTTCTCACCTGTGAGAAATCTAAGATGTGTGATAACACTTCTCACCTGTGTCACATCTAAGATGTGTGATAACACTTCTCACCTGTGAGACATTTGAGATGTGCGATAACACTGCTCACCTGTGTCACATCTAAGATGTGTGATAACACTGCTCACCTGTATCACATCTAAGATGTGTGACAACACTTCTCACCTGTGGCAATTGGATAATTTCCGCCGATGAACCCAGTTTGCTGGTGGTGCTCACCAACAGCCTGCGTATGCCCAAGAATCTCTGCCACTTCGCTGCTGGCGCCCGTTGATAATCCCCCGACTGGAGTGCCTTGTCCAGATTGGTGTAGTATGCTGCCAGCCTTAGAACATCATCAATCAAACAAACAGATTCAATGTTAAAACAATGACACAGGATGTCATATATAAAAATAATAATACTAACAATACTTGTCTTTTAATTCAAACTGACAAGTATGCAGTAGCCTACTTAGATAACATGATAAAGTACTACTTAGATAACACGATAAAGTACTACTTAGATAACACGATAAAGTACTACTTAGATAACACGATAAAGTACTACTTAGATAACACGATAAAGTACTACTTAGATAACACGATAAAGTACTACTTAGATAACACGATAAAGTACTACTTAGATAACACGATAAAGTACTACTTAGATAACATGATAAAGTAGTACTGGTAATAGATGACAACAAGTTTAACAGGAGTGGAATTAAACTGTACGGCAGCCGTCAAGGTGTCCGTCTGTTCTACCGCTCATTTTACAGTCGCTCCTAGGGAGTTGAAGGCTGTGGAACCCCTATGGGCTAATGGGAATAGAACATATGCCCTTGTGATCTTTGTTCCAGCATGCCACCACTCAAAACATCTTCCAGCCCCATATATCAAGGGAAACAAAATGAGGAAAACATTCAGAGTTAGAATGTCATACACATACCAATTAATCCAGTCTTGTGATTGCAGTAGTCCTTGATATATTTTGATGTTTACGTGAATTTATATATTGTAATGATTGTTCACTAGAATGCTGTTTGACAGCAGGATATATTAAATATACTTACTTATATACAAAGATCAAGATTCTTTTAAGAGTAGATACGTGTTTTGTATATTAGCCTGTCCAAACAAAGGTTTACTGGTTATAGAAGGTCAGTAAAAATATGGCAGTAACTCCCAATATTTACCAGAAAAGGAAATAAATCTCATGATTTCCCATAGATGTTCCAGTTCTATGGTTGCTGAGCTCAAGACTAAATTATGCCAATTTAATTTCTTTCATCTATGGCAGCGGTTCCCAATCCGTGGCCCGCTGGCCAAAAGTGGCCCGCCAGGCTTAAAAAATGGCCCTCGTCTCTCCAAGAATTAACAAAAATATATGATTAAAAATACAATTTTAACAGGATAGAACACATAAATATTTTCTATTACAAATTATTTTTATTTTAAATCTTTAAATAACATCAAACATTCTATTTTGAATAAATACTAACAATTATATAAGCTTTTATTTAATTAAATTTTAGCCCTGTGGCCCCTAATGTCCTTCAACTAAGAAAAAGTGGCCCTCATGTCCTCCAGCTTAGAAAAAGTGGCCCGGCAGTCAAAAAAGGTTGGGAACCACTGATCTATGGTAACTAAATTCACTTTCATGCAGTGCGGCAAAAATATTTGCGGAGTAATTATTTACCTCCAGTTTCAAGATAACTTCGTGAAGCTGTTGAAACCAAACAACGTCTTCCGTTTCCTCCATCAAAAGTTTCTGCGGGTCGCACTGACGCAGACCGTAAGATATATTATAAAGCGCCTTTGCCAAAGTTGGTGGATAACGACCCGGTGACTGGACAATTATACCAGCCAACTCCTCAGCATACTTCAAAGCCTACAGCAACAAAATACAAGAGTAAAACTGAATTCCAAACAAGCACTGGGCAACAAAACCATCATCAGTTAATAAACTATCACATTCAGGTACATTCGTATATGTCCTATATTTCTAATAGAACTGCGTAGTTACATCAGACAAGTTTAAATTATAATATTCTGAACAGGTAAAGACCATCTTTCATATTTTGTATCTATCAAATAGACTTTCTGGCTCCACTTTGTACAAAGCTTCACACACTGATGTAATATAATTATATACCATATTGCAATCTATCTAATTTAATGCGAACATTTGTAATTTTAGCTTTTCACAGTACAGCTATTCAGAAGTGCTCTCAGCATGAAAGGCCTGTGAAAAGAGATTGGTCTTCAAGCAGAGAAGATATGCCACAGGTAAATTCTCTACCAGAATCTTGCTACAACTTGCAGCCTGGGGGAAAGGTCACACCACATTGAGGGACCCACAAGAGCAAAAGCCTGATGCCAGGTTAATGAGGTTTGTGGCTGAGGTACAAATAAATCAAGGCAGTCAGCAGAACGAAGAGGGCATGAAGATCATGCAAAGAATGGTTTGCAATCAAGTAATAGACATATTTAGACACTAAGCCCTGCAGGGACTTAGTAACTAGGAGCAGGGCCTTGCATATGATTATTACCATTAAAATCATACAATGCCTTTTAGGATATATGACACTAGCAGCAAACGAACTAAAACAGCAAGAGCAATCCTCATTTCTGCAGCACCTTTCCAGAGTGATTGCAATGACAGACAAGAATCAGTTACCTCTTCCATGAACCCGTAGTCTACAAGTCGCAACATGTAGATGAACTTGTAGACTTGGAATGTTGGCAAGACTAAGTTAGGAGTCGCAAGAGACAGACCGTACTCGTACGTCTCCGTGCATTGAATCGCAAAGTTGCTCGCAAATTCCTCGAATGGAGAACTTTGAAAAAAAGCAAACAGACAAACTCAACTGTACAGCAATAATAATAATAATAATAATAAATAATAATAATAGTTTATCAATTCAAACTGGCAAGCACGAAGAACTTGTCAGTTATCACATGTCATAATTTAATAACAGATGATAACAAGTCAAAGCTAACTGTATCGCAGCCTGGATGTCGAAGGCTGAATGCACTTTATTACTTTATTGGACTTGTGGGTTTCAAATGCGTGCACCCCTCTTAGCATGCTAGACTGTCCACAGAGAGAGTTGATGGATATAGATAGATTAATTATAGAAGGTTAATTAAACAGATGATACAGCGTGTAGATCAAACAAGAGTTTAATGCTGCTAAAATCAATATAAAAAATTACTGCATGTTTATTAGTCGCATACAGATATAAATAATTCAAGTTCAAAGTAATTAATTTCTAATTTTATATCTAACCAGTATTACAATCAAACCAGAAATTTGCAGATGGTAATGAAAACACTCCAGTTCAAATAAAAAATCTGGCAACACAGAAGATAAGCAGTTCAATCAAACAACCTGCCTGTTAGACAACATCACCAGACAAAACCTCACACTCACAACATCACCAGCTAAATGTACGTAAACAGCAGTAAATAACAATAATATGTTGGACATCAACATCAGTACTTCATGCAGAAATGCAGAACAATTACTAGCATGCTCTTGAAACTAACCTGTGGCTTGCACCAAGCAGCACAATTTTCGAGCTCTTCTTGTGGTAGTCACCAAACGACACTCTCGCCGTCAAATAACAGAACTGCGCTCCGAAGAATAGTCCACGTGATGCTGAAAAAGTTTGAATAAACAATCATCATCATCGTCGTCGTCGTCGTCGTCGTCGTCATCATCATCATCATCATCATCATCATCATCATCATCATCATCATCATCATCATCATCATCATCATCATCATCATCATCATCATCATCATCATCATCATCATCATCATCATCATCATCATCATCATCATCATCATCATCATCATCATCATCATCATCATCATCATCATCATCATCATCATCATCATCAACAGATGATAACTTCTTTTAAAAAAGGTTGAATTAAACTTTGGAAAGCCTGCAAGGTGCCTATCTGTCCTACTTCTCATTTTACAGTCAACCATGGAGTGGAAGAGAGAATTAACCCTACGGGCATGCAGGTATTAAACCCACGTCTTTCTGATCTTTGTGCCAGCACATTACCACACAACCATAATCTCCCCACCCAGAATTCTTGCTACACTGAAGCATATTACTTGGAGGGTCTGATGTAATTATTGTCTACCTTCGAATAAAGTTACGTTAACAACACTATTAGAACTAACAACAATTTTGGGATGTTTCTGATGAGGTCAAAACGTACCAAGAGTATCACCCAGAGTGACAATGCTCTTCTTATCAAGTTCTGCCTTCTGTGTTGGGTTAGAGAGAATGACGCTAAGATGCGGCCTCCAATCGCCCCACTTATCATCTGCTATTAGCTGTTAACAGAAATCATAATAACACTGATGTACAAAACAACTTATATTCAAATAAAATTAAAAGGGTTATTATAACAACGGAAATTCATTATTGACTTCTGTAATAACTCAAAAACTTGAATCCTACCTTTCGCAAAAAAATCTAATCTAATGTGAAATTTTTTAAAAGTTTCTCACAGCAGAGCTATTCAGAAGCGCTCTCAGTGTAACAGGCCTGTGAAAAGAGAAAGGTCTTCAAGCAGAGAAGAGATGCCACAGGTAAATTCTCTAGAATCTCTACATATTAAAATTATTCAAAACTTACTTAAAGTTGCAAAGCACGTGGAATGTATAAAATGGTTGCTTGACCTACAAATCCTTCAGCACCAATACACCTCCCTATCTTCTCTCACTACTAACACCTTACACTCCTACTCCTCCTCCTCCTCACTGCCTGTGATCATCAACAGCAAGTCTTTTAGCTGAGCCTCATTGCAGAACAATTAGCAGCTCTCATGCATTCCTCTGCGCGCCCAGGGAATAGATTCGACTTACGCTCTCGCTTCATAGCTCAAATTCCTTTCCTACCTTCAAAAACGCGGCTCAAAACACTCACTACTTGTCTTCTAGGACTTTCCAACTAGACCCTCCTCTGGCGGTTGACTATCCGCGCCCCAGATTCACATCTTGGTGTGACCTTTCACGCATTACGAACTTATTTGCTAATAATGATAATAATTAGAAATGCATTGACCATATAAACAACACAGAATAATTGGGGAGGAGACCTACCGTAACAGCCGCTGGTTGACGCCCTGACATGATCTGGTACAACGTCTGAAGAGGATCATTCATTTTCATCGACACATTCGCAAACCTATCAATCAATCATTCAATCAATCAATCAATCAATCAATCACACAAATTTATATAGCACCCCTTCAAGATCTCTACTCAATCGAAGTAACAGAATTCGAAAATTTATTACAACACTGCTATTTTTACTTCACAAAACATATGAAGGTAAAAAAACTGGCCTGCCAAAATAGTATCCAAGTGTAAAAAAATGATCAAACTGGTCAAAGAAGGTAGAACATAGCTCACTCAGAGATTATCAGCTTACAAAGACAATTATTACAGCATGCTTGTAAGTAACTAAGTATGGTATATTATTGTATAAAGTGCTTCAAGTAGGTTGAACTGTTCAGAGAGTGGAATAAAGAATGTAAACTTTGCTTTCAAAGATAGCAGCTCCTGTTGAAACAATATATATAGAATTTCACATGACACTGTTTTGACTGAAAGCATAAAATTTATTGCTGGACTTTTGAGAACTAAGTCCCATGCAGCCAATCTGCACCTGCAGCCAAGCTGCATCTACAGCAAATTCTGAAAAGTAAAAAAAGTCTCTTGGGAAATGCAAGAAAAACTGTACGCAAAAAGGAGTATGGTCCAAGTCAGTCACAAAAATTAATCAACCAAATACAACATCAAAAGTTCTCGAAGCCTTACCTTGTCATAATGCTGGCATGAGTCTTTGCATCCATCTTAGAAGCCAGAAAGAGAGCATGACCCCAAAGATTCCTTTTCATGGCCCACTCCAGCGCATCCTAACAATGTAACAATAACCATGTCTCATTGTTATCTACTTGTTCACCTTATGACAATTATAGCCGATCATGTAAACTACAGCAGAAAATATTTATACAGATTTTAAAATAAATAAGATATCGTACAAAGCCCATTGCATAAAGGGTGCATAAAATGAATGAAAACATTTCACTGAACAATTCAGAAGACAGGACACCCAAAGAATGAAAGCAAGGAAAACTGTTTGGAGTTGAAATCTCACTTCATCCATTTATTGGGTTAGCTGGTTAGGTTATTGCTTAACCCTTTAACGACCAGCTACATATGTTTTCAATGCATTTTAGTACATGCTGGTCGTAAAAGGGTTAAGGAAACTGCATCATAGAAAAGATGATTAGTGCCACCTCCTCCATTATGCAGGCTTCGGACTGGCACAAAGTCTAAACCAAGACAGAATTGCAACTGCGTGTAGTGACATAAGGCACATCAATCAATGAATCAATCAATCAATTTTGATTACTCTCAGAATATTATTTAACATGTCAAATTTTATATAAAGGTTTACTTTTATAGGAAAGACAAATTAAACCGACAAACAACCGAAGAAAAGTGCAGATATAATAAAACTAGAAGCAAACTATAACTCATAATCATCATAGTACAGTGGTTCCCAACCTTTTTTGGCTCAAGGGCCACTTTTCTAAGTTGGAGCACACGAGGGCCACTTTTTCTTAGTTGAAGGACATTAAGGGCCACAAGGCTAAAATTTAATCAGATAAAAGCATATAAAATTGTTAAAAAATTTGATTCAAAATAGAATGTTTGATGTTATTTATATATTTACAGATCTATGTCAAAATAAAATAATGCTTAATAGAAAATAATTAGGCCTAGGGCCTATATGTTCTATCCTGTCCAAATTTTCATATATTTTTGTTAATTCACTGAGAGATGAGGGCTACTTTTTTAGACCCGGCAGGCTACCACGGGTTGGGAACCGCTGATCTAGAACAAACAATACGCCACACAGAATTTTTATGCGCACCTTCTTGCGACCATGCAGCAGCAGATGTCTAAACCTGTCCGTCGTTTCGTCAACCCCCATCTCAACGGCGCTCTTGTTGACAACGGATCGATCGGCAGACACAGACGTCGTCAGTCCATCCTCATCAACATCGAGATCTTCACGACTGCAAGCAATGCGTAGGCCAGCCTTTGCGTATGCACTCGACGATGGTTCATGGCCTTCAAGAAGGAGGTCGGCCAGGTCGGTTCCAATGACTGTCTGAAGAGAACAGATGTAATGCATGCATATTATTAATAATTATTATTATTAATTAATAATTATTATAATTAATTTTAAAATAATAATTATTATTATTACTAAATAAAACTTGTAACGGGCGCAAGGTCACACCGAGATGTGAATCTGCATATATTTCACCATTCAGGACAATGCGTGAATCTTTCCTTTCATAAGACATCGACTTATTACAGCAATTCTGTAATATTGCTACATTCAATTATTATGAATTTCTGCTTCACTATATATTCAATGCTAGGTTAACAATGCTCTTCTAGCAACCATTTTACAATGTTTCTGATTAGGTCATAACTTACCAAGAGTATCACCCAGAGTAATTGCCGCATAATTGATTATTATCAATTTCTGCTTTAGCCACATTAGTTAGCTATTTAATTTCGGAATCTATTATAGCATTTCTTCAATAAGACTACTCAGCGGTGCTCCCAATCCAGCTACGGCCAACTAGAAAGGAACTAAGCAATTTATATAGAGCAGGCATATTACTCCGAGGCATTTAGCATATAGCACAAGCAGCAGACCAAGAGAAGGGGCTAGCGACAGTCTGACAGATAAGGCTCTACGTTGTCTGACATAAAAGTGGCAACGATATAAGTATGTTGTTGAAATTTGTGCTGTATGCTGATTTTTAATTATTTTTACTCTGACCCTGACTATAGAAAAATTAAACTCTCATTGACATTCGACAGTGAGTATCTCTGATAGAGAGTCATTTGTAATAGCGGGAAGATATGATAATCGAAACTATCTCTTTTCTGCCAGAACATTTGCATCAAAATAATATAAATGCCTGTACTTAAAATTTAATGTTAATTTAATGTTCTTTAAAGAACAATAGCGTGCTGCAAGTATGATTGTTGTGAATGTTCAATTAAAAGTCTTTAATTTTGGTATTTTATTTTGACAACGGTACACTATCCGAAGCAGAACTCACCCCGTTTTGTTTAATGAGTAGCTCGAGGTAATGCCAGATGAGTTCAGCAGACTCACGATCAATCAAATGAATGTCGTGGTGGCATTCAACGGCCATCTTCTGACAGTACAGCAAAACGTCATTCTTGTGGGTTTCATGTCTGAAAGCAGCAAATGGCAGCTACTGATAAAGAAATCAAGATAAATTGTAGACATGCTTGTCCTAAGAACACGTTTAAAGTCAAAAACATACAGAAAAAAACATGATTCAACTGCTTTTTGTACACAGCGACAAGTATATTTTCTGAAAACTAGTATCAATACCAAATCTGATCCATAAACATTAAACAAATATATGAGCATTGTGATAATATTAAAACACAGACTATGCCTACAATTAAATAATATTTCCCATACCTAAACACTTAAAATCATGCATGAACTACCAGACCAGTGTTCAGCTGCATATTAAATAGTCAAAAAATCAAAATGTAGCTTAAAAATAATTAAATGCTTACCAGTTTCAACGGTTAAACATGACAAATTTCTGATACATATAAATTTTCCTTGGGCCTCTCATTACGACTAATACCTAAGCAACACACGACAAATACCAATTCATTGCTAAATAAATACACGACCAACATAAAACAAACACACAATATCTATAGAACAAAAACATGATGATCATCACAACAAATACCTAATCAACGGTCCAGGAAATTTCTTCAGTTCTTCCATATCTGGGCTGCCACTCAGAAGGCTGGCAACGTCGATTAACTCTACGACAGCCGGCTGGCCATCGAGTGGGCTGTTGGGTAGGACGTGCACCAGCTGTCCAGTTGGGCCGAAAGCGGCTCGGGTGTGTGCCACTATAAACTTCTGAGGAGTCATTCGTTGACGTACATGCTCTGAAATAAAAAAAAAACCAGTGAATATATGATTCATGCAAACATCGGAAATTTAAACATGCATAGTGTTTTAAATGTTTACTGATCAAATGCAAGATAGCTTTTTCTTTAAAAAAGTAGTACAATCAAAAAGGATAATTTATGTTGAATCCTACTGTTTTACATAATTCAAGAACTGCCCAAAAGCGTAATACATGGTTTGGAAAAACTTATACAATCGGTTGGTAAAGGGTTAAAAAGCTAAAGTTACCAATAGCCACACAAATGCAAGATAGCTTTTTCCTTAAAAAAGGTAGTACAATAAAAAAGGATAATTTATTTTGGATCCTACTGTTTTACATAATTTAAGAACTGCCCAAAACACTTCAGAACCTCTCTGTTTCCACCTCTTTGTGTAGATCTAGAAGATTACTCTCCGTACACAAGCAGACACACATGTCATACATTTACCACGATCATATTATCATAGCGCATAATGTAAGCAAATAAAAAAAATTTATTTCACAACTTAAGTTGCGTAAAATATGCACCAGAGGACAAGTAAGAAGATGATTAGCTAATTCGTCTAACATTGAAACTAAAATTAAGAAACTAGTTAGTTAACCCTTTACCCGTTAATTTTTCCCGTTAAGCCCGTGTTTTCAGCGGATATTCTCGAAGCAAACAGGTAAAGGCTTAAGAAAAATGTTTCAAGAGGTGCTCAGAAGAAGCCCAGGCATAAATACAGACTAAGGTGAAATGTACAGAGGGTATTTTGAATCAATTGACTTACCCTCTCTGTAGTTGTACTGGCTGTATGGATCACTCGCATATCCCGGATCACCAACGATCGGTGAAGGCTCAGTTCCGCTAAAACTGCTTCCAGGTCGCGACCCCTGATGGAATTCTCGTGCAAAGTTGTCGCTAAATTTAAAATAAACAATAAAATTATTATGCATTTATTTTAGCACCACTATATCATCGATCTATATCAAATGGACAATGTATGTATGTATGTATGTATGTATGTATGTATGTATGTATGTATGTATGTATGTATGTATGTACCGGTATGCATGCATGTATGTATGTATGTATGTGTGTGTGCATGCATGCATGCATGCATGCATGCATGCATGCATGCATGTATGTATGTATGTATGTGTGTGTGCATGCATGCATGTATGTATGTATGTATGTATGTATGTATGTATGTATGTATGTATGTATGTATGTATGTATGTATGTATGTATGTATGTATGTATGTATGTATGTATGTATGTATGTATGTATGTATGTATGTATGTATGTATGTATGTATGTATGTATGTATGTATGTATGTATGTGTGCGTGCATGTATGTATGTATGTATGCATGCATGAGTACTTGCTATAATGCTGATTCAAGACTCTTACTCAGAGGCGCTCCCAACTACAGTGCAGACACTGAGTTTCACGCCGAAGCGCATGAGCAATTGCAAGTGAAGGACTTGCTTCAGGGTCCCTATGCAGCGGATTGAGGTGGATTTGAACCCACAACATTTCGGGTCCAAGGCACCAAACATATCCCTACACCACTGTACTTAGAGCGAACATGAAAAAATTGTGGATGAAAGATGTTCTCGAGATCTTAACACGGTAACCAGCTTAATGGAGACATGAACCCATGCTCACTGCATTACTAGCGAGCACTAGAGTCAAATGGTTATTATGTCACACATAACAAGTCAATTATATTGCAGATATGCACTTAAACTATTTTAGCCAACTTCAGCTGACAGAACCATTGAGAGGAGACACTGTTTTATTTAAGTGTTCAACCAAATTTTCATTTTCAAGCCTTGTTGGCTAAGAAATTCTCTACAACGCTTCAAAGGCAATCTGCAGTGATCTACGAGTCACTTTTAGTACACACTCATCACTGAAGTGCTTAATCTAACCTAGGACAAACTACTCATGACCACATATTAAGACAGTGCTATAGAAATAAGTGGATACATCACACATGTACATTGTACATTGAACATCACATACTCCTCCCTCTAAGCATACTCTAAAAAAATGGTTTTTTATGATATGCATCTAAATTCCATTGCAAGTTGCAACACAACAACCGGCATGTTTAGGCGGGTTTAATACATTCAACCCTCCCCAATAAATTGCTGAAATTTTTATATGAGAAATACAAAAGAAACTTAACTTTTCAAAACTGACCCCAATATCTGCGACCATGCAAATGAAAAATCCTGAAACCGTTTCCTGGCTACGCTTCTGAACACAACCTCATTACTCAAGATAGTCACATCATGGGGACAATTCAGTGCAGTTACATAATTTCCCAAAAAAAATTATCAACTGTCATCAGCAACATCATCTTTGGTCATCAACAACATTCATTCAGCATTTTATTACATTACATCCATGCTCCAAATTTTGTCCATCTTTCATCATTCCACATTTGTTCTCACTCTCCATCTTCCATCCAATTCCAACATTTTCACTGCCAATAGAGAACGGTCAAACAGAAGTTGAGACTTACGCAGCAGTGGAAAGCTGATCCTGATGACTACCAGGCGAGCTTCCACGCATAGAACCTTGATGACTACCAGGCTGCTGTACTTTACCAGCCTCGTCATAGCCATACCTAACACAGAATGAAAAACACTGTAAATTTCAATATATCTTTATATACACCTCTATATATATATGGTTTGGTGTCAGGTCGGGAGCGCCTCTGAGGAGTTCTCTTGAAGTGGCGCTATATAAATGTTCGATTACAATTACAATACACCTGAAACAGTATCCGCTACAAGTCTCAATACGATCTGGCTCTGAAATATCTAAAGTTGTGATCTTAAACTTTGTCCCTCTCAGCCAATTTGCTATATAATCCTCTTAGGTCCTCTGGTCGGCTTGATCTCTTTGTTCCCCACGTCAGGCACGCCATGGTTCAATCCAGATCATTTGCCTGCATAGGTCCCTCCCTGTGAAATGTACTTCCCCATCAGCTTGCTTGGTCATCCTCCCTGGTAGTCTTTCCTCATTGTTCTCTTGCCTCAAATACCGCCTTTTCTCTCGGGGTTGATTACACTGGGAGCACTTCTGAAAGACTTTTGCTGCAAGAAGCACTTTACAAATGGTCTTTTAGTAACTGCACAAAGAAGCAGCTTATGTCGCTATTAGATTCTAGCGTTTCAGTGCTCGAACCTTTTAAAAACAAAATTTGCTGAATAACATGAAATCATGATACATACTTCCTGATTGCTGCATAAATTATGATACAGAAGCATTTTTGTTTTGTGTTTAATACTGATAATCAATCACAAGAAAACACAATATATGTGTTTTGCAAAAAATTCACAAATATTCTAAAATGATTTTTATGTTAACAGCTGATGTCATATTGATCCCAACCACATACCTGGGATCGTAAGGTGGAATCTGTCCATAATGCGCCATTTCTTCAAGGTATCCCTTGTCGTACCGATTTGGATACTGGTACATTGCATACTGAGAGTATCCGCCCTGCTGATACATATAATTGTAGTATCCTGAAACCAAAGTTTTAAGACTTAATTATATGTCAATGAAGCAAACTACATATACCAGAGACGAAGCAGAAGATAGATGGAATACCACATTACACTTTGAATAGACATGGTTTAGCGCTTCATTGTCTAACATTTTTAACGACCAGCGTGTACAAAATTCTCGGAAATCCAATCCTTAGGCGTAAAAAAAAAAATGTTGTGTTTCCGGTAACCCGACCGACCCTCTTTTTTGGCCGCGACCCAAATAATTTTGTAAAAAAATTTTATTAAAAAAAATTTTTTTTAATAAATTTTTTTTTTTTTTTCAAAAAAATTTAAATTTTTTTAAAAATAATTTTTTTTTACATTTGTATTGACATAACAGAAAAGACGTCAACAAAATGAAATTAATTGGACTGTTTTCTAGAGCAGTTTTAGGTGCAGACAGTCGCAAAATAGGCAGTTTATACTTGCTTAGAACACGTACTTTGTTGCAGCGTGCAAAAAAGACTAGCGGGGTATACTTTTTCGGACAGTCACTGCATAAAAATATTTTACCAAAATAAAAATATTTTCCGACCTACCGACCCTATTTTTTTTAGCTCTGTTACCGGAAACACAACATTTTTTTTTACGCCTTATCATCATGAAAAGGATAAAGAGAAGAAAAAAATACTCAGTGAAAAAGTCATATGACCATGCGATATCTTTGTGTAACTACCCAACTGCCAGACCGCTGAAAGTCACCGGAACCCTGGGCATTTGCCCATGAGCCCCTCTTGGCAGGCTTGCAGCAATGCAGCTAGCCATAGAGAAAACATAACCAAAATCTTGAAATTAATTTAAGTCTTGACAGGGAATGAACCATAAACATCTAGCTGGCCCATTTCACAACTCTAAAAATAAACAACAGCATACACAATAATAGGTGAGCACTACAACAATAAAAATCAACGCCAACGACTACAAAAATAACCACTAACTTTGATAATAATCCCGATAATATTCGTCATATTCGTATCTATCCCGATCGCTGTGGACCCGGTTCCTCTGTCCGTAGTAGTCTGCTCTCGACCGGTCACTGTTGCTGGCCCTCCATGATTTCTCAGATTCCTCAAATGACGCATCACCATCACCTAAATACAAAACCAATCGATAATTAATAATACTCACTAAAGATCATCGAAAATAAACTAGTACAGAAAATTTACAAAGAAAAAGGCTTGCACATAAAACCATCAGTAATAAAACAGTCCACACGTTTTAGTATCTATGGTGATACAACAAAACTTGTATGTGCCGTGTGCCGGGTCTCCAGAATATCTTAAGGGCATAGGGTTACCATGGCAAATTTTACCACCATTAAATAGTTTTGCTTACAAGTGTTCCTGTTTATCTGGTGAGAAAATTTACAACGAATTTTGTTTTCAATTCCAGCAATTATTCAAAGCCACAATAAAGACAATAAACACTGTGAAATGTTTTAAACCAGTGCTTTTATATTCACTATAAATAATTGTGACTGTTGTCAGGCAAATTTTTGACTGTTTAAATCAGTTGTAAAGTCATGTGTTCAGTGTCTCTGTGGGGTCTTCTTCTGGTTCTCTGCCCCTAGGCAGGTTCGGCTCTCCAATGTCGCCACTCTTCCCTCCGCTGGGCCTTCTCCTTTAGTTTGTGGGGTAGGAAGTTAAAATAAACTAGGCAGCTCAATATGCACATACCCACGTGCACACACATTATGTAGGCTACTTGTAGTCACCTCTACGTAAAAAAAGTTTTAAAGTATTGACAACAGGCGCAATGGTGCTGGTGCATGTAGCCTTCCTATCCAGTAGATGCTTGGATTCTATGTATGACTGTTAATAATATTATTGATAAATTAAGCACCAGAATTACACATGAAATCTGAACTAGCTAGCTCCATCTACAAACTTCCAAGCTTTCTAACATCACTATCAGTCAGACACACACTGTGTAAACGTCACACCAGTCAACCACGTACCTGGATCTAGAGAGAGCTTCTGAATCTGAAGAGCCTTAGGAGTTTATCTTGAAATGGCGCTACATAAATTCATGATCACAATTACAATTACGATGAGATGATAACTTTGATTAAAACATATTAACAGAGCTACAATGTTATCAAAGCTTTAGTTAAACTACAATCACAAACATACGAGTCATCGAATTTCATGAACTTACGCTGCCTAGATCTGGGTCGCTCGTAAGCTTCGTCCGCATATGACCCATGATGACCTTTGTAATCGTAATCGTCACGGTAACCACGTTTCGACCGTGGATCATCCGGGTTCCGCTCTGGGTATCCCCCACGCCTGTCTCTTTCAGAGTTCTCGTATTCCTGCCTTGACCTTGGCCGCTCGTAATAACCGCTAGGTCGCTGTTTTCCATCCTCGGGGTAGTAGTACTGTCTGCCCCTAGGATCATCAGGGTAACCCCCATCAGGGTAGCCTTGTTGGGACCGTGGTCGGTCGTATGAATCCTGAGGGTAGCCCTGTCTGGGTTTCTGCCGGTCGTATGTCTCCTGAGGGTAGTCCTGACGTGATCTCGGTCTGTTGTAGGCATCCGGCGGGTAGCCTTGCCGTGACCTTGGTCTCTCATCTTCTGGATAGCCTTGCCTAGATCGAGGTCTGTATTCCTCCGGATAGTCTCCTTGCCGTGACCGAGGTCTGCCGTCTTCTGGGTAGCCCTGCGTGGACCTTGGTCTACCGTAAGGATCTTCTGGATAACCTTGCCTCGATCTGGGTCTGCCGTCTTCTGGATAGCCCTGCCTTGATCTAGGTCTGTCCTCCGGTTGACCTTGCCTGGATCTAGGTCTGTCCCCAGGGTGACCTCGGCCAGATCTGTCCTCTGGGTAGCCCTGCCTTGATCTGGGTCTGTCCTCTGGGTAGCCTTGCCTTGACCCGGGTCGGTCCCCTTCTGGATAGCCTTGCCTCGGTCTTCCATAAGGGTCCTCGGGATAGCCTTGCCGAGATCTCGGTCTTTCCGGGAGATCTGGAGGCTGCTCCTGTTTCGGAGCAGGTCTTTCAAACGCATGCTGAGGCTGTCCCTGCCTTTCACGAGGATTACCAGGATGCTCCTGCGCCACAGGTCGAGATCCAGCTTGAGGGTCCTGCGGCCTGCTGGTCGGGTTCTGCACCACAGCAGCCTCGCTTGAAGGATTTCGTCGGGGTGGGGCTGCTCTTCCCATATCTACACTATTTTGGGGGATGTCCTGAGGAGGGCCAGGTCTCTGCTGAATGCCAGGCTGAACAAAGCGATCGTTCTCTCGTCTTGGCGGATCGGCTCCAACTCTCGAGTCTGGCGCCGCATTTTTTCCCTGAACTGGAAAACCATCCCTGACATCATTTGGTCTTTGTACCACCTGTTTCGGTCTTACTTCATCCGAGGTCAGCTGACCTTTCCTTCCGTCCGCCGAAGAATCCTGTCTTACGATATGTTCCGGTCGGCTTCCTCTGTGACGGTCCGGATCAGCCAGAAACTCCGGACCAGTAACCCTTGCTTGAGCATCCACTGGAAAGTCCGCATGTGCCTTCCCATGCCTGTCTCCATCATTTCTGTACTGCTGTGCGTGATCCAAGTGCGACGACCTTGGTGGGGGAGCTAGGGGTGGTGCGAAATCGTCTGTCGACTTCGTAGGGTGATTCATCGGGTTGTTATTGTTCGTAAGTGGCTCTCGCGACTTCACTATCTCGTCGGTCAGCGAGTCTACGGACTCGTTTCGAACGTGCGCGACCGCACGCGTTTTCGCTTCCGTGGGTGCGTTCGTCTGTGCGACGTGTCCGCCAAGAGGTGCGCTCTGAACGCCGGTGTTCCCTCCATCTGCAGCGTCCTTTGGTAACGCGTTGTGTTGTTGGACGAGTTCCTGATCTCTAGCGGCTCTTGGTGGGTGATGTGAAACATCATGCAACATCACTTGATCGTCAGGACTGGTCACTCCAGACCCATACCCAGCGCTTGGTGGATTACTCACATGGGAATCCACGCCACCTGTCTTCTTCCCAGGTCCAGTACCAGTGTTCTGCAGCTGTTCGACCCCTCCACCCCCGCTGGCCAGCTGGATAGGCTGAGTGGGCAGCGAACTGCCCGAATCCCGCACGTTCTTTCCATGCTCTGCAGGCGCATTCTGACTAGCTCCGTCTTCCCGGAATCCCCCGGCGGCCGGGATGAGGCAGATCCCGACTCCAGCCATCGGTTCCGGATTCTCCCACAGCGTTGCCGCTGGCGACATGGTCTTATCTCGGTGATGCTTTTGCAGAACCGAGTGGAGCTGCGGAGTAATCTCCCCCAGTTCTTTCGACACGGCCCCCTCGTCCGCGTGCGTCGGCGGCGTCTTGTGCCTTGCCGGCAAACCGGACGCCGAAGACGAAGCGGGCTCTTTCGGAAGGTCGACACCCGCGCTCCTGCCCGGAGATCCCGGCGCTTCTCTAGAATGGCTCCGCACTCGAACGTCAAACCCATGAACCCTTCCATCTGGTTCCAGCGGATGGGGATTTCCCAATTCCGACGATCCCAATTCGCCGACAGACTCCGTTCGCGGCCAGCCTTTGTGATCCGTGTTCGGCTTTGGGAAAACGGGAACAAACGAGCTGCCCGGATGAGACGTGATTGGCATGGCGTAAATGTTCATCTGGTAATTCTGACCAGTTTCGGCAGCCTGGCTGTGGGCAGGCTCCGCATCCGTCGGAGTCGGCGCCTCATCATGCAGACGCACTGCGGCGCCAGCGTGCATCTGACTGGCGTCGGCGCCTTGCAAGGCACCGGCCGCTTCCTCAGCAGATGTGCCGCTTGAGCCGGTGTACTGCTGTAGCGGCGGCACTGGGTTTGTGTCGAGCTCCTCTTCCCCCCAACCAGACACGTTTGAAGGAATGTGTACGAAGCCAGAGGCTAAGTCCCGGCCCGATTCAGACGATGGGTTTGGCTTGGCCTCGGAAATTTTTCTGAACTGGTTACGCGCTGGTATGCCGGTCATCGTACCAGGCCTTGTCACCGGGGGAAAGGAAAGTGCATCCTGTTCGCCGGAGGAGACAGAATGTGAAGGATCTTTGTGAGCAAAACCAGACGAAGCATAGCCACCATCGGTAGGAAATTCTTTCACGTCGTGTCTAGCTGCGGCATCACCGCCTTCAGCCACACCGACTCGTATTGCCTCTTCTTCCTCTTGACCCGGTTTACTTGATGATGGCTGCGCTGGATCCTTCTTCCCGTCTAAGCTCGGAATGTGCTCCGAGCTGCCGATGACGAACTTGGCGCCACCGCCGCTCGAACTCTGGCGGCTGTGGGATGCTGATGCAGGCAGGCTCAGTCTGTCCGGTCCGTCTCTCTCGCTCTCCGGACCGGCAAATCCAGCAATTTCATCAAACGGCGACGGATGGTGTGGAAGTTTGGCGAAAGAGCTGGACGCCGGTATCTGTGAGTCCGACTCGGAACTCGTTTCTGGCGAGAGCTGGCTCTGCGGTGCGATCACGCTTAGAGCCGTCTGGGAGTCTGGATAGAATTCCGAAGACTCGCTCGAGTAATTCAAGTCGGTCACTGAATTTGCTGGTATTTGTCTGTGATCGGAAGGATAGAAGTCCAGAGGCCCGCCTGTGTAGCTCATTCCAGCATCGGTGGGCATGCCAGTGTGACCGGAAATGTTTTGTCCATGGTTCTGCTCCCCGTCAGTATATGCAAACTGCTGATCATCTCCGTATTCGCCGGTCTGCTGCCCTATTAAACCCTGATTATAATAATAGCTCTGTTCAGCATTCGGCTGCCAATCGCTGTACCCCAACTGGTTTGCACCGTCGTATGGAACTTCGTTCTCGTGGTTTTCCCCGGCCGACCAGCCGTATCCATCGTAACCTGGCGCCGCCTGTTGTTCATACCAACCATGTTGCTGCTGCTGCTGAGTGTTCCAAGAACTGTCCGTATAGCCAGTGGCTGTCGACTGCGTTTCCGTCTCTTGCATGCCCGCATGGAGGTCGGCAGGTGCCACTTGTTCAAAACCATGCTGCTGGTGACCCTGCGTCCCTTGAACAGCCCCGGGCTGGAACTGAGAGGGGTCAAACAACTGAACGGAACCAGTAGTTGTCTGCCACTGCGAATCCCACGGGCTCTTCTGGCTCATGGCGTAATAATACAAATGTCTTGATCCAGAATGAAGAGCAAGTCTCCTTTAAATAAAATCGATATGGCGCACCAAGAGAAAACTTTCCGATGATATGATACACAAAATCTAAAATACACAATTCTTCAGAATTAAGTATCTGATCAATGAAACTTCTCAAACATATTTATAAGACTACATATGACAGATATAATCTGTAACCATGTGGAATTGTGGAGTTAACAGCTTATGGTAAACTTAACTGTACAACAGACAAGGCATTTCAATCCGCGACTACCAAATACAAATACTATATTAGTATTATTATTAATCCGCCAGTAGAGAAGTCCCTGTCAGATTTAAGGCTATTGGTTTAGATTAACAACATTGGCCTATAAGTATCAAAACGTATACAGTAGTCGGAGTGTGTGTGGTCGTTACACCGAGAAGCAGTTGACAGAAAGTGTTGACCTCACACAGATTAAGGATACCTCCACGCGCTGCGCCCTACTAAAGTAATTGACTTAGAATGATTCTATAGCGGTAATTCATCCGCAATTGAAATTTATCTGTTAATAATCAGATCCATATCGACTGAATCTTTCCAGATGACCAGAGCATCGATGAATCGAACTTCCGGTCTACGTGTTGAGGTTGCGTAGTTCCGCAGCAACGCGACCAATGATTTATATTAAACATAAATAATAATTATTATAAAAATCTACTTTTATTTAATCCATAAAAATTATGCAAACAGTCTTCGATACTATTAATCATAATCATCACAATGTTAGGCTATATAAAGTAACACGAACTTTAACAAACTGTTTAGGGATTTGGTTTTGTTTAATTAAATACAGCAATTCCAATTTACAAATGCACCTCAAAATTCACGTAAATGAAAAACACCGAAGACATCAGAAGACTGACATGCAAAATGTGATAGTTGTACGAAAAATGATGATAAGTATGTTAGTTGACTCACAGCTTTCGCAAGGACGAATAAATCGATTTTGATTCTCCTATTTTGAATGGGGTTTCATAGTGGTCCTTGTGAACCGAGCCTCAGCGGCAAAATTGGGGAATAGGCCTACATCAAGATGTAGCCACGATCAGCATGCGAGCCGGTACTTTCGCTGACGGATGTTGGCATACTTTTGTATTATAGTGGCCGTTTGACTCTTGGTCTTTGCAGTCCTATCTAATTTTTATTATCCTGTGTTTTTGTCGGATATGCATACTGAAAATCACACGATCGCATGAAATAATTTCGTATGAATATGTTGTGTCCGACGAGTACTTACCTACTAATGCAAGCAGCGACTAAATTCTCAGATGCCAAGAAAAACGCGAACAGGTTTCCGGTTTGTTGTTTTGACCATCTGTGTGAATTTATGTTTTGCAATTTTTTGGTTTATAAAATTCACACCTATTTAATGAAAGGTATCGGATAATTCTACTTGGATGCAGTCAGTATAAAATGTAAGGACTGAATATTAACTGTGCAGTAGTGTTATACATTTGTGTATCGAGTCACGATAGTCTCGCAATAATCGTAATCGCGATCTTGAAATTTTTACAGCGCCTGATTAATTGTAGCTCGAACCTGCGTATGTTCTTGTATTAAACACTAACCGATGTTGTTCTGCTGTTTAAGATTACTGTTGCAAGAGATGAGAGAGTCAAAACAAAACTGACAGACCGGTTTGTTTAGATTTCGTTCTAGGTCTAGATTAATTGGCGTAATTGCAGTATTATATGGGCGACCGAAGCATTATGTGCACTATCATTAGACAGTATCTAATGACGACACTAATCCTAACCATAACATACCCTCACGACGCCTAACCTATAAACTAAGCAGAATTGTGTTTATTTGTGCAGATACAATTAAGATGAAAGCTGACCAAGAACGAGTGAAGACCCTACTTACCGACACCGTCACTCTGCTCTGCAAGAACGGCCTTTTCTTCTCGCAGCAACTTAAAGTCCAGGGCCTGCTCGGCATAACCGTAGACGACAACGAAGTGTTTATCGTACATATCGACGAAATATTTGCCGATGGACTCACTTCGAATCCTCCCTCGCCCCTCTCGACCGCGGACTTCATTGGAAGCACCGCAGAAAACAACGTCTCAAACTGTTCCAGGCTGAAGGACGTTTCTTCCGGCAAAACAAACTTGTCTGGTTCCAGCGGTCTGTCGGCAAGGAGAAAACGGAAGGACCGATCTTCCGTTTCCAATCCGGTTGACGCCCATAGCGGTAAAGACGATTCCAGTTGCGTTATAGACGAGTCGAACGAACCGCAGTCAAAATGTTTCGTCGGTGACGGTAACACGGAAAAGACACCATATCCGGAGACGAGTTCAAATAACACCGATCGTCCGAAGGAAGAGAAGGATGAGCAGACGCTGGAGGAAAATTTAACTAGCTTCGTCATAAAAGAAGAAAGGGACGATGAGGACTGCACAATACTCGACAATGACAATCTAGTTCCCGACCAAAAGGTATTGTCCGATTCGCCCGAGTTACTCCAACAGCTGTTTAATCAGTTTGTTCCGGGTGGCGGCGAAGATTTTGACGGGCTCATGTCTGACGGTAGCGCTCTGCAGCTGCAGACGATTAACGAGTGTGCCGGAGTGAAAGCTGCTAAACAGCATCCTCTGTCGAACAGCGATACGTTGAACACGACGATCTCGGATGCGGTGAGCATCTGGAACGCGTCGTCGGTTGGCAGGCAGTGGCTTACGTCTCACGCGCTGAGCTCCAGTGAAAATTTAAACGACAACATGGTGGGTGCTTGTGATGTATAGTTGTATACATTCCATGAAATTTTTATGCAGTGCTTATTCTGTGTGTTATGTAGTTTCAGAGTCCTGAATTTTGCTACATATTGTATCGTTGCTACTGGCATGGAACAATGGTTCATTACAGTTGGATATTGCATGAGTAGCTTGTGAGCTCTAGTGATGTAATATAATGTAACACAATGTATACCTTAGTACTTTGAATCTCCAGAAGTGAAAGTTGATTAATGAACTCTGGGGCAAACAATGAAAATGTAATATTTTCTTGTGCGGATATTCAGCACCATTTACCAGAACTCACAAACATTACCACATCACCACAATGCTGAAATCACTCCATTGGTTTAGGCGCCATTGTAGCAGCATGACTGTTATATGGCGCCATATAAATTATATAAATTGTCATAATTATTATTAGTTGGAGTAAGGAGCTTGAATGATCCCACAATTATTGTACAGTACTTGAGAAAATTGTTGGGTTTAGAGTACGCATTTTCTGGTTGATTGAATCTTTTACCCACAGAAGCAGACTACAGAAATATGTGCTGAATACTAAACATATTAATACACACAAAAATTACTCTGTACATGGCATGTTAACATAAATTAGGAAGAGAGTGCTTTCATCTTATAAAGTTAGCAGTTATTGTTTTTTTGGTAAATTTATGGCTAATCTACGATTTTTTCTTTACCAGGTAAACAACCAGCATGACAAACCGGACGTCTATGTCGTACCAAACCTCTGGCTTCCAGCACGCCGAACAATGATGTCGTCTGCTCGAAAGAAACGCTACGAGTGCACGCTGGACGGTTGCGGGCGACAGTACCAGAACACTTTTGACCTTTACAGGCATCAACGCCAAAAGCACAATGTCCCACCGGAGTTCTACCAGCAGGGAAAGAAACAGACTTTTGGCATCCGAGAGATCGATCCTAGCTGAAGGATATCACGCAAGCCTGGAAGTATATATAGGACTACGCAAGTCTGGAAGTGTATGACTACGCAAGTCTGGAAGTGTAGGACTACACAAGTCAGTAAGTATGGGACTGTGCAAGTCTGGAAGTATGGGACTACGCAAGTCGGGAAGTGTAGGACTGCACAAGTCTGGAAGTGTGGGACTACGCAAGTCTGGAAGTGTAGGACTATGCAAGTCTGGAAGTGTGGGACTACGCAAGTCTGGAAGTGTAGGACCACGCAAGTGTGGCAGTGTGGGACTACGCAAGTCTGGAAGTATGGGACTACGCAAGTCTGGAAGTATCTATAGGCAAGTTTTGTACATCTGTGAAGTCTATGGCTGCTGGCATGGTGAACAGACTGGATGGAAACCAATACCAGCTTTGCATTTCTGAAGCTTGGCTTAGTTGTTGCGAATAATCAATTATGTCATTGGAAAATACATTTCTACATTTAAAATCAACAGCAGAGATCTAGGCAGAATGGTATCCAACCAGTCTATGAGTAATTCAGCAACAAGGTGCAAGGTTCCAGGAATTTAACCCTTTTCCAACCGAGGGTATCATATGCTGTACCATTTACCGCACTTTGTTCGGTACAGGGTTAAAAAGTTAATGATGGTGGTCTGTTTGTTACAAGATTGACTTGTTTTAGGAAGATCCACTTCTGGACTGTATGGCCTTCGTTTTAGCTCTTTATTGGCTAACAACAAGAGTCGAGCAGTTATTTTGTCTTGTAAATGAATTTGACAATTTCGTTTTACGAAGTGGTATTTTGAGCAATGTGTTTTTTGTAGAAATGATAGTGACCATCTCTTCGATATTGCTCTCTCTCTATTGATACTTAGCTAGACTTGGCTGCATACATAAAATCTTCAGTAATAGATATCTTTACTGCACAGCACTGAATTGGATTTTCAATTGATCAAAGAATTAGAACACAGAAGGTCTTGCATTATAAGTTAAATGAGTATGTATTTTTCAAATAGCAAGGCAATTTGCAGAAGTTTTACGATTAAAACCAGTTGTAAAATCTGTTGCCATGCCAACCAATTAATTATAGCATGGTTGCACTTGTTGCTAATGCACTTTATTTAATATCTGTATCGTTTACATTATCTGAAATTGACAGTTTACTTCCAAGTTGATTAATTATAAACTATGGTAGACGTTAAATATGGTTACGTACTCTATATAAATAAAGAATATTGTTATTATTATTAAATGAACATTTAACACCGTTCACACATAATTGCGACCTCTGTCAGACTGTCACCCAATCTCTGGAGTTGAAACGCGCCAGGCTCTTCGCTCTACTGTTATTTCAGCAGTGCGTTTGCAGGCGGTTCAATAAAGTACATACTTACTTTATAATTCCATTGTCTTGTAATAAACAATGTATTCATTATTTCTATGAACTTGTATGGCACTAATGGTACTATTTACGTGTATGCAGCACCTCCAATTTTTTCCTGGGGGAATTCATTTCCTGGGGAACTTCCCTCCCCGCCCCGGCGCCCCTGAAACGTCTAGATTAAACGCTGCAAACAGTCATTTCAAATAAGAGTGGCTATTATGTCGCTAGGATATACAATATTATTATACATAAGAAATCGACCAACGGTTAAGGTTGTGGGGCGCGGTGGTCTAGTGGTGGCGTCGTTGCCTTGAAGCCGGAAGGTCCGAGGTTCGAATCCACCCTCAAGCCGCGTAAGGACCTTGGGCAAGTCCTTCACTTACAATTGCTCAGCGCTTCGGCGTGAAACTCCGATGCAGTGTCCGCTCTGCATCGGGAGCGCCTCTGAGTAGTGAGAGCTTGAAGGGGCGCTATAACAAGTGCACATACAAACAAACAAACAAGCAAGGAAGGGCTATAAGACGAGCTGTTCGGCCATGGCCCATTCAAAGCTAGGGCTTTGATATCTGCTCGGATCTTATAATTAGGTCATCATGGGGATTCATGGCCGTATGTTACACTTGGTTGTTTGGGCGGTTTGGTGGCAAGCAAAGCGGAGATGGCCGCATGCTGAGTTGCCGACTGATCATGATGCCGATCGAGCCGAAATCAGCCTGATACGTTAGATTGAAAAAGTTCGGCTTCAGTGTCGAGTGACTGCCTCAGGAGAAGGCTCGCGAGGAGGCCTAGTGAGATATCTTACAGGCGAGATATCTCTTAGGGGAGGGTGGGGGGAGAGGAGAGGGTTATGAACGAACTGGTGGAGATCTTCCTAGATGGCGCACTCTACGTTGTAAGTATATGAGCACCATTGAGCGGTTGCAGCAGAAGACTGCAGGAGAAAACCGAGATGGAGAAAGGCAGGACCTATAATAGTCTACGACGACAAACGATAAATAGAGCCTAGATTAATATTATGACTGCTGGATATTGAATAGGTGGCGAAAGGACGGCTGAGAAGTTTATGCAGAGCCTTGTAGGTTAAAAATGCGGCTTTGTAACGAATTAGGCCTAATTGCTCCGGTCGGGACTTGACTCAATAATCAAGCAATCAAAATTCGCTGAACTCGTGAAATTCCCTAATAGGTCTACGCCTATGCAGGCCTGTTTTTGTAGCTTTGCAGCTTGTGTAGGTGTAGAAGTGTGTGGGCGTGGATGTGTGCGCATATAATGCATGCGTTTGCCTAATAGGCCTGCCCTTACACTAATGTGTTGAATGAGCTAGCAGCTCGATTCTATGCAAGCTTTTTTTATTGAATACGATTTCATCGTGTGTTACAGTACAGTCTCGGTTTCGAACATAGCTAGATGTCTCATCTGCATAGGCTGCACTTTATACGTAGGCCTATAGGCGAATATGATTCTCAAAAAACATTATTTCGCCGCCAGTCGGTTTGCCTAAGGCAAACAGTTTCACTGTATGCGACCAATATTCATAGAGTATCCATTGCGTCACCGGTCATATTGCATAGATTAAGGCACGCTACATGTACGGCACGCCTTCATGAAACTTTCACAGCTGAAATTGGTCGTAGGCTCCATTCTGCTGCGCTAAGTACAAATATCATAAATTACGATTTAATTCCAATTTCAAATTTCCATCAAATAATATTATTATCTTTTTTTAGATAGGCATAGTGATGTTTATGAGGAGATTCGTGTTATTACGTCATAGGCATCACTCTGTCACCTGCGTTTTTCTCTGATCCTGACAGCTTAATGTGCATAATGTGCATTAATGTGATTATGGTTATAACCGTTATGATTAGTGACAGGACACGATACATTCAAAGTAAATGTGTATCTATAGAACCGAATTCCTTGCTGTGTTGGGTGGGCGTGGCTGTATTTGGACCGCGTCAAGATTACGGAGCGAATGATATGGGATAAAATAACACGAGGAAAATTACTTGTCAACCCTACAATTAACACCTGCGTCACTGATGCTCATGTTGTCAAGGCGCTCGTAGTGACGCAAATTGTATCTAAAGAGACAATGCTACCTGGTCAGGTATGACAAAATATTCATGTTTAAATCAATGTTAGGATCATTGTAATGTAAAGAATAACCTGGAAATGGTATTTTCATTTGCACCACATCATGTGTTTGATTTATTTTGAATGTATAATTCGCATTGTACTTGGTGTGATTTCGCCATTCCGAAATTGCTGCCCGCGCGCTGTTGTGGAATACCAGAGCCCAATACGCAGCGCCAAGTAGTGCGGCTATTGTGCGCAGAGGATCTGCAAAACACAGAACAAAATCTTTCTTTTTTCACAGTTTCTGCGATCGTTTTGCTTTGAAATCGTCGGCAAAATGTCGCATATGTAGATTTGCTTCTGGTTCAGACCATGTTGGCAATGCTATCGAGGCGGCGCGCAGCGATCGTGGTGGATATTTAAATCGTGAATCTAAAAATAGAGAATAATAATAAAAATAGAAAGTGGGTTACGCGGACTTTGCATTCGCCGTCTCTCACGGGTGAGTAAATAAATTCATAATTTGAATTATTATTACTAATTTTAGAGTTGAATGCCGCCCATTTACTCTGTCAATTTCTGCTTCTAACGCTTCGACTCGGCTGAGGGCGCATCCGGCGATCAGGGGCAGTTGAGGAGACTGCCTGTTGGGGGCGAGCTGGCCATTAAGGCGCGTGCGTGGGAGTGACTGGCATGCGATGTGTCGAAGAGGTCGCAGTTTTTGGACATACGGCAGGGCTTATGAAATTCACTAAATCCCTTTGCTGGCTGATTTGCGTTTGAAGCCCCGTACGCCATGCAAAGTCCCGTTGACTGTTGTTTGTTTGTTTGTATGTGCACTTGTTATAGCGCCCCTTCAAGCTTCTACTCAGAGTTGCTCCCGACTGCAGAACGGACACTGCTTTGGAGTTTCATGCCGAAGCGCTGAGCAGTTGCGAGCGAAGGACTTGCCCAAGGTCCCCACACGGCGACTTGAGGTGGAACCTGCAACCCTTCGGCTGCAAGGCGACGAACATACCCACTACACCACCGTGCCCCACATGTATAGGCCTCTCAGGGTTTCCAGTTGTGTTGGGCCTATAACTGTCCGCAATAAACTAACCTCGTTATATCGGTTGGTGATTAGCATCTGAGGGCTGAAAATATGAATAACCTGTTGGCGATATATGCAATACAGCATTAGGTATCGCAGGTAACCGATTCGGGTTATAAGTCCGTAGGTAACTGTTTCAACATCATCATCATCATCATTGTCATCATTAGTTCGTTGCGCCAGCCATTTGACAGTGATGGGTACGAGTAAATGATTCCACTGTTCAACATTTGTGGATAAGCTCAGTGCTCGTGATTAAGCTGGTGCCCTGTGCTTGACTTTCAAGTGACACTTTAGAAATTTTGAGATTACGATTGGTCTGGTTAATTTGTCAAGTCCATTGTGTCCCTTTTTGTGTCAGAGATGTTTTGTTCTCTGAATTCTTCTGCTTTCGGGTAGCAGAATATCGACTAAGTTCATGGTCTTCTATGAGGTTTGGTGACTGTTCCGTCTCTGTATCAGGACCCACTGCATGGAACAGTCTTCTTGACCATGTGAAGAATGCACCAATTCCGGAGTCATTTAAATCGCAGCTCAAGACCTGTATTTAAATTATTTTTATGACTGTCATTAACTTGTAGAACTCGTGTGTACAGTGCCTCTTTTCTTTGGCCTTTACCTGATCTGTGGTGCTATAAAAATTATATTGTTATTGTTATTATTGGTACAAGCAGCGCTTAAAGTGTGGCAGGATGGTCATGGACGGCGTCCTGGCACTTATTTTCAAATCTCTATGCCGTCCTGGCACTTATTTGGCCAGCACACCTGAAAATGTAAGGGGCGTCCTGGCACTTCTTTTGGAAAGGTAGGGGGCGTCCAGGCACTTTTCTTTTTACACTTTTAGCACTGGGTACAAGTACATATTAATCTATTTAACTGTGCTTGGCAAATTTGAAGGGGTTCAGCATTGGAATGAGCTTGATGATTGTTAGGAATGATGGAACAGACTTTTGCATTTATATTGAATATACAATGTCTAAATATGTTAGCAGAGGGTTGTACCTGAATGTAACTGCTAATCATCTTCCTCAGCTTCTGTAAATAATTATCGACCATGTTATAGACATTGCTGTTGGCATTCCTCTTAAGCTTTAAATATTTGAATGTTCATATCCATTACGAATACCATTCGCGGTATTGCATTCAATGATTTTAAATTGTTTTCCAGATTTCTTTTCAGTTTTAAGCATACATGTAGTTGAGCTAAATAAAATGATCCTGGGCCTCATTGATGGTAGAGATTAATCGTTCAGTGACCTATTCATGATTCTTCATGGCTGGATAACCTGTAAATGCACACCGAGACACTGGCTTATGTTATGGAACCCCCAGTTATAGACTTTGTATTAGCCTGCGGGGTTGGTGCTGCTCTGAGGAGGTTGGATGTTGCTGGGGGGGGGGGCAAGAGAACGGAGAGACTACCTGTCCGATACGATGATGTATTATTGTGCAAGTCCGATACGATGATGTATTATTGTGCAAGTTGGTCGATTTGCGTACAACGTTGAAAGAAACGCGATATTCTTATTTATTGTTGTTCTTCGGTGCAGGTGTTCGATCTCTCGCTGCGTGTTTTTCTTGACATCGATTCTATCAACTGTGTAATTGACGCCGTTTTCGCAAACGAGACCAAATCATTTGTATGTAATGTGCTGCCTTAAGCTGTCGTCCTTGGACTGAGGGAAAGATACAATCTTGTTGTAAAGACCGGACTCAGATTACTGCTGTATGATACATCGGGGCTGTTTGTTTTTGCTTGTGCTCAGCTCGTTGTAAATAATAAATTACAATGGGGTGAGCACAATAATAGGATGTTATGTGTATTATATTGTTGTACTCATCTCATTGTAATTTATTATTTGTTATCTATTATTTATTATAATATTATGTATACCATATTATTGTGCTCACCTCAATGTAATTTATTATTTGTTATTTATTATAATATTATGTATACTAGATTATTGTTCTCATCTCATTGTAATTTATTATTTTTATTTATTATAATATTATGTATACTATATTATTGTTCTCATCTCATTGTAGTTTATTATTTTTATTTATTATAATATTATGTATACTAGATTATTGTTCTCATCTCATTGTAATTTATTATTTTTATTTATTATAATATTATGTATACTATATTATTGTTCTCATCTCATTGTAGTTTATTATTTTTATTTATTATAATATTATGTATACTATATTATTGTTCTCATCTCATTGTAGTTTATTATTTTTATTTATTATAATATTATGTATACTATAATATTGTTCTCATTTCATTGTGATTTATTATTTGACAGCTTGTTGGGCTGGTGTTTTGAGCATGCGATTTAGTGAGTAACCGAGTAAGTAGTTGAGTAACGAGTAAGTAAATGAGTTATTGATTGAGCGAATGATGGACCAAGTGGGCTGGTGTTTGAATTGAACTTACTGTGCTGCTTAACTGAGGGAAAGATCTATACAATCTTGTTGTAAAGAATTCAGTGATTGACCATGATTGATGACCTGATTGATTGATTGAGTGAGTGATGATTGTTTGGTGTCATATTGGATCAAGGATTGATTTGGGCATTCTATTAACTCACCCTAACATGATGCCCTTCTACCCATTTTAGTCTCATTTGACTTGATTGTGCATTTCAGTTTGTTTGTTTGTATGTGCACTTGTTATAGCGCCCCTTCAAGCTCTCCCTACTCAGAGGCGCTCCCGAATGCAGAGCGGACACTGCATCGGAGTTTTACGCCAAAGCGCTGAGCAATTGTGAGTGAAGGACTTGCCCAAGGTCCTTACCGGGCGAGGTGGATTCGAACCTCGAACCTTCCGGCTCCAAGGCAACGACGCCACCACTACACCACCCTACCCCACAGTAGTTCCTGCATGTGCACTTTATAAAATATTCCAATATTCACTTACTTTTTGCCACAACCGTATGAATTGTACTGTTGGTTCAAGCACCGGAAATAAGATGCTTTATAGGCTTGCTGCTTTAAATTGCTCAAGGAGCCAAGCATGCTTAGATATGGGTGACAATTGACTGAATTACACGCAAGAAAAAACAGAACAGGAAGACTTATCAGGCGAAATAAAAGGCAGAGGGCAGGCAACAAAGTATCGACCGCACTGATTTGAAACTGATTTGAATGCGACAATTTAACGAGCGGCACACGCATGCACGCTAGGCCAATAAGTCTAAACCAGTGAATAATTACTCCGGCCTATAATGGCTTTCAGGTTTTAAGGCTTCTAGAACTACAGTCAGTGCTCACCGAGACTTTGCGGGTCCTCTAAGGCAGGCGTCTAATTTAAGGAAATGGGTCTGAGTTGGAGGGAGACAGATAAGAGTGTCTCAAGTTCTGGAAACCGTTTGATATGCATTTGAAAGAATTTGCCAACTGTGGTTATTGGTTCGGCCTATCGGCGTTGACTACTGTAAGAAATTACCGTAGGGCTTATAACGACCCGATAAAATTCTTTTTTCTTGCAAGATTTAGGTTGCCACGGGCAGTCAGGAAATTTGCTTGCATTCGTCGTCTTTCTTTCTAAGGTCTTGTTTTAATAGGATTGGAAGTTGGAACCTCTAGCTGTAGATTGCAGCCTGTATGAGTCAGTTTGGCCGGTATTTGTAATTGTAATTACTAATTATTGCAAATTTTTTGTAGCGCCACTTTTCGGAATATTTTGTCAGTGGCGTTCCAATGCAGCCGCAATTGAACCCTCAGAATAAAGTATGTCTGTGTGTTTGTGTCTGTGTGTTTGTCTGTGTGTTTGTCTGTGTATGTGTGTGTTTGTGATGTATGTCTGTCTGTGTGTTTGTCTGTGCATGTGTGTGTTTGTGTATGTCTGCATGTTTGTGTGTGTGTGTGTCTGTTTGTATATATTTGTGTGTATTTGTGTGTGTCTGTGTGTATATGTCTATGTGTATGTCTGTGTGCTTGTATGTGTTTGTGTATATGTCTGTTTGTGTGTTCATGTGTCTCATTAGGCTTTAACTATGTCTACATGTATTGTGCATACAATACATATTCTTTAAGGCATTGTCTGCTGAAGAAGACGTTGATAATATCTGTGACTTGACAGTTGACAGTTTCGAGATGAAGACTATTGCAGTGATATAATGTTGTATGCTTCTTGCTCCCAGACTCTGATACACCCACTCAGATAATTATTATCAGCCTTTTTGTAACGCTAAGCCATCCCCCACAGGTCACCAGACATTGTATGCCAACAACTTTTCCATTATATATCTATCTATGCTGGTGGCTACCAGCTTGTCCACTTTTAACTGTTAATGGGAATTTTTTGTGTGTGTGTCTGTGTGTGCGTGCATGTGTGTGTCTTTGTGTGTTGTATTGTATTGTATTGTATTGTATAAGTAAATTTTCATAGCTAGCATCTCTTTCAGATTAGCTATTCAGAAGCGCTCTCAGCACGAAAACTACGGGTAAAAAGAAATGTTTTAAAGAGTGAGAGACATATGAAGAAAGAACTGTGTTTTTGTCTGTGTGTGTTTGTGTGAGTGTGTTTGCATGTGTTTGTGTTCATGTGTATGATTAAGTAGTCAGGATGGAATTAAAAATAGAAATTTTGTATCCTATGACAGTTCTATCCACCAAAGGACCAACTGGGAAGGTGGCCTTTCAGTAACTAGTATTAAACATGTCAATCAACTGAACAAATGTCAATCAATCATTTCTCGTTGTTGTGTGTCGAGTATATTAGTCTAATGTGTTGATTGTGCATTGTGTGTTATTGACAGTTTTGACACTGTGGTACAATACTTTTATTGAATAAAATTCGCTAGTTGATTGATTGATCGCCTAGTTATATGCCTTGTAGACTTTTGATTTGTTGATAAGGAATTCATTGTCTGTCTGCTGATGAGGTTCTCTGAAGACACAGTTGTTGATCTTTATTGTTGTGGTGTGTGTGTGTGTGTGTGCATGCGTGTGTGAGTGTGTGCGTATGTGCATGTTTGTGCATGCATACGTACATACATGAGTGTGTTTGTGGTGTGTGCTTGTGTGTGTATGTGTGTGCCCGTGTATGTGTGCATGTGGGAGTGTGTTTGTGGTATGTGCGTGTGTTTGTGTTTGTGGTTTGTTTGTGCGTTGTGGTATGTGCGTGTGTGTGTGCATGCATACGTGCATGAGTGTGTTTGTGGTGTGTTTGTTTACAAGTGTGCGTTGTGGGTGTGTGTGTGTGTGCTTGTGCACGTGAGTGTGTTTTGGTGTGTGTGTGTGTGTCTTTGTTAATGTCTTTGTGCTATTCGGATGTGTGTGTGTGTGTGCATGTGTGTGTGTGCATGTGTGTGTCACTGTTTTCTGATATCTGTATAAGCTTTAGTATAAACATGAACCTTGAAACCTGACCACTGAACACAAGACATGAACAATGCCTTACATGTATGCGTGTACCATGGCATCTCATTAGTATACTGGAATTCTTAGGGACTTTGATTGGCCACTTTACCGACCTGTTTGGCATATTTAATTTTATTAACTCGCATTTTATTAATGAAGCAATTAATTGTATAATAATAATTATAGCAATAATAATTATAATAATAATAATTTGTATAAATTTATTGAAACGCCTGCAAACGCACTGCGTTGTACATGTACATTGTTGTGCAAGTTATGCAGCAATCTTAATTAACATCAATCTTAATTAACATCAATCTTAACTACTGACAGAACAGACAACCTGCAATACACAATACAATAGTAGTGATGTTCCTTGTGTTTGAAGATGAAGTGATATAACTCAGTGGTCCTTTTTGGACTTTAGGGTCACTTTTTCTAAGATGGAGGAGACGAGGGCCACTTTTCTTAATTGAATGGCATTAGGGGCCACAAGGCTAAAATTTAATTAACTAAAAGCATATAAAATTGTTGTAATTGATTAAAAATAGAATTTTTGATGTTATTTATAGAAGTGAAAATAAAATAGTTTCTATGAGAAAATAATTATGTGTTCGATTCTGTCCAAATTGTCAATTTTTTCATTTATTTTTGATAGTTGTTTTAGAAATGAGGGCCATTTTTGGAGGCTTGGCGGACCACTTTTGGCCCGCGGGCCACGTGGCTTGCTGCTGTTTAACAGCACGGTGGATGATTATTGCCACCCTCCTCATTTCTCCATGCTTGGGACTGGCACAGCCAAAGTAAGAGCAGTGGTGGTGTTCCTTACAACTCGTGACAATGTATACCTGTCGGTCCTGTCCTCAAGGCCGTAGCTAGGGGGATGTTTTGGGTGTTTAAACACCTCCCCCTGAAATGAAATAATGTAAAATCATGGCTACGGCCTTGCCTGTCCTAAAGACTATGCTATCGTTAGCTATAGGTCCAGCAGGGGAACGCTGTCTGCTTTTCACAGACATTACCATGCTAAGTTGTTCACTTCAGAGCATGTAGGTGGCCAATCGTAAATTGCAGAAGCTCCAGAGGCTACTGGCATCTCATCTGTTTGAGCCTGCGGCCGTTGAGACTTTGGGCGCTTTTAATTCTTTGACCCCTGAATTTATAAGCGAATTGGGCCTTTGTATATATTGCTCATTGTGGCTAATATATAACTTGGTTGCTTTCAAAGGCTATAGTTTCTACAAGAGACGTGGCCCTCCAGGGAATTTTCTTGCTTTATTGCAATTATTTCCTAAATCCCAATGGATTCTTGATGCATCAGATGAAAAGAAATGATAATTATAAATACTAATTATTATTATAGTTAGTGAAGATGATATGAATTGGTGTTACTGTGTTCACCAGAACTTCAAATGGATATCTCTAAGATGGTGACTTTTGTGGCAAATTAACCAGCAGCTGCTGTCTCTATGGAATATCAACAACCTGAATCTAACTTGTTGAGAGCGGACATTAAAGGTTGTTGCTTGAGTAATAGACTTTTTGGACTTTAGTTTTGTAGCAGTCTTATCAGCCATGAGGCAGTCTATACCCTCTCTTAAGAGAGCCAGTGTTTTGAATTGCAGGGTGTGAGGGGGCTGAAGTGCCGTGTTTGTGTGTGTGGAACTTCACACACAATTGTTCAGAGCCTTTGTGCGAACTTTGGATGCATTTGTATCGAATGCAACGCTGTTGCATTGTTTCAGCAATGTATGAAATACATGTACCATCAAAAGGCTTAGTTGAGCACTCTTAAATGTAACTGCGGGTAACTGTTAGGTCACTTGAGATCAGTGGTTCTTAACCTTTTCAAGGGAGCCGAACCCCAAGAGAAATCTGGCCATGACCACTCACCGAACCCCTCAAGTTTGAATGATGATTTTTTAACTAATGGGAACAAACGGAAAAACATTGTACCAAAATGTGATAAAATATTAATGCATTCAATACATGAACTACTAACAGAACTTTAACTAACTGTACCAACACTACCAATTGCATCTTAATGTGTCCTTTGTTATTTTTTCAGTGCAAATACTATCTAGAGTGAAATACCTTTAATTTGATGCATTAAGTATAAATAAATGTTGAAAATTGGCGAAGTTATAAGCGTGTAAAGTCGGTACATTTATGCTGGACCACCCTGTATAATTATAATAGTTGCTACTGAAAAGTCTTTATACTCTAGTTCATAGGTGCAATCACGTCCTAAAAGTTGGGGGGGGGACCATAATGAATCACGTCCTAAAAGTTGGGGGACCATAATAATAAAGTTAGGGGACCACTCAAAAGTTGGGGGGACGCGTCCCGTGGGTCCTATAGGGTGGTTGCGCCTATGCTCTAGTTCTATTTTTAAGCCTGTTAGCCATCCTGTTTTGAAACAAATTGCTGTTTTCCTAACCTTTTGTTTATGTCATCACCAGCGAAATCTTTTCGATCTTTGTCGCCGCGACTCGTTTGCCCTCGTTTCTAATGCTGACCAATTGCGCTTTTCTCTTTTCTCCTTGAGAAGAATTGCAGAAAAAGATGTGAGACAAGATTAAAAACACGTAAAAAGATCTGTTGGATGTAATAAGCTTCGTACAGGTGAAGAAGGAATTGCTTCTGAGGCATGTTGTCATTTGGAATGAGCCTTTGGAGGGACATTCTGACCTTATCTGACTTGACCTGACCTTCAATGATCTGACCTGATCTGAGCTAACCTTAGCTGATCTGAATTGACCTTGACTGATTTGATCTGACTTGACCTTGACTGATCATGCATGGATGGTTAAGCTGACCAATCGGACCATGTGCTAAATGATTAAGCTGATCACGCATAGAATGATTTTCAGTTAATCATGCGTTAAGTGACTAAACTGATCATGCATAGAATGATTAAGCTGATCATGCGTTGGGTGACTAAGCTAATCACGCATAGAATGATTAAGCTGATCATGCATTGAATGACTAAACTGATCATGCATAGAATGATTAAGCTGATCATGCGTTGGGTGACTAAGCTAATCACGCATAGAATGATTAAGCTGATCATGCATTGAATGACTAAACTGATCATGCATAGAATGATTAAGCTGATCATGCATTGGGTGACTAAGCTAATCACGCATAGAATGATTAAGCTGATCATGCATTGAATGACTAAACTGATCATGCATAGAATGACTAAGCTGATCATGCATTGAATGACTATGCTGATCATGCATTGAATGACTATGCTGATCATGCATTGAATGACTATGCTGATCATGCATTGAATGACTATGCTGATCATGCATTGAATGACTATGCTGATCATGCATTGAATGACTAAGCTGATCATGCATTGAATGAGTAAGCTGATCATGCATTGAATGACTATGCTGATCATGCATTGAATGAGTAAGCTGATCATGCATTGAATGACTATGCTGATCATGCATTGAATGACTATGCTGATCATGCATTGAATGACTATGCTGATCATGCATTGAATGACTATGCTGATCATGCATTGAATGACTATGCTGATCATGCATTGAATGACTATGCTGATCATGCATTGAATGACTATGCTGATCATGCATTGAATGACTACGCTGATCATGCATTGAATGACTAAGCTAGGCAGCACTTGGGCTTGTTTGGTGCTGAAGGAATGTCCAGAAGAACGTTTGGCTGATGGCATCATGACCTGTTGCTGCTGCTGCTGCTGCTGCTGGTGGTGGTGATGCATTTACGGGCGACATTGCTCATTTCGGGTTTTATTGCTGACAAATAGCTTTTTATGCGCTTTGAGTGGTCGGGTCATTCCCTGCTGCATGCAGTTGTGTGGTCTTGTTTTAAGTAATTGCGCTTTGAAGATGGCAGGTGGCAGTGAATTATGGAGAAGCTGTTGTCTAGGGAGTCTCTGGCCATAAGAGGCTGTTGCTTGCCGCCACTGCTGCTGCTGCTGCCTATATGTTTTACAATTCTCTGACCCTGGCGAGGCCACGACGCTAACGGCAAGGCTGTGCGCCCTCTTAATGCCAATGCGCCGCGTCTGGGTGGCAGTTTGGCGCTGTGCATGGGACACTGGCAACAAGCATAACGAAGTTAATATATAGTAGACGTGAACAATGACCAGTTAGGATTTGTCTTTGTGACTGATCTTAAATGAAATACACCACCAGTTGTCAGGTCTACAAATGATTGATAAAAAACCTATAAAATACATGTAAGTACCAGCCCTATAGTTTGTCTGGTCTCCTAATGAAATGTGCAATCTGATTTATACCCTGCATGGTTCCTTATCAAGTGGTCAATGGCATTGCCAGCTTAAGGCCAATGAATCCTCCTAATGCTTTGCATGCAGGTGTCTGACTCCAAAGCTTACAATATAATGATATTTGATTTTATAGGATTTGACTGGTCAGGTGGGTGTGGCATAGACTATATAGACAATGAGTCTGCTGTTGTTCAGGTCTTTGTATATCAGTTGATGAACTGTGGTCTACAGCTGTTCGGATTGAGGTTAATCTCTGGTCTGTAGTGTGTATTTGTAATGATTTGGACATTTTTAATATAGCACTCCTTTGCTCACATTGGCCCTGCATTGGGGAACCAGCTTTCTCCTTTGACGCCTTCATCCTTATAAACTGGTGGGTTTTTGTTGTTGCAAGACCACTTTTTTCTCCTGTATGTATATATATATATATGTATATAATATATGTATATATATATATACATATGTATATATGTGGTGTCAAATGCTGTATTGACACTGGAAGTGGGTGGAGTCGGATAGTGTGCTTGATTCATAGGTTAACTACATGTAGTTTGTGGTTAATTGAATTAGTTTTCAGAGTGGTTGATTCGTTACCTGATTGAGTGATTGATTCGTGAAAAATAATTAATATTGTTAAGAATGGACTTGTTTACTCAATTTAATTTAGACCGATTATAATTTTATTACTTGTTCAATTTGTTAAATGATTGTTGTTTATATTTTATTTCTTGATTTCTATAACTCCCCTTCAAGTCCGTTACTCAGAGGTGGTCCGGACTACAGCGCAGACAAATATTGCTTATTTGATTGTAAGTTTTGCATTTTAAGATGGTGAAGCGATCCAGCGAGTCTTTCATTCGAAACGATAAATTAATGCATTTTTGCCATATTTTTTATTGGTATTGGTTGGACAATTCGTTTAGCATTTGCGCTCCATTGGCTAAGTGCTGTTTGATGTATACATGACTGACCAGTTCCATGTGATTAAAATGATTTTTTAAAACTTTTAGTGCGTCGTGTTAATGCCACGAACATACATGTGGGATCGCCTGCATTATCATTAACAGTTCAGGAAACGTTTTCAGCCTCATTTAAGACATGCGCACGAGCGCACACGCACGCGTGCACACACACACACATGCATATACATATTGCTTGAACTGTAAAAGGAAGTTCATGGACGCCTCTTACCTTTCCGGGGGGGGAGGGCGTTGTGCTGGCCTGATAAGGGTGTTCAGAATTGAAAATAAGTGCATTGACGCCGTCCATGACCGTCCAGTCATGCTCTAAGCTGTGCATGCATCATTGTTTAATGAACAACTGAGAAAAATGGACCAGTGAACTTTATTGACCAGTGGGTTAAATAGGTTGAAAATTCTTCTTGCAGTTGAAGAACTTTGAAATAAATCTTTTGATTGCTGACTTGTACTAGTCGTTTGAAGAAAAGTCTGAGATTAGCATTAGCCTTCAAATAATGTGTTTAAAAGCCAAAGGGGAAAATTTAGAAGAAAGTTGAGTCATCATTGTGTTGAGGCATTATTTTAAAGATGAAAGAAAGAGAATTTTAAGCTTTGGAGGCAAACTGCAACAGTTGATTTGAAACCCTTTGGGGCAGCACTTTGGAATGCACATGAGCCACAGCACTGGTCTTGATGGATGTGGATGTATGTATCTACACTGTGCCCCATAAAAAAACACACCAAAAAACTTTGTCATGAAACGCATGTAAGGCTAATGTTAAATAAGAAAAAACAATGTTTCATTTAAGAAGATGTTCGAAGTGATGTCCCTTCGCTTGAACGCAGGCTCTCAGCCTTGGCCGCCACTGTTCAATAGCTTTGTCAATGACACTCTGCTTCAACTGTGCCCACACAACGATGAGGCGCTCCTTCAACTCGTTGATGTCCCGTATTGCTGTCTGGTAGACGCGCTCCTGTATTAGACCCCAAATTCTGTAGTCAACGGGATTGAGGTCTGGTGAGTTTGCTGGCCAGAATTCCGGTCCAATGAAGCTTGGTGTTTCACGTCGCAGCAACGCAATGGTGTCCTTTGCGCGATGTGCTGGGGCGCTGTCCTTTAAGTTACTAATCTCTGTTTAAATGTTTCCAAACACGCCTAGTCTGCGTCACTGCCTCCAACACCAACCACTTCTGTGAGTAAGTAAAATGTAAAATATTTTGTGGCAATATTATTTGAGAAACAACATACAAACTTTTATTACAACTGGCTTAGTTTTATAGAAGATTTTTGAAAAGTTTTTTGGTGTGTTTTTTTATGGGGCACAGTGTAGATGTGTGTATGTATGTGCACTTGTTATAGCACCCCTTCAAGATTGCTATTCAGAAGGGCTCCCGACTACAGTGCGGACACTGAATCGGAATTTCACGCCGAAGCACCCAAGCAATTGTGAGTATGCGTCCATTCAAGATCGCTACTCAGAAGCGCTCCAGACTACAGCGTGGACCCTGCATCGGAGTTTCACACCGAAGTGCTGAGCAATTGCAAGTGAAAGACTTGCCCAATGTCCCTACATGGCAGCTTGAGGTGGATTCAAACCTGCAACCCTCCGGCTGCAAGGCAACGAACATACCCACTACACCACCGCACGCCACAAATGATATGGAAGAGCATTGGAACGTTGGAGTGGATCTGTGCCACTTGCTGCCAACACTGAAGAGGAATTGTTTCCATGTCAAACAGACGTAAAAAACATTCACGAATCGAGAGTTTTCCGCGTTGCGTGGATGTGCCGGTGAATGTCAACTGGTTGTCATGGAAGAGTAATTATTGGTCCTATACTATTTACCTTTTCCACTTTGATGATTCCTTTCTTCTTTGCTTTCGTCCTCGTTTCTGCCCCTCTCTGTGTATGTCTGTCAGTCATTTTGTTTGCTTTGCTGTGTCTCTCTCTCTGTCAACCCGTCCAAAAACTGTCTGTGGCGTGCTTGATTGGTTGACCTATTTTTTGTAGTCTTGATTGGTTGACCTAATTTCCGTAGTCTTGATTGATTGGCCTGTTTTTCGTGACCTTGATTGGCTGACCTATTTTGCAAGACCTTGATTGGCTGACCTTTTTTGCCTGACCTTGATTTGCTGATCAATTTTTCGTAACCTTGATTGGCTGACCTTTTTTGCATGACCTTGATTTGCTGATCAATTTTTCGTAACCTTGATTGGCTGACCTGTTTTTCGAACTTTGACTCAACCTTGAGCATGACCCAATTCTGTGTCATCATCATCATCTGTCTTATCTTAACTCAGGTGCATAAGTGGCAAGAGTTGCTCTTGTTCCTTTCCTCTGCTTTTGGTGGTTTACACTTCAGACAATTTATCTCAGCTGCATCTAAGACGCATAAGTTCTAAAACAGCAACTAACACATTGCATGGCATAACCCAACTTTGCGCCCGTTAGCATGACCTTGGCCTAAATTATCTGATGATGCTGTGACCTTCATCTCTCATTCTTACAAGTGCTCAGCGCTTCAGCGTGAAACTCCGATGCAGTGTTCGCTCTGCATTCGGGAGCGTCTCTGAGTAATGAGAGCTTGAAGGGACGCTATGACAAGTGCACATACAAGCAAAAGAATTGACAATTATTACAGCAGCCATTTTTATTTTCTGTTTTTGCCTTCTTACCTTGTACCGAATGTACCAATCTGTCTTGTAAGACAGGAATGAAAATGCTGGGAGTGAAATTAAAATTGCATGACATTACATAGAATAAATTTATGCCTACATTGATATTCAAATAACTGTTTTGGTACACTAATAGGCCTATATTTCTGTGCTCTTGCACTGCTGTCAACATAGGCCTACAACTGTGCACAGTGATCATATTGAATTTCTGTCAATAATAAACAATTTGTACATCCCTGTTGTTTCACTTGTAATTCAAACCATAAGACATTGTTTTATTGACTGAATACAATATCTGAAGAGGGACCAAAGAACAGGAACCTGAATTTGGAATTGGATATTGTCACGAAGTAATTTAACGTGGTGATTTTTCGTCATAGGATATATATTATCAGTGGTTTCTATTGCAGCATTATTCTACTATTTGAACAAGAGAGCAGTCAAAACAGTGATGAACTGATTGGAAAATGAAAGGACTGTAGACAAAATTGAATGAAAGGAATAAGTTATTGCCTTTTGTTCATTATATTACTTTTCTTTCGCAGATCTATTCAGTTTTGGATCTGTTCATGATTTTCAAAGGTTGCTCTTAGACAGCAAAGCAACGGAAATCGTTTAAAGTACAGATCCAATGTTTTTTTTGCGAGGAACAATTAATCAGGTAAACTTCCAGAAGTTGGGTTGTACATAATCAGTTACAGTTGATAAAGAAGAAACAATGTTTGTTGCAGACTCTGTTTTGCAAACAATGTTTCTTACTTAAAATTGTCCTCTTAGTCGAGGCTGGGTCAGGAGCGCTACTGAATAGCAACCTTGAAGGTGTGCTATGCAAATCCTTGTAATGAATAGGCCTACATACATATTATATGCTGCTGCAGCATTTGACTGATGCATTGTTGAACATAGTCGTGATTAGGGAGTATGTTGGAAATTTTGTGCAGCAAACTATTTAATATTGGCCACAAAGTTTTCCAAACCTTGAACAGTGTATCTTTAACAGTCTAAGCAACGAGCCATGCTACATGAAACAATCGGTAATTGACGCACGACTAAGTGGATACGAGGCCGTTATGGCCAGAGTAGCTTCCCAAGTTTAGATATTGAAAGGAAGTCGGCTGCGCAAACACTAGAGGGCAGCGGGGAGACCGCCCGACCGGCCGACCGGTTGAGACTCGGCGGCGCCAGGAAATAGATTTGGTGAGAGAAGTCTTAGTGAATAATAGCCTGATTTATAAATTGAAGGAGATGGCTTAGTGGATGACGAAAGCCCTCGGTCACTCGCAAGGGTGTCTGCCACATGTAGTAAACGCATGGACGCTGGCTGTGGCTGTTTTTCTGCTTTTCGTTCCGGGCTAGAATTATTATTGTCACCAGGAAACTAGGCTATTCATTCGGGCGGTCTGGTTTCTGGGCAGTGTTTAGCGTCATTGTTAATGAAGAATTCAATTTTTTGGGTTGCCATGATAAGGTAAATGCACGGAATTATGTAATTAAATTATACATTTTGCGTATTTATTGGAAGTGTTTAGGCATTTTTGTGATGCATGCACTGTTTTATGAATTCACTCCACTGCTGAGTAATTGCGTGGTATAGGCCTACATGGATGAATTGGAGAACTTGGGAGGCATTTTTACTGGGAGATAAGAAAGGCTATAAAAGTTGTTGGCAGGTGACTAATAGGCGTAGTGGTGCAGTGGGTATGTTCATTGCCTTGCAGCTAGAGGGTTGAATGTTCCAACCCACCTCCAAGATTTTTTACCCAGAAGCGCTCCCCGCTACAGCGTGGACACTGAATCAGAGTTTCACGCTGAAGCGCATGAGCAATTGCAAGTGAAGGACTTGATCAGGGTCTTTACGTGGCGGTTTGAAATGGGTTCGAACCTTCAACCTTCTAACTCCAAGGCACCGAACGTATACCCCTACACCACCGCACCCCATGGATACCGTGTCGGTGCAAGGATCATCCTCGTCGTCCTCCACCATCATCCAAATTTGCAGCCGATCAGTTTCCTGAGGTCTGGAATGAAAACTGCTTTAAGCCACTTATGTGAAAGTGTCTAAGTTATGTGACAGCCGACTTTTCTGTGTGGTATATACTTAACATAATGAGTCGATTTGAAGGCGTTTCTTTATGAGGGATTTGAGTCATGTTATGGTCGGGCATGTCGTAAAAAAGATATGCGAATAGTTTCTGGTGGGATGAGATGAGTCAGTCGAAAACCAGACAGAAATTTCAGTATAGATCCAGGATTTTCCATATTGGAGAATACGGAGGGTGTCATAAAAAAGTAAGCAATTTAGCAAACGTCCTCGAGTACACCAAGTGTGTGGGTGGGGAATGAGTCCGCTGCCCACCCCTACTTCGCCCCCGCCCCCCATCATTGTGGAACAATGCCAGCACTGTGCAAGCTACTGAACAGCAGCAGCAGAGCTGGTGAGCCAGAGCGATAACCCTTACGGACCGGTGGTGTGGAATCTACTTACCACAAGAGCCTGAAACCGTTATTCTGCCAGCTCATTCAATTTTTCCATGAGATTAGACAAAAATGATGTATGAAGAGCAAATTTCATACTTCAGTATTGTACGTTCCAGTGGCAAAATGTGACAACGATTCTTCTGGATAGATGGATTGTACTTCTACAGAAAAGTACATGGTACATGGAAAGCTGAATTCAGAGCACAGCTATCGGGTACATCAATATTTGTTCATGCATTGAGGAGCTTGTGATATTGGTGACTTCATGATTGTAGAAGAGATGGGTGGATGCGATATGGGAGGACATGAAACAACTCAAACTGAAAAGTGAAGACACGAAAGACAGAGGAAAGTGGAAGAGGAGGATCCGAGTGGCTGACCCCTTCGTAGAGAGGGATTAATTCAAGCCTGAAGGAAAAGAAAGGTATTGTACTTTCCAGTGGCAAAATGTGACAACTATTCTTCTGCATAGATGGTTTGTACTTCTACAGGTACATGGAAAGCTGAATTCATATTTCAGCTATCGGGTACAGCAATATTTGATCATGCATTGAGGAACTTGTGATATTGGTGACTGAGTGACTGAGCTCACAATTGATCTGGTTTTGCTAATATGTTTTTTTACAGAGCAGGGATGAATTATTATTTCAAATTTTGCGCTATATTAAAAGCTTTTACTCCAGTTTATTATGTATCCAACGTCTTAAAGTTGTATTTCACTGTGGAACTCCAGCACTATTGAGTTTTGCATTTTTATACTCAATGATTGCTCTGATTTGAAAACAATAGTTGACTGCTGCTTAATGCTAGTTATTATTTATTTGCTTATTTATTATCATTATTTTTTTAATCTGAGGTCAGTGTAATCCGTCAGGACTAAGATAAGCTCCATATTAGCTTCTCATTTAAGTATTATTGAACATTCATTTGTAACATAAATTGAAGTGCAGGGGCTCAATAGCAGGTCCAACAATCTCAAGAAATATGACAGCGAATGCTCAGATTGTTTACGAAGCAATGGAATTCCTGACACGGACGATACACTTTAATGACAAACCGCATTGGTTTGCTTTAGTAAATGTGCGTGCACGGTTAAATGGTTAATCCTTCCATTCATTTATTCATCCAGTCTTTTTTAATGTTTTGAAATAGAAATCTCATTAAAAACTAGGGCTGTTTTTAAGGAATTTTGAGAACTGCACAACCCCTTTTTTTCCTTGCCATTTTCTATGGTAAATTATTTTCTATCGGAGGACAATGACCATTTTTGCTAGTTTTAATTGTACAGAAGTGCTTCTACAACTGCACAAGTCCATTTAGAACTGCACATTTTGTGTACAACTGCACGTTAAAAAAGCCCTGTTAAAAACCATCAGATCTGCAGAATGCATATGAATACAAAAGGCAGGTGCCGTGAAAATTCCAAGGGGTCCTACATAGTTGAGTCATCTTGGCAGCATTCCACCAATTCTATTTAATGGTCAGTTGTCGAACTAACTATAGCTATCAACCAACTGGATTTCAACCATCTTCCAAAGTTTGTGGAATTTCTCAACAGAAAGTGCGTAGAAATGAGCATGAGTATCTAAATCTAAAACGCACCTCTTGAGCAGCACTTGATGCCATACAAAGATAAAATGTTGGCATTTCCTGCAGTGGTGGTGGTGCTGGCGGTGGTGGTGATGATGATGCCATTGTTTGGCATACATGGGAGTTCCTTATATCGTCTGCTCCATGTATCCATACGCGGTGAATTGTATGCGGCCGAAGAAGTCGAGACATAAATTCTGGGGCCGTGCCGGGCGCGCACAGGAAATTCTCCCTCCAGTTGAGTTATGTCGTGCGAGGAGATGTCTGTGCCGCGGTGTGTTGGATGGAGCCTGTGGCATCTTAAGTGGGAATTGCTGCAGTTGTTGCTTGATGGTTCTGCTGCTTTCAGACGCTGCTTATCTATTATCTATCGTGAAGTTCCTGTGCAGTTTTCTATTCGTCATGCTGCAGCACACTTGAAGCCGTTGACTTCTTCTACACTGACACCTGTTTTGAGTGTGTGCTTCAAAGTCATATGTCCCATTCAACACGTTTTCTTCGAGGAGGAAGTCTGTGTTCAGCTGTAGGGATCCTCCAGCTGTGGCATAACTGGAGATTTGGGTTCCGAGAGCTTAAATTGATACTTGCTTGAATTCATTCATTGTGGGGCGTGGTGGTGTAGTGTGTATGTTCGTTACCTTGCAGCAGGAGGGTTGCAGGTTAGAATCCACCTCAAGCTGCCATGTAGGGACCTTGGGCAAGTCCTTCACTCGCAATTGCTTCTAAGCGTGAGGGCGTGAGACTCCGATGCAGTGTCTCCACGCTGTAATAGGGAGTGCCTCTGAGTCAAGAGCTTGAAGGGGCGCTATAACAAGTGTGCATACAAACAAATGCATTTATATAGCGCCTCTTCAAGGGGGCTATGATTTTGGTCGCGCTGGCTAACAGTGGCAGAAATGCATGCTTCTGCTGACACCGTTTGAAGAATGTTGAGGCAGTGTATATACTGTGTGAAATTGGAAACATCATGGCATGTACATTGTACAATGTACATTGCGGGGAAAGGTTGTATGCAATCTCTGCATCCACTAGATATCTGATTCCTTGCTTGTGAGATATATTTTTGCATGCGCACACGCACACACATGCACACACTCATACGCACATACACACTTGCACACACACACATGCACACCCACACAGAGCCCCACTCACAATGTCACGCACATGGTCACACACACACACGGTCAAACACTCATACATGCACACATTGCACAATCATAGTGTGATTTCCTCACCATTCACATTTTCTTGGCTAGGGTGCTTTTTCTCTTTTCTATTTGACGTTATTTTGTTATTCAAGTTATATTTTCTTTTTCGCAATTATTCTCAACTTTATATGTCAAGCACTGCAAGGCCATAGCTTGGAGATGGGTGTTTTGGGTGTTTGTACACTACTCTAAATGAAACAATGCCATGAAATAATGCATTTGCTAACACAATCAAGATGCAAGGACTAAGGGGATTTCATTTTGAAGTTCTCATTTCGATGTGATACTTTACAGTAGATTAAATCATACTTCATACCCTTTAGTCATTTGATTCGGTTGCTTGTCGGCTTGCTCAAGGTCGAGGAAACACTCCCCCATCCTCATCCCCCTCCACCCACACCCCCATAAAATCCTGGCTATGGCCCTGAAGCACTGAGCGTTTGATAGAGCATGCGTGTACTTACTCCACAGTTCTATGCAACACGGCTGATGTAATCTTGCGGTAACTCTGCCGTTAGTTAGCTCTGTCTCACCATGACACCAAAATGAAGTGTGCTGAAAGAGTTAGAACTGCTTTAGGTTATATTGGATGTGGATTGGCACATCATGACTGTTATTACCCTCTTACAGGATGACTGCGGTTGTGATCTTTTAGTTGTTACTGAGTTCCAGAAGTGGTGATTGGGTTAAGCATTATACCTGGTAGTTGTTCTGTGAGGCAGGCCTCTCTGGTTTTTGATGTCTTGGGCTTCTGGTTATTATTATTATTTTTGTTATTATTATTATTATTATTTTTTATATTATTATTATTATTATCTTTTAATATCTTCAAGAAAACATATCAATAACACGAAATACAATAAACTAGAAAAGCTATAGCTATAGTTACATGTCCTCTGGCTTCGGCTCAGCTAAAGTGCCTCGAAAGGCCACCGAGTTGAAGCGCTGGACAGTAATAGAGAGTCGTTGCAGCAAAAAGCAGGTCTCTCTCAGATCACCGGAAGACAATGATAGAATGCGGCTTAAATCTGATATTATTATTATTATATTAATCTGTTATTATTATTATTATTATTATTTTAACAGGAATGTTAGGTTTAGGTTTTGGTTTACGTCTTATTTTTTTAAATTATTATTATTTTCATTATCATTATCATTATTATAACTGGACTGTTAGGTTTAGTTTTTTATTTAGCTTTAACATATAAATTTTAGTTTGCTTAGGGTGGCCGATCAATGGCCCCAGGTAATCCGGACAAGGTGCCCTGGTAGGCAACGGCGTTGTAGCGCTGGATTATTATTATTATTATTTTTGTTATTATTATTATTATTATTATACTTTTTCATCCGAGGTATATATGATCCCTCAGGCTTTATTATTATTAGTAGTATTAGTATTAATTAGTATTAGTATTAATTAGTATTAGTATTATTATTAGGTCATACTTCTGGAAAAATCTTTTACCTAGATCATATGCTGTTGAACTTTAATTGTTCATGAAATGCATTTGTTATTCTTCAAGTCAGAATATTGTTTTAGAAATTCAGATGGATACGAATGCTGCAGTTTTTGAGGTGCTCGAAAGATTTCTATGAACAGTTGATTTCTAGGATGTTGTGACAGTGTGTGTTTGTTGTTTCTTCCGCAAACTAGGAAAGATGGGAGTTGTCAGCTGTCAGTAAACTTGCAGAGTTGAAGTAAAAATGATTAGAAGTCCTGGGAACCTGAAGAAAGTGGAAAACTAAAGACTAGGTTCATCTGCAATGTATTTGGGAATTTTGTAGCTCCAGTGCGACTTGTGTGTAGAGTTAGAGTAAAAACTATTCTGATTAAACTGCATGGGAACCCAAAGAAAGTTATATATGCGAAAACTAAAGAATAGTGTCATCACAATATGTGGGAATTTTGTAGATTTGTTGTTAACTTGTAACTGAATTTGTTGGCTATAATGGATTGCACGTGACAAACTCATGTGCTGCCCACGTGGATTTTCTAACAGTCCTTATCGAAGGTATCGAATAAAAAAGCCTCTGTGCTTGGCTTATTTATGCATGCAGCATGTGACTTTGTTAAGGGTGCTTAGTGTCATTGTAAAAAGAGGCTTTACTTTTATGTTCACAATAGTTACTTACCTACTAAGTACTTTACACTGGCAATTGACTCAAGTTGTTTGGCCGGTAATGGTGGCAATGCTCACCTACTTGTCCTTAATGAAGAAAATCTGGTGGTGACAAGACTGTGCTCTTTGACCTCTTTGTTTGTTTATGAGTTAGATGTCCTTGTTTTAATCTTATTTTGAAGAGTTTCTGTAACTCTTATGTGTAGTAGCTCCTGGCTTGTGCACCCGGAATAAGTACAACTGTAGGTGTTTGCCACTGGGCCTACGTTGACATGGCTGCAAGAGTTGCTACTCAGAGGCGCTCTTGACTACAGCGCGGACACTGAATCAAAGTTTCACGCTGAAACGCATGAGCAATTGCCAGTGAAGAACTTGATCAGGGTCCCTGCGCGGCTGCTTGAGGTGGATTCGAACATGCAACCTTCGGGCTCCAAGGCACCGAACATTCCACTACACCACCCAGGGACATAAAAGTGGGTGGGAATGCGTGGAACAGCGTTCTCACTGCTCTCAAGTTTCTTGGCTTGCGTTCCCACTGCTGACCATGCATGGAACCCTTGAAACATGGGCGTTCCCAATAAAACTTCATCAGCGTTCCCACTGCTCACAGTTGGCGTTCCAACTGCTCACCCAAACCACTTTAACCACTGACCGCCCACCCCCCCCCCCCCCCATTGAAGGTCTTGGATGTATAATCATTGTGGACCAATATCTTCTATCATTTCTTTTTTGGCTGAACATTGAGGTTAATGATTTCTTTAAAAACAAAAGGTTGAAGGCCTTGCAATCATTGATGAAACATAACACCACCAATACCAACAATAACAGAACTCTCAACCTAAAGGCTTACCAATTCGAGAGTCTCTTAAATCTCACTGTGAGTGTGCAGGAGACTTTCATCAGACGATTGCATATCAGTATGTAAACCCATTGTGAGACGCAGTGGTGTAGTGGGTATGTTCACTGCCTTACAGCCGGAGGGTTGCAGGTTCGAATCCACCTCAAGCCACCTCGTAGGGACCTTGGGCAAGTCCTTCACTCGCAATTGCTCAGTGCTTCGGCGTGACACTCCGATGCAGTGTCAGCGCTGTAGTCGGGAGCACTTCTGAGTAGGATATATATATTGGAGGGGCGCTGTAACAAGTGCACATAGCCTACATGCACCGTGATTTTATCATTCAGAGCATTAAATTCATTTAAACAGATGTCATGCAACATCAATACTGAACAATAAACGATAATTATAAACAACAATAAGTTATAATGACAAATAACAATTTTTTTATCGCAGCAATTATCATGAACGATGATAATCATGATAATTTCGAAAGGATATTAACGATTGTTTGTGATCAGTTGCGTTAGGTAACAAGGCCTGCTTATTGTTTAAGCACTATTGCACAAATTACAGCTTTCGAGACGTGCAGCATCTTAGAAACGACAAGCGGGCGGTACAAGAAACGGAGAGTGATATAGAGAGGCATACGCAGGCATATGGTTAGCCGTACACGGAGACAGACATGAACCGAACTGTCGTGACTGTACCACGTTATTAATCTGACTGATAACGACAGGCCTCATGCATGAGTTAAACGGCCAGATTGTTATCTGTCGTTCGATATATTTTGACGAGGAAATCACCGACGTTGCGGACATTAATCTCGCCGACAAGATCTCCGCGCGGCTGCGGATTTTCTCGGAACTGAGAAACACGCGGCCTATAGGTGTTCGTTCGGTTTTGCGGACTTTGCGCCGCGCAGGACAAAGTTTTCGGCGTTCTTTCCCCTCCCCCCTCTCGGCGATTAAGGGTTGGACCTAGTTCTGTCGGCAAACGGTGATTAGACCACGACGACGATCTTGGGGACCGAGGTTGCCCCACTTTCCACGAGCTCCGTATGCGTTACATGAGGATTTTTAATCTGAAGGTAGGTGTTGCTTTACGTCAATGGTTCCCAACCGTTTCTGACTGTCAGACCACTTTTTCTAAGCTGAAGGTCATTAGGGGGCCAGGCCCGCCGACAGAAATTCCGGGCCCCTGGGCAGGGCAGTCACGGGCCCTAAACTATCTTTAGGCTAATAGAAAATAGAAATAAGAAGAGTGTGGGTATATGATGTACGATACCGGTAGCCTAATGTAGGCCCTACAAGCCTTTCCAGGCATTATGATTTTTATCAGTTCTTAACAATTATTATTAAGAATTAAAATTTGAATTTTATGGTAATCATGCAAATGCAACTTTTCTGGATTTAACCGCCATGACTTTGTAGCAAATCGTTTATAATATCATCGTAGTTCAATGATTTTGCAAGATCATATTCGATTGCAGGAGTTGCAAGACCATTCAGTCTGTCTTATATAATTATAGCCTATAGGGCCTACTTCATAACAGATAGGCCTACATTTAATTTACTTGAGCATGCTGAAAGATCCTACAGCTTCCGCAGCAGTTACACGTCCTAATGGTAGAGTGCCAACATCACAACCAAGTCTTATCAGTTTCTATAATTTCAGTATTTTCAGAGGCCTAAGTTTTATTTATAATGTCATCTTTTGGGATTAGGATTCTAACACCACATAAATTAATTTCATACATTCGGTTATGTTCATCAGACACGTTTAATTCACTAGAATCAACCGAGGTAGAAGTGATAGGCTATAATTTATACGCCGTATTATACGGTCTCCGACTTGCCTGTTTGAGAATCCAAATTACTGTGCCTACTGTGCGACTACCGTCTTCTTGGCAAACGTTCATAGGCCTATTAGCTTTTTCTTTTCGTTTTTGTGCTTCATATTTGTGTCTATAAGCTTATATTTTATTGTTACGAAAGAAATTTGCCATTTAAATTTGTTTACTTTATGCAGTTTATGATTGAAAGCGGGCAATGCAAACATAGTTATGAGACAGTAATATTATAGGCTACGTTTAAAACGGCAAAAATCGTAAGCTTTGTAGGCCTATAGGTGATTATCGGTTGGGCCCGTAATCAATTTATGAAAATATTGCGCTATGCCTAATTGGCCCGTCTGAATGGAATAAGCTTTCGAACTTTAGTCTATACGCTGCAAATCATCTCATTTGTCTAAGATTTACAATGAGTAGACTTTCCAATGACGCGCTTTCGAGCAAGATTTTTTTTAGGCGCGTTATAAATGACAAATTATTTAATAATTATAATATTAATAGCAAAAATAAATAATAGTAATAATAAAAATAATAGAATAATAATAAAACAATAAAATAATAATAATAAAACATTATAATCATTTTGCCCGGGCCCCCTTAAAGCTCCCGGGCCCCTGGGCATTTGCCCCCCCTGTCCCCCCCTCTCGGCGGGCCTGTAGGGGGCCACAAGGTTAAAATTTTATTAACTATAAAGGCATGTGAAACTGTTATAATTGAATCAAAATAGAATGATTGATGCGATTTATTAACGTCCAAATAAAATAATTTGTAATAGAAAAGAATTATGTAAGCTTATTCTATGATCTCCAATTTGTCAATTTTTACAAATATTTTGCTTAATTCATTAAGATGCTGCAGGCCATTTTTGTAGGCCAGGCGGGCCACTTTTGGCCCGCGGGCCACGGGTTGGGAACCGCTGCTTTACGTTATGCACACATCCTATGTCTGGACTACTGACCCTTGAATTTTGCTGTTTACGTATGCATGCTTTCAAGTGTGTGTGCGGGTGTGTGTGTGTGTGTGTATGCATTTGCGTACGTATATTTGCATGTACCCGGTTTTTATTTACCTATGATTGGGTATTTATGTAGCCTATGTATGAATGCATGAGTGTGTGTGTTGGAGGCCTGCAATGACTTGCAGATGACCACATGTGATCTTGACTCGCGTAATCTTACCTTGCTTACCGAATCAATATCTTCAGTTACCTTTGCCCTGCATTCTCTGAACTTTGGCTGCCTTTTGTTTATCTAGGTCTTCCATACATTACCTTGGCTATCTTCAGTCTGTGTTGTTTATCTAGATCTATGTTACCTTACTTTACCACAGTATGAGAATTGTGGAAAAATAACTGGGGGGGTTGGCCTATGATAAACTTGAAATTGGGGTATGAAAAACATATTTTAACATGGGGCTCTAAGAAAGACTGGGGGGTTGAACCCCCCAACCCCCCCCCCCCGGCAATTCTCACCCTGCTTTACCATCAATCCGTCTGTGTAGTTTTACCTTTGTTTTATCCATTACCAATGTCATTGATCTATATTACCTTACTTTACCATAAATCCGTCTGTGTAGTTTTACCTTTGTTTCATCCATTACCAACATCATTGTATTCTTTGAGTTGAAATCCATGCTCTTGTTAATATCAGCCTCTGGCCATTTTCGTGTACTTTTTTCCCGATACACGTGAATGTGGGCGGCATAGGCTGCGACCAGTAAGTGCTACTAGCAGTCAATGGCAAACTACAGCTGCACTGCTGACAATGAAGCAGAATGTGAGTAGGCTAACCAGGCTAAAACAATTATTGTATTGTGGATTTCGTACAAGTAATATAGGCTGGAGATTCGTATTATCTTGTTAATATTGCACAAATTCTTATATAAACATGTTTGAGGATGCAGATCCTAAAACTAGTTCAGCCATAGAAAATATTATCTGCTGTTTTAAAGGGATTTGTGAAGTTGTAAGAGCACTTCTGTGCGGTTAAAAATAGCAAAAAGTGGTAACAAGCCTTCTGTTACCTTACTGCTAATTGGTAGTAATTTGCCGTAAAGGACGAGAAAAGAAAGAAGGGGTTGGGCACTTCTAAAAATTCCTTAAAGGAGCCCTGCTTTATTATGCGGTACTACCCTGTGGTGCCATAGATCTCTTTCGCAGCTGAACATGTGACCATGACGTTTGTGATCGTCTTATATGGTGAACTATTTTTTAGATTCTTTTTGATTGGTTGTCAACTTGTAAATGATTTAATTTTTAAAATTTAATTTCGTTGTTGATTTCATTAAATGTGCACCATTATTGGAAGTGCATAAGCGCAGAAGAAAGGAGAGAGAGTTTCTCCTGCCTACATGGTGTGAAGCCTCATGGAAATGACGAATGCTTTCATAAAAATATAAATGCTGATTTCTTGAAGTCTCTGTTCCTCTATTTACCAGTAATCTCGCTCCTCAGACTGATTGTAAGCGACGGTCTTCAACACCATTAACTTGAATTTGCATAACGCACAGATGTTTGATTAATTTTAAGCGCTCGCAGTTAAGCTGAGCTTATGTGGAAAAACAAATTAGTTCTGGAAAATCTTTTCATTTTGAATATCTTTGATCTTCTCAAAAGGAGCCTTGATTATAATACTATGGAAGGAATTGGCAAGACATTTACCTGAGCTACAAAAAACCCTGCTTGGCCAGAGGCAAAAGCTCTTCAGCGGTTATGCCTGTTCTTGTTGAGAAGTATGCGGCTGAGCATTGCCATTATTTTCGTAATGATGAGATGGAAATTTACAAACCTTTTGAGACAGAGATCTGTATAAAATTGGAGAATTCCAGCATCAGTGCAGGCTATTTCTGTTCAAAATGTTGCGACACTAAAGTTCACGTTAATCGATTTTACTGTATTTTGAAGCTGCTTTTATTTCAACACATGATGCTGAAAACAAGCATGTCTGGGCACAGTTGCCTTTAAACTCATTGAGCCTTTCATCAAGCAGTTTTCAAGGCACACCATAGCTGTCTGTACCCCCAAAGTGCACTGGAAAATGGTTATACTATATACTATTTTTTACTATATACTATTTTTGAATTTATAAAGCGCCTCTCACAGTACAACCTCATCAGAGGCGCTCCCAGTGCGAAGATCCACTTGGAAAAAGAAAAGTTTTAAGGAAACGCGCAGAAACAGCAGTGCTTCCAGATAAGATCTGAGTACGAATAATAACAGGGAGGCCTTTCCAAAGCAAAGGGCCAACAGAAGCAAATGCACGATGCTGGGCTGTAGCAGTCCGAGACCGTGGTACAAGAAGGTCATGACGGTCTAAAGAGCAGAGAGGAGAGGTTAATAGAGAATGTACCTACTTACTTGCTTGCTTACTTTCTTTGTTCTGTCTTTACCAAAATTAGTGCATTTAGAGAAATTTTCTTAGAACCGTGTGTGACCAAATTATTTTAATTCATGAAAGTTTTACAATTCATTTCAAAGCTTGCATGTCAAATGAAAAATCTGAAGATTTGCATAAAAAAGGCTGGTCCATTGGTGCTCAAGTTAAAGCTGAAACTTTAAATTTCTTTCAGATCATGAAGCCGTGTCTTTGTCCAAAAGAAATTTGTTCCCAAAACAGTATAATATTCAAAACAATCAAACTTTTGAGTCCATGTTGATTTTCTAATTTGCTAGCTTCTGAAATGCGTAATTTAAATGATTAGGTTTGTTCTTGGGAAATAAAAACAAGATTAATTTCTGTAAGTACCGGTAGGTCATTTTTACTTGGTAATTTTCGATTTTTATTTGCAAGCGTTTTACGTATTGTTGTTTTCTGTCCATTGAATTTGAATCTGGTCTTTTATAATCGTTGTTTGGCCTTCGCATTAATTTGAGTTTGAGACTTCTGCTTTATGACTTCTTCAATGATAGAGCATTGGATAATGTCATGGTGTTTTAAACTACTTGAGTGATTTTATGACTTGTGATTGCTTAATGAGCTTGGTTTCTTTAATGACTTTTGGCCTTGTAATTCTGCTTTTGCCTTGTATTATGTTATGACTAAGGAAGTTACAGTTTGTATGTATGTGCACTTGTTATAGCACCCCTTTAATCTCTCTACACAGAGGCGCACCCGACTGCAGCGTGGACACTCAATCGGAGTTTCACGCTGAAGCGCAGAACAATTGCGTGTGAAGGACTTGCCCAATTAAGGTTCCTACACGGCTTTGAGGTGGATTCGAACCTGCAACCCTCCGGCTGCAAGGCAACGAACATACCTGCTACACCATTGTGCCCCAGTATCGGGACATATTGAAGACATATATTGTATCTAGAAGTTTATAGAAATTTTGTCCTGTCAAAATGGTATACGTTGTAAGATATTGTGGCCTGGCAGATAAGATGACTAAATTTGAAAAAGACATATGTGCCTGTAATGAGATACGCTGTCGTTATTAAATATTGACAGGCATACCCCACAGTTATACAGATACCATCTCGCAGTGAACTTGTGGTGTAGCCAGGCTATATTTTATGACACTTGTCACATCTCTGCATGGTCGTTTTATGACACTTGTCACAGCTCCGGTCGTGACACCTGAACATTTGATGATGTCATGACTACTGAAGTGACTCTGTTTTGATGTCATGACAGAGTCATTCGTTTCACGTGACCTGCTTCAGATTTCCGACGTGCCCTGAATTTGTCACATGCGCTTCCTGGAGATTTGGTTAATCCGGTGGAATCACAGGATTTTATCTTGACCACAACACCGTGAAATTTATCCAGGATATCAAATCGTCCGCCCCCATCCCCCCCCCCCCCCCCCCCCCCCCAATTCCCCCTCGTTCTTCACTTCCAGAGATAAGATGCAAGGTCGGTGTTGGCATATATCTTGGCAACATGCAGAGACTGCAGGAAGGAATGAAGCAGCGTTGTTGAGTCAGAGTCAGCATATAGTTTATGGACACACACACAGGAAAGAGAAAGTGACTGTTTTGTGGCGTAATAAAACCGTTCTCCACATAATAATGGCCTTGCACTAGAATCGTGGAGGTCCTGTAGTTACGGTGTCTAGTGGATAAACTCACTCCAAGTGTGGCTTCGGAAGACGAGACATTTACCGGTATGTCTCTCAAGCCCAAGCCAGAGTGGCTGGTGTGGATTATAGCATTGCCATGGCAGTCATTCTTTAGTCTTGGCATTGCAGATATGAGTCACTTATCTAGAGTATAATATAGGCCTACTATATAATTATGCAGCTTAAGAATGCTGTCAGTCTACAGCCAAACTGCATGTACAGGTATAGTTAGAATTGGTGTTTAGCAATGTCATGGATAGACTATAGGGACAATTGGTTTTTAGCCAAGTTTGTTGGAAGAGAAATCTAAAATAACTTTTATTTTGAGACTACTCAACTGTATATAGGACCTGATTTGACTGACAAGAACCATATCTGACCTTGGGGTGACAGTCGATAGTTCTGTCCAGGATTCAAAAGTGTGGCTGGACGATCATGGACGGCGTCCATGCACTTGTTTTAAAATCTGAACCCTGTCCTGCCACTTTTTAGACCAGCACAGCCTGGAAAGGTAAGGGGCATCCAGGCACTACTTTTTTCTACACTTTAAGTGCTGGTCTTGTCTGGCAATTAATCATGAACATAGAAGAGGAAACAGAGCCCCTGATGGCTCTCAGGTGCCTCAGGTGATAGTAGCTTGATTGCGTCATATGCAAGAGGTGCCCGAGTGCCATCAAGAACGACACCCAAGTCACGAACACTGGACGTGAAAGTTATCATTGTCACTCTACTACTACAACTACAAGATGAAGAGTAAATTTCTCTAATTTCATTTCTGTCTGAACCTCTACAGTGCTACCATCGAATTAGCCAATCCTTAAGCTTATACCGTTGTCCATCACGACCCTGCGTGCACGCCGTGCAGTCGGGGATTTCGCAGACTTATCTACAATTATCCGTAATGTGACATGTTTTATTTTGCCGTCTGCGCTGATTTCCCCGGTGGGAGTAATCGTTTTGCCCCCATAAAGGAAAGAAATTGTGTCTACGATCTCTCAATGCGATCGTAACGCAATTGGCGTATGCATACGATTCGCCACGCTTTCATTATCTTGTCATTTCGAAATTCATTGTCATGATTAAAGGCGTCTTCGCGGAACGTTTTATTCCTTTCAGAGCGTCGAACATCTCACTTCCATCGTCATAAATGTCTGATTGTAAATGTCTGGTTGTGTGGCCTCCCAGATTGATGACGATCAGGCAAGTGCTAAGCGCGTGCTGACGATTTAGCTGAAGGTAGATAAGAGAGGTAGGGTACGGGTAGTGTGCGTGGATGGAGTTAGACGAGGCGGTATAACAGCCCAACAGCACCCAACGTGTGATGCAATACAATCACTCTTAACAGTACTGTTCAAAGAAGTCGCAAAGCAAAATCTCTCCTTTCAGTACGTCCACAACGCTGATGCGTCTTCTTAAACTGCCGATTAAAAACATGTTTAAAGAGAGTAAGACACGCTCTTGGGAGGGGGTGTAGGTAGAGGGCAGGGCGCGTGCCTACCGCCCGGAGTTGCTGCGCCGCTGCCCTGCTACGCCTATCAATCTGCCCTCTGCTGTAATAATTGACGTGTGGTCTCGGCTCTCCTCTAATCTGTCCTTGCGCCTGTCCAACGCTTTCCATTGGGCGGTGAGTTTCGAGGTGAGCTCTGACCCCGTTTCACCCACCGTCGTCGTCTCCAGTAGGTCGTCTTATTGTGTAAATATTTAAAGCGAACAGTCGAGTTTATGCAAACAGCGACCGCCATGCGCTGTGGCTCGCGCTGACCCGCCGACTATAGCCTTCTGTCTTGTTGGGATTGTTTGGCGTTTCGTAGAGACGTTTATTAATTTTTTAATAAACTATTGATGGAAGCTAGTTGCAGTATGGGAATCTGTGGTATTTTGATTTGAATGTTGAAAGAAATGTTGTGATTTTCAAGACGTCTTAACTGCATCTTGGTTTTCTACTTTTGCCATGACATATGCTGCTGCAGTGTGACTGGTTTTTTGTGAAAGACGAGGGGTAAGTGTTTGGTGAGATTTAAACAACCACACTATTTTTAAGATCATCTTTCATTGTTAAATTGAATTGCCTATTTATAATTGCCTGTATATTTACTTAAGACACTTATTATCCATTGAAACTCAATGTATCTGAATCTAAGACACATTGTGTGGCTCAGTGGTGTAGGAGTATGTTTGGAGCCGGAAAGTTGTGGGTTTGAATCCTCTTCAGGTCTCGGTGTAAGGACCCTGAGCAAGTCCTTCACTTGTAGTTGCTCATGCGCTTCGGTGTGAAACTCCGATTCAGTGTTTGCTCTGTAGTCGGGAACGCCTCTGAGTAGTAATCTTGAAGGGCGCCATAACAAGTGCACATAACGCATAATAATGTATACATACTTTTTTAAATTTCATGTTACAAAATATTATAAATTATTCACTTTAATGAGTAGTTCAAAGTTATATTAATTTTAGTGCATTATGGTTAACAAGTGTTTTAAATGTTTCAGACTTTAAATAAGAATATCTATTTTGGAAGAGATTGTCTGCAGTAAGGTGATCTGTTCTATGAAAATAATGTTCACAGTCAGAGTAGGTGCTTTGTAAAGGAAAATGCATCCAGTAACAATAGGTTCAATTTTTTGTAAGAATATGCCTACAAGTGGTTGAGAGTGTAGCTGTTTTGCACAGAATGATTATAGAGTATGAACATTTGCTTTGCCAAAGAAAACGCCTGCAGTATGATTAGATGCTTTGCGGAAGAAATACTTCCACCAGGAGTACCTTGTGGAAGAAAATGCCTGTGGTTTGAGTAGTGGCTTGCAGAAGAAAATGCATACAATGCGAATCCATGGTTTGTCAAGGAAAATTTCCTTTAGTAAGATTAGATGCTCTGGAGAAATATGTAGAGGAAAAGATGAGCAGGAGGACAAGATATAGATGCGTGGAGAACAGGAGGGCAAGATGAAAAGTACAAGATGAAGTTCGCCAGGCATCTTCATCTTGCCTGCAGGTGATCAGAAGGGCAAGATGAAGATGCCTGTATGGATGGCAGGCTATAGGAGGGCAAGATGAAGATGCCTGTATGGATGGCAGGCTATAGGAGGGCAAGATGAAGATGCCTGTATGGATGGCAGGCTATAGGAGGGCAAGGTGAAGATACCTGTTGAATCTGATATGGACTGGCGCGTGCGTAAGGAATTAACGTGTATCAGATTCGCTTCGATATATTCTTCACCGATTGCGTCATCCATTGTAACGACGACGAGGCCGAAGAACTCGTCTGTCACGCGGATGGATATGGAATTATAAACGACAGGCGGATGGATATGGAAGGAGGCTGGTGCTAAGGCTGGAAAGATGATCGAATATTGGTGTCGGGTGAAGGTGCAGAGGTGAGATCGAAGTGGAGAGACTGGTGCACTGCTGCTATAAGGTGACTTCCGGCTGTGGCTGTTTCTGGATCGGTAAACAGCAGACGCAAATTGATTATGGATGTTAACGGCAAGACGCTGAATGAGAAGCATGTATAGTATTATAGGCCCAACACACTTGCGTGTGTGATATGTAATGTAATGCAGTGCTAAAAGTGTAAAAAAAGAAGTGCCTGGACGGCAGTGGACGCCCCTTACCTTTCCAAAAGAAGTGACTGGACGCCCCTTACCTTTCCATAAAAGTGCCAGGACGCCTCTTACATTTTCAAATGTGCTGGCCAAATAAGTGGCAGGATGGCGTATACATACGATTTGAAAATAAGTGCTGAGACGCCGTCCATGACCATCCTGCCACACTTTAAGCCCTGCCTATACACACTTGTGTGTGTTATGTAATGTAATGTAATGTGACGTGATGCATACTTTGGTATTGGTGTGTCTATTTAGATGATGTAGTAATATGTAACTGATCGTTTATGTAGAGGCTGTTGAGTTTGTAAGCTGGGGTTTCTATTTAGGCCTAAAAAAAAAATCTTGTGTTTCCGGTAACATAGCCAAAAAAAATTGGGTAGGTAGGTCGGAAAATATTTTTATTTTGGTAAAATATTTTTATGCAGTGACTATCCGAAAAAGTATACCCCACTAGTCTTTTTTGCACGCTGAAACAAAGTACGTGTTCTATAGGCAAGTACAAACTGCCTATTTCCAGACTGTCTGCACCTAAAACTGCTCTAGAAACAGTCCTATTAATTTCATTTTGTTGACGTCTCTTATGTTATGTCAATACAAATGTTAAAAAAATATTTTTTGAAAAAAATTTACAAAATTTTTGGAAATTTTTTTTTGAAAAAATTATTTAAAAAAAAAATTTTTGTTTACAAAAATATTTGAGTCGCGGCCGTAAAAATGGGTCGGTGGGGTTACCGGAAACACAACAATTTTTTTTACGCCTTAGGCTACTGGCCGGGTACATAGTTTTGATTGTCATCAATGGCTTTTGATGCCACATGCAATGTATGTGGTCAGATACAATACAATACATGAGGGCATTAAAGAGTGGAATTAAAAAATAAATTCATGTGATGCAACAGTGCACCTGGAACTATCATTGCTATGAAAGCAATTCCAGGAGCATGCAGAATCTCTATTCTCTTGGTATTGAATTGCATGCTTATAATCTGTGTACAGTAAGTGTTGCCAATGAAGTTAAATTTGAAATAATATTGAAGCCATGCGGAGTTCAGGATCGCATTCAAAGTATCTTTAGACAAACCTTATGTTGAATTTACGCAATTATGCAGCGATGTTTTTTTAATTATTATGTGATGTGCACCAAGGCCACAGATGGAACTTTTTGCAGATTCCAATCTCCAGAAGCCATATAACTTTCTATATACATGGAATTTATAGTCTCGTAGTCATATAATGTTTAGCATATTTTGTGGTCAGATTAATTGTTTCGTTTTTTTATTTTTCGCATTTGCTATAGCGATTCTTCAAGCTCACTACTCAGAGGCGCTCCCGACTACAGTGCGGACCCCGCATATGTAGTTTCACGCCGACGTGCATGAGCAATTGCGAGTGAATGAGTTGCTCAAGGCAGATTGAGGTGGATTCGACCCTGGCATCCTCTGTCTCCAAGGCACCGAACCCACCACTACACCACTACATCCCACACTTTGGTGTTGTGACCTTATGGCACTATTTGTTGTATTGTATTGTATCGTGTTGTACATTGGCATTTGTAAATACTACAGCAATAATGACCATTCAGAGGCACTCCCTGGATGAGTACTTTGAGGAAACATTGGCATGATACCTTATGGTGCTCTTGGCATTCCATGGTTAACCATTTAGTTTGTGGTGACTTTTCATTACAATTTCCTAATTTATGTTGACATTATATTTAGTTGGATTAGGCCATATAATATCATGCTCTATAGTTGCCATTCCTATTTAATTATTTTGTTATATTCATAACATTAATATTTCCTTATATACTTGACATTAGTCTGATATATCTTCATGGTTACCTCATATTGTATCACGGAGGTAGATATTTCTTGGTGATCTCTTACTCCAAACCAATTCATTTGTAATTTCCAGTACCAGATAGTAACAGTTGCTGAAGAGGTAGATCTCTCATAGCAGAGGCATCAGACAAAACTTCTTTTTTGTGGGGGGGAGGAGGGTGAAACAGGGGGGAGGCAGAGCCGGAGTCGTTAGCAATCTGTAATCCGCTAAATAGAAATCTGTACCTTGTTGTTTAGCAATGGATTGGGAAGAGTATGCGGCTCCTACTGAGAGATGAAGAGAGAGATAGAGAGGCCGCAGCTGGGCCCCATGCTGCTGTGTGCATGGCCTACTTTGATAAGTGCTCATTCGTTCTCTACCTAGAGCTGTGATATTATAAAATTAATGTAGCAGGTGATAATTAATTTATTAATGTAAAGGTAAGGTGATATAATTAATTTGTCTATGACGTGCATTTAACATAAATACCTGTTGCAAGCTTCATTTCTTATTGGATAAAAATCTAATCTCAAATTTCTATGGCACATAATTATTGCCCTGTTTCTTGCGCATTGTGATGATGGAAATCACTTTGAAACATTCCAAAGATGCAAATGAAGATGCAGATGAAGATGTAAATGAAGATGTAAATGAAGATGCAGATGAAAATTATGTTGGCCAGTGAAAAAGGTTTAGAAAATTTATTTAATTGCTTTGATAATTTTGTGTTGTAAAACTTGAAATCCTGTAGTAAGATAAATCCTGTCCAAGCAATTAAGGCAATGCAATGGCATGGTTCATATTCCAATGGATTTCAAGAGGTTTAATGACCAAGGTCTTTGGTCTCAGATGTAAAATACTTACCATTGACATGACTTAACTATTGGACACTTAAACAGGTTATTAAAGTAAAACAGTTTATGAGGCATTGAGTCTCTTTTCAGATTTGGTCGGGGGTCAAGTCACAGTGGCAGGCAAGGGGTCCCTGCTTCAGCTACTCACAGTGGTGTCACCATGGGGTAGTTTGAACTACCCCACTTTGCTAACATATGACCCACATAATTTGTTCAAATCCATTAAGTTTTCATTCATGTATATGGAAGGAGGTCGAGCAATAGTCGCCTATAGACTCCTCCTAGTCATTAATTTTTTTCGTAACAACCTACTTTCTAATTACTGGCTACTTGTAGTAATTGAATCTTTGACTAGCTGCTAAGTTGCTATGTACATGAGTTTAGATGAGCCTCATTAGGCTTCCGAGAATACATTTTCATACAATTTGCTTCACACATCGTTTGCCGTTGCTCCGCCTGAGCTACAAAATTTACTGAACCTTGGACATGATTGATTATTGATTATACCAATCAATCAATCAGTCAGTCAGACAGTCAGTCAATCAATCAATCAATACAGTCAGTTGTCTGCCCATAGATATAATAATATCAACGACTTGGTCTGCGTATTTCACCAACAAAGAGAGAGAGTGACTAACTTTGTGGAATGTTGATTATTATTAGGTCAAGCTGTTTAGAGGTTTATCCGGCATAAATGACATTGTTTTGATTGAGGGGAGTAAATTTTTTGTGAATTAATGTGGAGCTGAAACGTAGAATGTTGATTCATAACTTGCGGAAATGTTGGAACATGTATCTCTAGTCATAACTGTAAATTTATTGCATCTTTGCATCTTTTATAACAAGATGACAGTAAGATCAAAATATTCCATGATTTACGTTCCAAGGGCAATGGCAGATAGAACCTTGATTTTGTTTGTATGTGCACTTGTTATAGCGCCCCTCCAAGTTCGCTACT
>OX243826.1:24579579-24599579 GCA_945859605.1 Lumbricus rubellus | reverse complement strand
ATGAAGCTTGTGAATATGTCATGAACAATTGTCTTGTGGAGAATTAAAGTGCGTTTGATAAGTATACGAATTAATCAGGTATACTAAAGATGCTGTACTTCAATGAGGGCATTGATTGTTGTAATTTGATTGTTGTAATTTGATTGTTGTAATTTGATTGTTGTAATTTGATTGTTGTAATTTGATTGTTGTAATTTGGTTTCTTTGAATATCGCTCTGGCATTTCAACTGCTTCAGCAAATTAGGGAGATGCCATCAGACACTGTTGTGGCATTTCGGCATTTGAACTGCTTCCTCAGTGAAGGGAGTTTCATGAGACACTGTTGGGGCATTTCTGTAATTAGAACTGCTACCACCCTAAGAACACCACCCTACAGGCATCACCCTACGGGCACCACCCTACGAATACCACCCTACGAATACCACCCTACGGGCACCAGTGCATCACCCTATTAACACCACCTTACGAACACCACCTACAAACACCACCCTACGAACACCACCCTACGAACACCACCATTCCTGGATTTCTTCCGACATGGTTGTACCATGTTGCGTCGTCTGTGCCTCGGTCCACATCACTCGTGTTTCAACTATTGAATCGTGAAGTGTGGGGGCGCAGTGGAGTGCAACTGTCATGAAGGACTGTCTCTGCTGTGCTGACCAGTGCTGGTGCTGGTGCTGAGGTATTCTGTTGACTTAGTGCTCCATCCATCGTCATCCGTGGCCTCGTGCGTGCTCTTCTGCCTCTGTTTGCACGGCTGTTCGATTATATTATTATTTGACCAGAACATTCTGCTGTTGTGCAAAATTATATTAATTTTATGCAGCATAATATTCAGTTATATTACGGAATTTAGGGTTCGGTGGCATTGCTGACGCATATTAGCTTGAAATGGGTGTTTGTACCTGGGTGGGCAGGATTTGGAGTGAGGGATTATATGTAGTGGAGGATGTACATGCGGTCAGGGTGAGAATTGCCCGTGAGGGTTGGGGGGTTTCAAACCCCCCAGTCTTTCTTAGAGCCCCATGTTAAAGTCTGTTTTTCACACCCCAATTCCAAGTGGATAATGGTCCAACCCCCAGTTATTTTTCCACAATTCTTACACTGCATGCGTTAGGTAGGTTTGTGTAATTTTATACTTGTGAAATTCGGGTGGCATTCGTAGCATACTGACATAGAAGTAAATTGTATCCCACAGAGAGTCCATACTCCGTATAATCTTCGTCCTCGTCCTCGCAGTTTTGAACTCTCGATTAAGGACGAAAGAAATTACGTTGCTCGAGTACTTTACAGATACTCGACCATTGTCCCTCTTTCTGACTTGCACCCATTTGATTGAATTATTATGATTTTCTTTATAATTATTATTTGACACTGGATGCGTTTTGTATGTTTGTATGTATGTGCACTTGATATAGCGCTCCCTCAAGCTATCTACTCAGAGGCGCTCCCGACTACAGCGCGGACATTGCATCAGAGTTTTATGCCGAAGTGCTGGGCAATTGCAAGTGAAGGACTTGCCCAAGGTCCCTACGTGGCGACTTGAGGTGGATTCAAACCTGCAACCCTTCAGCTGCAAGGCAATGAACATGTATACCCAATACACTACCCTATCGCACACCAATAACTCAATAGAATGAATCTATCATCAAATTGTTCATTATTGAAGCTTTGGATGAATTGTTTATTATTATTTCCTTGGAAGCAAAAAGGAAGATATATAGGAGAGGGGTGCATGGGGCTATAGAAACATGTTGGGCCATCTCTTCCTGTTTTATGCCATTTGAAGACTGTGGTCTATCTTAACAACCTTACTTTCTTTTCACTTACAGAAGAGTACCTGGAGGGATTATTATATACAGTGGATACAGAAACCTCTGGAGCTCTGTTCCTTTCCGTATTTGAAGACTGTAATATAACAGTCATATATTATACGAGACATAACGTAGCGGCTAATGATTTCTAGAGTACTTCTCTGACACATATCATAAGTTACGGTGTATCAGGTTGCCCAGAATCCTGCGTCCCTGGATCGGGGCCAGGTCAAAGGCCACAGGTGTTTGAGCAGCGGCGGCGGAGGTATGCCAGTAAACACTTTGACCTTCACCCTTCAGTGGGTTTAAGATGGAATGTTTTTGTACCTGGTCGGTAGGAGTAGTCATTCTTCACTGTGAACCTAGTTATTGATGCTATAAATAACTGCGTAATCTGTGCTAGCAGCACGCGGTCGATGCCGGATTTAGTAGCATGTGAGTCATCGCGGCTGACCTCTGAGAATACGGTGCACAGAGGAGCAGAGACTGCTTGGAGATGGAAAGAAGCAGACTGGAATGCCTCTTCCTTTTAAATGACTGGCTGGCGGAGTTGGATGAGGTTTTTTTGTTATGCAATCTCCTGAATATGGAACCTCCATCTGTAGACTTAGTGATAACAGTGGCGTAGACAAAGGGGGTTTAGGGGGATAAACCCCCAATTGGATTAGGAATTTTTTGTAAAAAAGGTTATTTATCCACTTAAATAAGACCCAAAAAAACCATTGGCTTAGGATTTTTTAAAAAGGTTATTTAGCCACTAAAATAAGAAAAATAAAACAATTGTTTGTAGTAACAAAATTGTTTTCTTCCATTTGTCAATTTATTCCATTTTTGTTATTTAATTTATTTACTGTAATACTGTTGGGTTGGGTTGGTGTCGGGAAGGGCATCCGGCCATAAACCCTCCCACCCCCCTCATAAATTTATTGCTACACCACTGAGTGATAAGGGCTATACTTACTTGCTTGCTTCTATCTGCCTGGGTTTTTTAATGCGCACAGATGCGTTAGAAAACAGAACAATGCAGCAAGTGCATTTCGATTTAAGGGTTGACGTCAGCGAGTTTGGAATTCAGCCGGGCCAATTTTTTTGTTTATCTGTAAAAATAATGAGCAAAATTGTCAGCTGTGGATTTCTAAAATGCCTATTAAAAATTGATGCAATGGAAGCACTTGTGAGTAATGTAAAGTACTGCATGAATATGTAATGTTATGTCTGTGCAAGACTGCGCTTAAGTACTGCATGAATATGTGATGTTGAGTTTGTTCAAGTCGATGTGCAAATGCGCAGAAGCTGAGGCATTGTAAAGAGCATAGGCGTACGGGAGATTTCAGCAGTGGGAGTGAGGGGTCAAGATTTTTACTTCTGCCCCAAAAATAAATGTCGTGGTGGAAAATGCTATTTTTTCCCAGACAAAAAAGTTGACCATTTTTTTAGTCATTCGGTTGAAATCTCGTGAAAAATACTATTTCTAGTTTTTTTAACCATTTTCCCAGACTTAACCGAAATTTCCCAGAACAAAAGTTGAGGACCTTTTTTTATCCGGGTCTGCCTTGCCCGAAGAAAATAGACTTGCCCGAAATTTTGGAGGCATTTGCCCCCTCTGGACCTCCGCCTCATACGCCTGTGAAGAGGCAAGCGTTACAATGGTGAGAATATTAACAGGGTCGAGTCCATACAAAGTTGATATATAAAAATGCAAACTTTTTTGCATTTGCCTCATAGTTGTCATACTTATAGTTCAATACTAATATGAGTTGGGTTTTATTTCTTTCTCACATTTCCTATAGTACCCCTTCAAGCTCATTACTCAGAGGCGCTCCCGACTACAGCAAGGACACTGAATCGGAGTTTCACGCCGAAACGCACGAGCAATTGCGAGCGAAGGACTTGCTCAAGGTCCATGTGTGGCAGTGTGAGGTGGATTCGAACCTGGAACCCTTCGGCTCCTGGACACTGAACCCACCACTACATCGCCACGCCCCACAGTGGTGACGGTGCTGGTATGTTGGATCAGATTTCATCGCTCTCTCATTTTCTGAGCTAAACTGGTGGCTAAAATTGTTCTTGTGCTGCTGCATAAAGTGAAATGTTTCTTGTGCGAGGTAACAATTATTGGTCATTCATTCTGATACTGGAATAAGATTTTAATTAATGAGAATCATTGATGCATTTTCTCTGACTGAAATCTGACAATCTTTGTAATTACAGTTGGGATGGATGTATAAGCAGAACGTGTTGTTCTACTTTGATGTAGAGTAGAGCAAGCAGTTCTATATCAACATAGACCAGGGCAACCTGTTCGACATTTTCTAGACAGCTTGCCTTACTCTACATTGTTGTAGGCGGATTGCCCTACTATACTTTAGCCTAGACGACAACTTGCCCTACTCTACATTAATATACTTTAGCCTAGACGACAACTTGCCCTACTCCACATAAATGTAGAACAGGGCAAGATGCCCTAAGACATACATAATTATGTGTCTTAGGCCTAAATCTCTGTTTGCAATAATTTTGTTCCAATTCTTGACCATAACTCTATTTCCTCTTCATCCTTCACTTAATAATAAATAATGATCATATTAGTAATAATTATAGCAGCAAAATAGTTATAATAATGATAAAAATGATAAGAAACAGACCTAACGGCAACGATACCAGCAACGAGACCAGCAACGAGAACAGGCACAAGATGAATGATGATATCTTTAATGGCCATCCACAACTTCCTTAATATCAGAGTACAAATGCTCAAGACATTAGTGACTAATTGTTGCCACTTGCCACCTCAAGTTCTCTCTGTACCAGATTCCAAAATCGAGGTGGAAATTCAATAGGAAACGGATACGGTACGTGTTTATAACCGAAGCAACGAGTCCAGGCCGATGGGCTTTTAATATAAAGGAGGCTGTAAGGACCAACATATTATACTCTGGAGAGTAGTTAGCCGTTCAACATTAGTGTAAAAGAAAACACAATCTGTTGGCAGTGGTTAGATTGGTTTGGGTGAGCAGTGGTAATGCGGATTGGGTGAGCAGTGGTAATACGGATTGGGTGAGCAGTGGTAATACGGATTGGGTGAGCAGTGGTAATACGGATTGGGTGAGCAGTGGTAATGCGGATTGGGTGTTGCAGTGGTAATACGGATTGGGTGAGCAGTGGTAATACGGATTGGATGGGCAGTGGTAATACGGATTGGGTGAGCAGTGGTAATACGGATTGGGTGAGCAGTGGTAATACGGATTGGGTGAGCAGTGAAAGTTACTGATGTTCACAGGGCAGCTTCAAGAAAAACCCAACTGGTCAAATGGTTAGTTGTTAAGCACTTAGGGAGATGTGTCAGAAAAAGGAAACGAGACTCAAGTCGGAGGTTGCGTGTGGTTGGTTATTCCAGAAAGATGAGTTGTGAGCTTCAAACGGCTGCAAGAAAACCATGGAGCAGCAGCAATGACTGGTGCATTGTATAGGTAAGTTACAGTTTGTGATTTCTGTTCCCAGTTTTAATAATGGCGACGGAACACAGAAGTAGCCTTGGGCGACCAGAGTCATGGGCGGAGACTTGGGGGGGGGGAGGGACGAATGAGTGGCCGAAGGAAAGACGCGAGATTTTTTGGCGGACGAAAATTTCTCACGACCTTTTTTCTCAAGAAAATTTTCTACTTTCACCGCCAAAATAGTTGATGACCTTTTTTTACTCATCTGGCCGAAAAGTCAAGAAAATTGTCTATTTTCACCCCTAAAAGAAGTTGACGACCTTTTTTTAGTCCTGACGCTCAATGATTGGGGGGGGGGGGGGGCAAATGCACGGGCCGTCTCCCCCCACACCTCCATTAGAGGGACCGTCTCCCCTAGGTCTCCGCCCATGACCAGAGTATAGGTCTATGCGCCCTGTAGTAAACGTTGGCAGACGGTTTGTAGCAGCAGGCTTCATCTTTCATCTTTGCGTGACGTTTGTTGTTTTCCGTGTATACGTCGTCGTCGTAAGCGTGCATGTTCATCGATGTCCTGAGACATAATCACCGAGTTCCTTTATTTGCGCTCGATGAGTAGTGATGATCGGAAGAGAGAGTCCCCGCCGACGCGGCTGGAACCCCGTCCCTGGCCGCCGGACGACGGTCCATTGTCGCAAACGGGGGGGGGGGAACTTCCTGTGGGCGATTAGACGCTTCTGTACTTCAGCCTGCTTCAGATTCTTAGTTGACGGGTTCTTCTCGGCGTTTTGTTGTTGCGCAAAACTCCTTACACGATGCGGTCGTCTGCTGCAAGCGAGAAGGCGCGAACATTATTACGTCTGATGTATATTAGCTATATGGAAGTATAATATTATATGTATGCATATATATATATATATAATTTTATGTATATACATTATATATGTATGCATATATATAAATTATATATATATATATATATAATTTTATGTATATACAATATATATGTATGCATATTTATAAATTATATATCTTCAAATAATATGTGTATACATATATGTATTATATGGACCGAAAGCAGACGTCAAGTGATCATGATCAGTGAGAGTTTTGCTGCAGTTGCGTTCTCGGTCTACTTAGGTAACAATAGGAAACCATTAAATTATCATTTTACCATGCAGTCAAAGAGCGGAGGCAATTTGATGGCTATTAGCCAGGTAAAGGCCGCCAGTTAAGTGGTGCAGATCTGAAAGCTGATGAGAGGAGTTAAGGAGGGCGGGAGGAAGAGAGGGAGGCGAGGGCGGGAAGGAAGGTGGTAGGGAAGGAAGGGAGGTAGGTAGGGAAGGAAGTAGATAGGGAAGGAAGGGGTATAGGTAGAAAAGGAAGTACATATGTAGGTACGTAGGGAAGCAGATTGGAAGTGAAGAGAGGTATACGTAGGGAAGGGAGGTAAGTAGGAAAGGAAGTTGGTAGGGAAGGAAGGGAGGTAGGTAGGGAAGGAAGTATGTAGGAGGGGAGAGAGGTAGGTAGAGAAGGAATAGGGAAGGAAGTAGGTAGGGAAGGAAGGGAGGTAGGTAGGGAAGGAAGTATGTAGGGAAGGAGGTAGGTAGGGAAGGAAATTGGTAGGGAAGAAAGGGAGGTTGGAAGGAAGGAAGGGAGGTAGGTAGGGAAGGAAGGAAGTATGTAGGGAAGGAATGAATGTGGTTAGGGAAGCAGATTGGTAGTGAAGGAAGGAAGTAGAGAAGGAAGGGAGGTAGGTAGGGCAGGAAGTTTGTAGGGAAGGAGGGAGGTAGGGAAGGGAGGTAAGTAGGGAAGGGAGGTAGGTAGGTAGGTAGGAAAGGAAATTGGTAGGGAAGAAAGGGAGGTTGGAAGGAAGGAAGGGAGGTAGGTAGGGAAGGAAGTGAAGGAGGTATAAATGAAAAGACCTGGGAGAAGAGGAGGAATACAAGAAAATCGAATTGCTGTTTTGTTGTTGTTGACTGACCGTTTTTGAAATGATGGATCACATGTATTTCTGCTGTCACCACCTTTGTAGACCGTTAACCCTTGGATTTCAAACATTGACCCTCCGAAATGTCAGGCAAAGCATGATTTGTACAGCAGACTAAGTAAATACCTCATCAGGTGGCTTAGGTGTTAATTGTTCTGTCGTTTTTTTTATCTGTGTGTCGGGAGTTTGCTTGCTGATTCATTGTGCCAAAGTGACAGTTCATTTTGAACAGCATCCTCCACTCTGAGTGGAGAGGGTGGACCCTTGCTTTTCCAGTCTGAGTGGAGAGGGTGGACCCTTCTTTTCCTGTCTGAGTGAAGAGGGTGGACCCTTCTTTTCCAGTCTGAGTGAAGAGGGTGGACCCTTGCTTTTCCAGTCTGAGTGAAGAGGGTGGACCCTTGCTTTTCCAGATTGTTATTTGTCAATTCTTCTGCTTAATCCAGAGATCATTAAACCCATATGGACAACCAGACGTTGAAGTATTTACCTGTCCCAACTTCCTACTTACCTCTTTACCTCTTGCCTGTCTGATTCTACCTTCCTAACCCATCGAAGGTTTGTCTGGAGGGGAATTAGAGATGACCAGCTGTTCCTTCTGTAATCGTAACCCCTAATTTATATAGCTCATCTTCAAGATTGACTCATCAGAACCGCTTCCGACCCAAAGAAAACCAACCAGGATTGAATTTTTAAAAAAGCTTACAGAATAGCGGTACAATGCCGGTACATGTAATGGGTTTAGATTTAGTAAATAAGCCACTCGACCAAGGTACAAAGTATTTCTGCATGTTTAGGAGTTACTTTTCATGTTGTAGTCTTTCTTCCATCTGGGGCGGAATCATTATGCAGGTTTTAATTGGGGCTGAGTTGTTTCGGGGAACGGAAGGAAAGAGTGTAGTGAGAAAGAGACCCTGAGAAAAAGGGAAGATTGATTGGAACGGGGTGACTTGCAACCATGAATAGATGGTGTGATTAAATACTGTGTTGTTTCTGGGGGTTATATTATTATGGATTTATTTATTTTAAACTTAATGTACTCTGGGCCTGAGCAAATATACTCGGTGGTTGAGCACCGAGCAAATATTATGTGCTCGTGAAGAAGAAGAAGAAGAAGCAGCTGAAGTAGTTAAATAATTTCTTGCCAGGCGTATCGTCGTAATATTGCAGCGTTTGCTGATATCTTCAGCGTGAGGAGTTTGGAGAAAATAATTCTGAGCATTGAGATGTTGATGTGTGTGTGCGTGTGTGTGTGCGCGCGTGTGTGTGTGTGTGCGCGTGTGTGTGTGTGTGCGCGCGTGTGTGTGTGCGTGTGTGTGTGTGTGTGTGTGTGTGTTGAAGTGAGTTTTCGCTGTGTAGTGAACTTTGTCTTCCTTGATTGTTCTCTTGTTTTCTTAGTCGTAGTTTCTTTGCATGGTAAACACCTCTTCTGTTATGTGGAGGAACCTACTACAACCTTCCTTCTATTTGCATATAGGATCACGATGGCGCGGTCAAATACACACCCACGGAAATCATAGCGGGCGGGGTCAGATCTATAATGGCCAATTCAGCAGGCTTCGTAGAGAGTAATAGGGAATGCAATGACTTCCTGTTTTGCCCGCCTCCTGGGTGGGGCGCAGTGGTGTAGTGGTGACGTCGTTGCCTTGAAGCCGTAAGGTTTGAGGTTCGAATCCACCTCAAGTCGCTGCGTACAGACCTTGGCCATCCTGTGGCGTTTCACGAGCTGACGAAAGAATTTCCTCTGCTCTTAATTTTTGTCAGTGATGACTTGCGCCGTTACAACAGAGCAATGGTTTGCTCAGCAGAGTTTTCACAACCGTCACTCGCAGTTGCTCAGCGCTTCGGCGTGAAACTCCGATGTAGTGTCCGCGCTATAGTTGGGAGTGCCTCTGAGTAGCGACTGAGAGCTGGAAGAGGCGCTATAGAAAAATAATTCCGTGGTTCAGCAGGTATATTCTAGGATAATTAAAGAGTTCTAGGCTTTGTTGTGTAGATAGGGATTGTTGCAAGAACAATTTGTCTTACAGTTTTGAAAGAATAAATCACTTTTGCAAGTTGTGCACTAGGTGGCGGCGAGAGTTTTTGTGTGTTTAGGTATTCTAGCCTAGAAGATTGGCTTTGCCTTCAACTACCTAGGGGTGACTGTAAAATCGGCAGAGGGACATAGGGGCGCCTTGCAGGATGCCATAAAGTTCAGTTTGACTCCTGTTAAACATGCTGTCGTCTGTTACTAGTGTATCATGTAACTATACTGCATACTTGTTAGTTTGAATTAATAAATAAGTGTTATTATTATTATTTTATTTTATTTTCTTGCCCTGAGGTACATGTACTTCGTTCCCTCAGGGACTTATAAGTTATAACTTATAATTTTAAGCAATGTATTATTATTATTATTATTATTATTATTATTATTATTATTATTATTATTGTTATTGTTATTAAGTCACTTATGATTGACTAAGGATAATGTTGAATTACCATTGTTAGATAAATTGTTCCATTTTTAATCTGGTTGAACCAAATGTATTCTTTGGTCCTATTTAGTCCTATATATCTAAATTTTGTATATATATAATCTATATACATATATTAATGCTTGTATAAATATTTAGGAAGAATCATAAACATTGGGCACTGCTAAGACGTGATTATATCCATGGGAAAGGTTTGCAGTTTGTGTCTCTTGAATAGTTTAGGATGGTATTTTAGTTTTTTGCATGTTTTATTTGTTTTGGGTGTTTTATTTATTTCTGGTGTTTTATTTCTTTTCTTAGGAATAAAGGCCATCATCATCGCTGCCAGGAGAAGACACTTGTGCTTTCTAGTTTATCTTTCTGACTGACTGACTGAAATTCGTTTGCAACTTATTTGAGAAAGAAACAAAATTGACAATCACTGAGAGGTCTGCAGTTGTAGATCTCGTCATTTGAAAGGAGCATTTCTTGACATTTATATAAAAGACTTTGTCTGAGATTCTTAATTCTTCAGTTCAACAAAATGGGACGGAAAAAGATAAAGATTCTGCACATAACGGATGAAAGAAATAGACAGGTAACGTTTTATTTTATTTATTGGTAATAAATAGTTTTATTTATTTCATTTATTGGTAATAAATAAATAAAATAAATATTTTTAGGTAATATTTAATTAATTTATTTATTTATTTCTCGCATTTGTTATAGCGCCCCTTCAAGCTCTCCACTCAGAGGCGCTCCCGACTACAGCGCGGGCACTGCATTGGAGTTTCACGCCGAAGCACACAAGCAAGTGTGAGTTAGACTTGCAGCCAGAATATCTAATCGATACTCCGCGCTTTACAGTCTTGTCAAGACACTGCACACCTGTAAATTGCTGTCCATGTTTTGACCATTCTTACCCGGCAGAGTATGAGTTAATTTGTAAAATGTGTGTGTGTGTGTGTGTGTGTGTGTGTGTGTGTGTGTGTGTGTGTGTGTGTGTGTGTGTGTGTGTGTGTGTGTGTGTGTGTGTGTGTGTGTGTGTGTGTGTGTGTGTGTGTGTGAGGGGTTTGCTCAAACTTCAACGTTTCCTAGTCTGATAGTCAATAGCTTTGGGCTTCTCTCCCAGTCGCTGCTGGTGTCATGTGATATTCTACCCCCCCCTTAAAGCTATGGGGGGGATGAGTTAATCTATTTCCTCTCGGATGGAATATACCGGTATAGACTATCCGGGGATAAACCATTCTATCCCTATTTTTGAAAAAATGCGTATAATTGAAACATTTTTGCTGTAATCAAATTTCAAGTGTCTCTAATTGTATTAAGTATCCGAAGCAAAGTTCAGAGCAAGGCAACTCAAATTTATTTAGTGACTCTAAGTGTTCTTAAGTGTTCAAAATGTTCTAAGTGCTCTAAAACCAAAGCAAACAAAATTATCTAGTAGGAATAAAAATACATGTTAGAGTCACTATTCAAAACAGAGCAGATGGAAGTTAATTTGCAGAAATAAGTACACGCGGAAGTGGCTTTTTTCAACTTCTCTTCATCTGGGGGAATACAATTTATACGGGGGATACTCTATTTCGTGACACCTGCGGATTTGGCTTACGTTCCGGGGGAGACTTGCTTGTGCTACGTCTGTTGCAGGCACCTGCTTTCTCCAATCTTCCATGCTTTGGAATGTGCTTGCAAGTGAACAATGAGGCACAATTTTGCGACAATGTATTCGGACAATGTATTCGAACAATGTATTCGGACAATGTATTCGGACCGCGGTCCAAAGTCAATATCCACCGGCAATCATCATACTGGTATAAACAGCTTATTAGACAGCAGTCTCAAAGCCTCTTTCTCTCTCTTGCTCTAATCATGCATATGCCATCATCAGCTGTGCTTCAAAGCGATATCTGCTCAGCATGAAGGTGATTGAATTTTTGCATTGCCAATAAGCACCTGTGGCCTTAGACTGGATGATTATGATGATGATGATGACGATGATAACGATGATGACGATGATTATGATAACGATGATGATGAGGAGGAGGAGGAGGAGGAGGAGGAGGAGGAGGGCCCTGTGATAATTATCAGTGTTGGTCTTTGCCTTGGAATTAGTATTCGCAGACAGACCACACAGTCAGTCATCTGCCCAAATGAATCACTTGAAACATCGAATGGGTCTGATTTTGTCTGGTAAAGACTTGGTCAAGCAAGTTTCTCCACAGTCAGTGAACCACCACCTGTCTTATTATCCACCAGACCATGGCTCGTGACTGTAGCTTGATCTGAAACTTTATGCAGCATTAAAGTGTTTTGTACAGAAAATTGCCAACAAACCTTTTTCTTTCGATAACAATATCAGCGATAATTTTATTTTTCATGCAATCTGTGCCTGGATGCGATTCAAGATCTAGGTTTTCAATAAACGAAGATACTACTAATGATTATAACTTCGTGATGAAGATGATGACAATGACAACAACATGAATAGTGAGACCCATAGCGGCCCGCATTTATCGAGAAATTTCATGGAGATTAGGAAATCGACTGAGGACTTAATGACACTTATTTTGAAAATTGGACTTTTTAATCTCACGCGTGTACATATGGACATGAAATGTTGTTTTGTTTCTTAACGTCGTGATTAACTGTGGACCGTATGCTCTACAGGATGAACAGTTCGAAGCATAGAGGAAGGAGTAAAGTGCTTAGTATTTTATGATGAAATAATTGTGCGAATTGGCTTTCCTGTCTATACCTGATTACCGTAAATGTGCTCAATGAATGCGATAAGATTTTTGCAGTAAACAACAACAACAGCAGTGTTGAACCTGGCGTTAGATTTCTAGAGTTCTGAGATCTTAGAACTTAATGGATACTGTTTGTCAAGTATCTGGATACTGTTTATCAAGTATACCTGTTACCTGCGGTCTTTGCTTTCATGGCTTATCTTTTGTGTTACCTGCAACTGTACGCCACATCTTAGTGCTCAGCATTATCGCCCAACTTCAAACCTCTGTGTATCAGAGAGCTGTTTAGGTTTCCTTTGTAATAATTAGCGTCAAAATGTTCTCTGATGTTTTAAGAATAAGGTTGGAGGGAAAGACTTTTAATCTCAGAATAATTCATGCACTATATCAACGAGTCTTGCGATAAATTATAAAATATATTGGGAGGGGAAGGTTCCAGTGGCGCATTGGTTAACATGCTGGCATGGAGATCAGGAGGTAACGAGTTCGAGCCCCCGTTGGGCAGACATGCTTTGTACTTTGTAGGCTGCTATTAGCGCTGTGCATTGCTGGCTGTCTGTTCGCTTAGTAGTTAAGTTTGATGTTAACTAAGAATACTGCATACTCTGTACATGTAAAATGCAGTGTGTGTGGAGGTGTTGCACTAAAGAAAAAATATTATTATTATTATTATAGAGATAGAAAGAAAGAGAGAGAGACACACACACACAGACAGAGACAGAGAGAGTGTAAGAGACAGACAGACAGAAAGAGAGAAGAGAAACAGAGACAGAGAGAGACAGATATATGTGTATATATATAATATTATATATTTATTTATTATTATTTATTTTTGTTGTTGATTTTTTTAATTTATTATTATTATTATTATCATTCTTATTATTAAGTCTTGGATTTTGTTTACTTTCAGGTTACTTTCACGAAGCGAAAATTCGGGCTGATGAAGAAGGCGTACGAGCTGAGCGTTCTGTGCGACTGTGAGATCGCACTTATCGTATTTAACAGCGCTAACAAACTGTTCCAGTATGCTAGCACGGACATGGATAAGGTACTTCTCAAGTATACCGAGCACAGTGATCCGCAGGAAAGCCGAACCAACAAGGATATCATTGAGGTGTGTTGCAACATCGTAAAATATTTCTTTTTTGTATCTGTTCTTTCTGTTCTGAATCGTCAGCTTTTCCATTTTCTGTTCATTCAAGCCATGATTGTTTGTTTGTATGTGCACTTGTTATAGCGCCCCTTCAAGCTCTCACCACTCAGAGGCGCTCCCGAATGCAGAGCGGACACTGCATCGGAGTTTCACGCCGAAGCGCTGAGCAATTGCGAGTGAAGGACTTGCCCAAGGTCCTTACGTGGCGAGGTGGATTCGAACCTCGAACCTTCCGGCTCCAAGGCAATGACGCCACCACTGTACCACCGTGCCCCACAATACTATAATACCTTAACCCATTACCGACCGAGGGTATATGATTACCCATGCCATTGACTACACTTTGGTCGGTTAAGGGTTAAACAAGAACTCTTCTTGTTTACTGTCCTTTCAGTTGTACAACATGGTTTTCCTAAATTATCTTTTTTGTCTTTTCGCTATTGTTTATGATCTTTTCGGTGATGATATATAAGGGCTTATCGTGATCAGAGATATCTGTCAGCCGGCCAGACAGCGGTCTCTTTCCTGCTGAGCTGCAGACTTGATTTAAAATTGCAACGTACACAAATGTGACACATAGGTGATTGGTTAAGTGCTTGCTTCATAATGTAAAGTCTCTGCATTCTGTGTGTGTGCTTGACTACTGTCGCACAAACAGATGTATTTCAGACAGGGTTTCATGAATTTCGCTTTGCAAGAACAGAAAAGTGCGTTTAGACATTGTTTTAGCAAGAACAGAAAAGTGCATTTAGACATTGTTTTAGCAAGAACAGAAAAGTGCGCTTAGACCTTGTTTTAGCAAGAACAGAAAAGTGCGCTTAGACATTGTTTTAGCAAGAACAGCAAAGTGCGCTTAGACAATGTTTTAACAAGAACAGAAAAGTGCGTTTATACATTGTTTTAGTAAGAACAGAAAAGTGCATTTAGACATTGTTTTAGCAAGAACAGAAAAGTGCGTTTAGACATTGTTTTAGCAAGAACAGAAAAGTGCGCTTAGACCTTGTTTTAGCAAGAACAGAAAAGTGCGCTTAGACATTGTTTTAGCAAGAACAGCAAAGTGCGTTTAGACATTGTTTTAGCAAGAACAGAAAAGTGCGTTTAGACATTGTTCCAGCAAGAACAGAAAAGTGCGTTTATACATTGTTTTAGTAAGAACAGAAAAGTGCATTTAGACATTGTTTTAGCAAGAACAGAAAAGTGCGCTTAGACCTTGTTTTAGCAAGAACAGAAAAGTGCGCTTAGACCTTGTTTTAGCAAGAACAGAAAAGTGCGCTTAGACCTTGTTTTAGCAAGAACAGAAAAGTGCGCTTAGACAATGTTTTAACAAGAACAGAAAAGTGCGTTTAGACATTGTTTTAGCAAGAACAGAAAAGTGCGTTTAGACATTGTTCCAGCAAGAACAGAAAAGTGCGTTTAGACATTGTTTTAGTAAGAACAGAAAAGTGCATTTAGACATTGTTTTAGCAAGAACAGAAAAGTGCGCTTAGACATTGTTCCAGCAAGAACAGAAAAGTGCGTTTAGACATTGTTTTAGTAAGAACAGAAAAGTGCATTTAGACATTGTTTTAGCAAGAACAGAAAAGTGCATTTAGACATTGTTTTAGCAAGAACAGAAAAGTGCATTTAGACATTGTTTTAGCAAGAACAGAAAAGTGCGTTTAGACATTGTTTTAGCAAGAACAGAAAAGTGCATTTAGACATTGTTTTAGCAAGAACAGAAAAGTGCGCTTAGACCTTGTTTTAGCAAGAACAGAAAAGTGCGCTTAGACATTGTTTTAGCAAGAACAGCAAAGTGCGCTTAGACAATGTTTTAACAAGAACAGAAAAGTGCGTTTAGACATTGTTTTAGCAAGAACAGAAAAGTGCGTTTAGACATTGTTTTAGTAAGAACAGAAAAGTGCATTTAGACATTGTTTTAGCAAGAACAGAAAAGTGCGCTTAGACATTGTTCCAGCAAGAACAGAAAAGTGCGTTTATACATTGTTTTAGTAAGAACAGAAAAGTGCATTTAGACATTGTTTTAGCAAGAACAGAAAAGTGCGTTTAGACATTGTTTTAGCAAGAACAGAAAAGTGCGCTTAGACCTTGTTTTAGCAAGAACAGAAAAGTGCGCTTAGACATTGTTTTAGCAAGAACAGCAAAGTGCGCTTAGACAATGTTTTAACAAGAACAGAAAAGTGCGTTTAGACATATTTTTACCTCCTGTTCTGTTTAAGACCTCTTTTTACTGTTCTGAATTTATTAGGTTCAAAACGTTAATCACCTGTTTTTGCTGCCCTGTTTTATGATGACTTTTCGCATATCGAGTTCCATTTTTGGTGCTTTTTAATGTCTTTCCAGTGTTTTGTAGTAGCCTTTTAAAAACTTTCCTTTATTGTTTTTCCTCTACTAGCATATAAATAAGAAATTATTTGGGTGTTTGAATTTATGAAACACTCGTAGAGAATTGGCTCAGTTCTCTTTATTCGTCTTTTTTTGTCTTTTCAAATGCTTATATTTTACTGCACAAGATGTAAAGAACAATAGACATTGTTTTCCAAGTAACTATTAAATTTTTTGGTTCTCACCTGACGTACACTACGGTTTCAATTTCGCATGATAAGTACTATTCTATTCTATTTTTGGATTTACAACGCACCTCTTACAGTACAACCTAATCAGAGGCGCTCCCAGTGCGAAGAATTCTGGGAAAAAGAAAAATCTTAAGACACCTGGCAGAAAAAGTAAAGCCTCCAGATAAAATCTGAGCATGAATAATAGTAGGAAGGCCATTCCACAGTAAAGGGCATAATTATGTACTGTCTTTGAGCACATCCTTTTTTAATTTCATTATCGCATGTTGCTTTGTTGCAATATGTGGATCACAGGCAATGTCTTTTTATTTTTGTGGGGCTCGGTGGTGGGTATGTTCGTTACCTTGCAGCCGGAGGGTTGCAGGTTCAAATCCACCTCAAGTCGTTGCGTAGGGACCTTGGGAAAGTCCTTCACTCGCAATTGTTCAGCGCTGCGTTGTGTGAAACTCCGATGCAGTGTCCGCGCTGCAGCCGGGAGCGCCTTTGAGGAGAGGGCTTGAAGGGGCGCTCTAACAAGTGCATGTACATACAAGCATCTTAACCCCTTTAGCGGCCGACCGGCTTATAATTGTACTAAAAATCGACGATTATACTCGGGACAGCCGGTAAAGGGATTAATTAGAAAATTTCTTCAATTCATTTCATGGAATATTGCAGTGTGACATCATATGAACACGTATGTTGTCTTTTGCATTTGGAGATTCTCTCAACAGCTAGTACCTTCTGACCTTTTGTGGCTGAACATTCTGAGCCCCTCTTCTGATGTACTCGTTCAAAAGACATGTGTACACACAGCTTTGGCCTACTGTCCTAGATAAACACTGGAGCAATTTGTGCCTAAGAATGCAGAATAAAAGTCGCCTTTGAAGTTTGCCTAGCAGTCTGAATAAACCACTGGCTTGATTCATATGCAAACTACTTATCTCTTTTCTGTAAAACTGGCTTTTGACAAACAGATATGGGGAAAAAGTCTTCTGCTGGATCCCATTAGTGGCAACCGTTTTAGCTTTCATGTATTTGTGTATGTATGTATGTTTGTATGTATGTATGTATGTACATGTATGTATGTATGTATGTATATTTATGTAAACATATGTATGTATTTTTACAGTCCTGGGCACGACGTTAAACTGCATCCATCCTCTGCCACAGGGAACCAACAAAGTCCCTGTGCCGGTCCTAAGCCCGGACAAAATGAGGTAGGTTTGCCAGATGGGTGGCGATACTCTGGCAGTAAAAAACCAAGACGATTGTAATCCGCCAAAACCACGACACAAGTGACATGGCTACCCAGATGCTTCAAGGTGTCATGATGTGAAGCAGACATGCACAGGTCGGTCAGGACAGACTGGTGGAGAGAGTCGGGGGAGAGAGCGTGGGACACAACGAGCATTGACCCACGTTGTCCTTCATGCCTCTTTTTCACGATTCTCTTCAATCGGACAATGTGGTCTAGATGCTCCAAGATGTTGATGGTATGGAGCAGACCTGCTGACCGGACAAGTTGAGGCTGGGCAGCATGACGCGAGACAGACTCAGACAGAGAGTGGCGTCGGACTCTAACGGGCATTGAGCCCTATGATATTGATGATGATTGATGATGATGTATGTATTTATGTATGCATAGATATATGTATGTATATAAGTGTGTGTATGTATTTATGATGTATGTATGTATGTATGTATGTATGTATGTATGTATGTATGTATGTATGTATGTATGTATGTATATGTACATTTATATAGCACCCAATGAACTTGTGTTAGGTTGAATCTGACCACTGCAGACCATGTGAGGTTGTTGAAAGGTTCCATAGAAATAGCCTGGTAACAATAACATACAGGTCGTATAATGTATATGCTTGCAAGCAGACATACGTGTATAATTGTATATGTATGTTGTTCACAGCTGGCAAGATGTGAAATGCTGTTTTCTGGGCCATAGAACTGACGTCATTTATTATTTTGATGCAGAAAACCACAATTTATATTCTTTCCTACTGTTCTCAACAATACAATGGGTCTGCAGAATTTTGCCCAGGTGCAGTTGGCATTGTTTAATGTTAGTTCATGCTTGCAAGATTGAATGTTCAGTTGTTCATCATTGTGGGGCGCAGTGGGTATGTATGTATGTATGTATACATGTATGTATGTATGTATGTATGTATGTATGTATGTATGTATGTATGTATGTATGTATGTATGTATGTATGTATGTATGTATGTACATGTATGTACATGTATGTACATGTATGTATTAGGGTGGCCCTTAAAAATGAAAGTAAAAAATAATCAACTGGCACCCTTCCAATCTATTTCAATTATGAAGAAAATAATTTGTGCAAAAAATCTTTGCAATAGGGCAATATTTAGGGGTGCCCCCCGAGCTCTGAAGTTTCAATAATGTACAAGTAAACTCCCAAATTTTAATTGAAATCGCAAACTGAAATTTTCAGAGCTTTAGTACATTCTGTCGACCTACTAATGTTTGCAATGCATCAAAATTTAATATTTAGTACTTACTTACTTATAAAATTACGTGAGCTGGATGTAAAAGAAACAAAACCTGTGGCACTAACACTAGTAAAAATGAAGTAACTGCGCCCAATCGAGCCAGAATCAATATTCTGTCTCCTGGTCTGACATCGGCTTTGGACAGAGCAAAGATTTCGCCAAGAAATGTTACATGGATTTCGTTCTTAGCGAAGTGGCTTCCAGCCTTGGCTGTGACGTCAAGGCTGTGAATATTAACCGAAATTCCATTCAATGAGCCAAGGCGAGCAACAGAACCACCAAATCAAACAGCCTTCAATCCGAATTTTTCCGCCTTCGTTCCTTTAACCGTTCATAGGGACGGCAAGTTTCTGGAAGATTTGACATCACGCGAACATGTTGACCGTCTTAGAGTTCTGATCTCAGATGTAATAATTGAACAGTTACTGGGCATTCCAAAACTATCCTCAGAAACAGGCTCAGCTCAGGCATCTGTGTTTGAGATAGTGGAATGTTCAAGATCAGCTTGTTGCTTTGTGCTTTGACACCACAGCCAGCAACACAGGTCATCGCTCAGGTGCATGTTTCCTAATAGAGCAAGAATTGAATAAAGATCTCCTTTTCCTGGCATGTCGACACCATGTTATGGAACTAATTGTTGGGGCTGCGTTCGAAAAACTTCCATTGGAACTTCTACTGGACCTGATGTTCTTCTTTTCAAGAGATTTCGAGACCACTGGAAATTCATTGAAAGCGACAAATTCCAGGTAGCCTCGTCAGATCCTTTGGTGGAATCATTGGTGGCAGCACACCGTTCTGATATCTTGGAGTTTGCTCATAGACATTTAGCAGCTGCACAGCCACAAGACGATTACAGGGATTTCTCGAGCTCTCAGTTGTCTTTCTTAGAGGTGTTCCGTCTCATAGAATTCGGTTTCGAATACCTGGCGCTATGCACCAGGCACAATGGATAGCAAAAGTCATCTATACCACAAAGATGTGGCTCTTTCGCGCTCAGTTCAAGCAGACTGCTGCAGAAGAACGCAGCATTCGTGATATTACCATCTTTTCAGTTGTTGTCTATACCTGAAAGCCTGGATAACTGCGCCAATTGCTGTGGAGGCTCCTCTGAATGACTTCACTCTCATGTCAAACCTTCTCACATATCCACATACTACAATTTCTTCTGCTACAAGCAAGAAGCTAGGGCTTCAACTCTGGTATTTGTCTGAAGAGCTTATTTGGCTAGATCTTTTTGATTCAAGGGTATCCAATGACTCCAAGAAGCTAATGATTGCTGCAATGTAAGAAGTAGCCCCAGATCATCCGCCTT